>OX183134.1:26495731-27095731 GCA_945261195.1 Cryptosula pallasiana | reverse complement strand
AGAACTGGCTGGTGTGCATGCAGCATTACAGAGATGGCAAGTTAAGATTTCAAGCCGAGTTAGTATTTAGTAAGTGATGCATGAATAGTTGTCTGCAGAGCTTGATAGATGCATCCACATTACCATCATATTCTGCTTTGTTTTTCGATGCGAGTGTGAAGAAAAATATGGAAAAATATAATTTTGACGTGTGAAGTTTGCTCCCTTAATCGCTTGGCATATGCAAGAGGTGGCTCAACTTTTAATCAAATTTCAATGTGCCAAGTATTACTTTTGGATAAACTAGCTGAAGAGGCCAGAGATATTTCTTCATATGAATGTTGAGTCACGTTGTATGGAGTTATAGTTTCATTTCACATACAGACATCGATGTCGGTCTGCTTGGAGAACGCTTTCTCAAGCAGCCAATCGGAAGAGTACTGTGCGACGTGACCTCCAAACGAAACAAGGAGCTTGTTCATTGTTATCTTCATGATTTCATATGCCTGAGTCACTCCTTTGAACCATCATCAGAATCATTTGAGGTGAGCTATTGTGGCTTGTAGGACTTTCTGCACGACTATAAACCTCAAAGAGTACTGGAAATGAGTTACACTGCCAACCACTGGAATAGTTTATTTACTTATAAAGTTCCTGCTAGTGCTCCAATTCTTTGAAAGACAATCCTGAGTTAATTATTCTTTAGTTTGCATAGTTTTTTCTTTCTGTTTCAAAATAGTTAGTCACAAAAAACTTATTTTGAAGCTTTTTTTCATATTAATACCATCCGATGTATTAATGAGGCTGTCCTATCAAGCGATGCTACACAAAAACTACGAAAACTATCATTATGTATACAGCAACGAGGTTTTGAAAAAAAATTGAGTTGCAGCTTTCCAGTCTTTGCATATAGTTACTCTAATTTATGTACAAATAATGTTTACAGTTAGGAATGATCTTCTTACTGCGATCTTTGTAAATGGTATTGTTGTGCATGAATTTGCATTTCTGTTAATAGATAATCAACAGTTTGATGGTGAAACATCTCGAAAACAAGTTTCCTGGTGACTATGGTATTCCTCAAATCCATGTTGTCTATGAAAGTCAAAAGGAGTGCTTTTCAAATATGGCAGCAGTATTTGAGCTGCGAGAAGCGGTGGCTGTTGGAGTCAAAGACCAGATTCTTGATTCTCCCGAGAAAGCAGTAAATACTCAGTTTTTCTTGTCTAGCAGAGTCATCTTTGTGGCAAAAAGAGGTTTTACATTATATTGCTCAAATTAATTCAAATTGTCATTAAAATTGAACTTGAAGACAACAATGCCAGCTTGAGTCATTTCCAGGTTTGGTGTAAAAATTCAAAGCTTCCCGTTATTCAACTTAAAAGTTAAACCGTATGTGCATATGCCGATAAGCTCCCAATCCGCCTTACCAACTGCTTGATTTCGCAGCCTGTATTTCCAGATAAACCGTCAAACAATCAGTAGAGCATTATTTGAGGTAATGGGCAGGTTTTAATCCACATCAAAAGCTTTTTCAGTAAAAACTCTTTTTTCACTCTTGCATTCATCTATAGAATACTTGCAGTTTCAAGCTTTTTATAAAGCTTCTCTCTAGCAGTGATTATATTTATTTCGTAATTTGTTCCCCCCCTTGTACATGGGCTATTGCACAATCGATGATTGTGACACAACACTAAAGAATTGTTCTTTAGCAAAGGAAATAAACATTTATACAAAAAACATCCACTAGACGTTGAGTTGATGCTAGGTTTTTTTGTGACTAAGTATTGAAGCTAATCCTGCACTAATCTGATTTGGCCAAAACTTGAATTTAAAGTCCCTCTTCATGCAATTTTAATTCTTCTCTTTGTTTGTTTTAAACTTTGACCTGTGTTCATAGCTACCAACACCTACAGCAGAAATATTTTCAGTAAAAACTTGGTTTCCTCTGTTGTGTTCACCTACAGAATACCTAAAGTTTAAAGCTCTTTATGCTGCCTCCCTATAACAGTACTGTTTCTCTGCCTTATATCTTATTACCCCTTCTCCACCCACCCCTTATTATTGTATCCTCTGCAGATTTGATGAAACAATATCTACCAATTGGATGGTACATGCTGCACTTAAATCATCTTTTTTGAATTTTTTGTGGAATTGACCGCTTTCTTGGCAACAATGTAAGCTTCCGCAACAACTAACTTAAACATAAATACCAATAGTGTGAGTGTGAAATATCTTTGAAGATACAAAACCAGAGCATTTAAATTATATTTGCTGGTATTTTGCATGCGCAGTAAACTGCATTTTTTGAAGGTTAATGGGAAGTTAATTGTTCATCCAATGATTCATTTAGATCAGAGCGTTTAACTTCAGTTTGAGATTTCCTACCTAAGTCAAATGTATTCATTGCTACTACGAATACTAACAGTTTTTCTTGAAATTATGAAAAATGAAATTCTCATGTCTTTTATTTTCAATGCATTTTATTTTCAATGCATTAAAAAAGACTTTTGCACTCTTAACACTTGAAAAATTCCACAAGTTGCATTTTCTGTACGCATTATTATTAAGGCATGTACTTTTAAAAAAAAACCCTTGTCAAAAACTTTGCGAACCCGTAAGGTATATCATTAAAGCTCCTTCATTTTCCTCTGCTACATGCCTCTTTAAATCTAACAACTTTATCCCCTTTTAATTTTTTTATTTTTGTTGATACTATTTAAAAATCAATAATTTGTGTTATAATATTAAATTTAACTTTATATGACCCAAAACCTTTTTCTCTATAAGCATATATAAAAAATTATTAGACCATCTTGCTGAAAAAATATTTTTTGTGCATACAACTCTTTGGCAGTGCACCATGACTGACCCGACATAATTTAATTGACAAAAATTTCTGCTCAAAACTATAAACTGGTTGCACAGCTAGAAGGAAGAAATAATTTTGATAAAACAAGCAATTTTTTGAAGCAAAAGGAACCATATAACAAGAGGTAAATTATGAAAAAGACCATCTCCAAAAGCCTAGTACAAAATGTCGTGTTTTAGGAAACTATTTTTTGAAATAAAACTAATTACTCTATGACTAGCAAGATATAGCCAGAGATCTTACATACTTGAAATAGAACAGTGTCAGGCTACCTTTTTATATAAAGAACAAAATGAACGATAATTTTTTCTGCAGTTATCGTAAGCAATTAAAAATAATTTATTAGCATCGTCACCGTTGTTCAAATAGTTAATTTACAACCTGTTAACCACCACTTTCGCAATCAGAAGATTCAAAAAAGCTTACACTAATATGAAACTGTTCATTTACATGAAAAATAACTACTGAGCTAGTTCTTTTACCAGAAATAAAACTATCAACTTTCTTGAAAAGAAATATTGCTGTTGATAGAAAGAAACTTGGGTCTCAGCATTCAGTGTCTGTTCATGTTTAGATTGTCGAAGCGTCTTCAATTGAATTTCGAAATATTGGATATACTCTGTGCCAGTTTTTATGAATCTGTCTAAGAATGTCATTAAAAAATACTCAAAATGAACAATCATAGAGACAACAAACTTCTGTCTCTGAATGATTGGCAACATAACTCCCGACATTCAATGTCCTGGAATAAAAGCATTTCTGAAAAAGTTGTAGGCAATGTATGGTTCACTGACTAAAGCATGCATTCATTATTTCTATGTATTCCACTCACCTTTGTCTGATTTCATTCGTTCGTCAATCAAGAGGTATTTTATTTCAGGATGAGATAGCACTGGTAGAGCTAATGACCTATTTGTCAGATATCGATTTTGGCGCATTGATTGATGATCCAGAACGCTGGATAGCCAGGGTTGACTTATGTAAAAGTTTACGAGAGAAAGTCATCGATGGTGCTACTAAACGCCTTCAAACTTCTGAGATGAGCAGGTGATTTATAATTAACCACAGAAATTTTTTTTACTTCACTCGTCATTTCTTGTGGATACGAATTCCTTTAATTTAGTCTACAGAAACTGCTTCATTTACTTTACAGAAAATTATAGCCTGAGCTTATCACTACATTGCAGGGATCCACTAGGTGGTTAAACTTTTCTGGTCGATGTCTCTCGATCTCATTTCCACTGATTATTTTTTTTAATTAAGTTATTAATTTACAGTTCTCATGGCGTCTGTTAGAAATTAAATGCAGAAAGTGTTTATAAAAAGCTTTCATCATGACTGTTTTTGTAGTATTTACTGGCCGAAACTGGAATTCAAAAGGCTCTATGCTAAATACGTTATTGTACCAGGAAAACCAGACTCTGAAAACCGTCGAAGTGGGCAGTTTGTAACAGAAGCAGTTGGGGTAAATATAGGAATACTGATCTTTTGATTGTTTAGGTTATATTTTTTCATGATCGGGTGTTAGCAATAATGGTTGCCAGATAGTTCAAACCATCTTAAAAAAAATAACTAAGAAAAGTGTGTTGCAGAAAAATGTTATTGATCTAAATGTATCAGCAGAACTGAAGCTATGCACTTGCTTTAAACTTTTAATCAATAGAGTAAGCAAAAATTTTAGATTTTTGTCAAGTTTAAGTGAAGTTTTGCAGCTTTTCTTTGTTTATTGTGCAATTTGATTTGCCAATTTAAGTATTCACCAATCAACTAATAAAACCATATTTTCATTTTTATTTTATGTGGTGTTGTGTTTGTGAGGCAGTGTATAAATTTCTAATAAACAACACACAACATAGATCTACATGCAATGAAACGATGGTTTTCTTGGTTGTACGCTTGACAGTCTACAATTCGTTTGTACAATGATTTCATATTCTTTGTCTATTTATTACAGTTTCCGCGTACTCTTTATTTACTTTTAGCTGATTTTGATCAGTATTCATTCTTAAAAACTACATTGGGTTGATAACAAACAATGCCACAGTATGGGCTGTTGAGATAAAGGCGATGGGTTTTATTTGTGTCCAGTGTTTGACATAAAGGTGAAAACTTGTTGATAGATGCTAAAAAAAGTCAATTATGCAAGTCACAATTTCAAATCAGAATTTTAATTTCTCTTGGCGTAAATTTGCATGAGAATATTATAACTAAAATATTATCTTTTACATCAACAGTTTGTTAATAATAAGTATTTTTCTTTTAATCCATATGTTATTGATTTATATTTGCGGCTGGTCAAAGTGCATTTTAAAAGGTTTTATTTCACATTTTATTATCTGTTTACATTTGAGTATCCACATTAGTATTGATGAGCTTCATTCAACTATTCAAGTAGCTAATTAAAGACGTTTGAGTTAGCTTTGTTACGCGCTATGAGTTGCCTGATAATTTCCAATGTAACCTAGAGTAAGCAATTACACTGCTGCTCTGGCTGAAAATCTTAGACAGTTTTTTATACTGGCAGAAAGGCTTAACCGTTAGTTTTCCCTTGATCTATCTGTAGAAACGTACATTTTTAAGGACACTTTGCGTCCCAGTGTCAGTATTTGGTTTTATTTATCTAAACGCTTCTCATTGATTCAAGGACGAGGAAGTGACGGGTTACCACAAGAATAGTGACTTTATAGCTGCGGTTAAAAGACTGCAGAACATTTTAAAGTTTCAAAAGAAAGAAAACAGGCAAGTGATGATTGATTGCATTCTATGTTGATGCTTAGATATGTAACTATGTAGAGTAAATTACCTTTTGTTTTGAAATGTATAGATGAATTCATTAATGAAGGTAAGTGGTTTAGTATTCTATTAATTTTGAAAGTCCAAACCCATTATTCATATGAAGCAAGGAGTTGGCCACTACCTTGCTGCTAATTTTTATTATAGTAGGCTGCAATTAGAAAAAAACAGTGGTCACAATTACATGGAAAAGTTTCTTTAGCTGTTTTCATATTTATTTTTAGTATAATCCCCCGTCGGTTTTAAACAACCATTTGAATTGAAAATGCTTTACTGGTACCTTTAAAATGTACTCAAACACAACAAAATCCAACTAAATAGTTCCAAGCAGTACTATTAGCCTGCTTTTATAAATTAGCCCTACAGGATGTTACTGTGCCAAACAAGGTATTTACCAGTCAACATCAGGAAATATGTATCCAGAATAGTGATACAACCAATCAGAACCATTACACAGGTGTTTAGAAACAATTGTGGCGGGATCTGGTTTGATTACCTCAAAATACCACTAATCATTAGTGCTGTACCTAATACAGTTGCCACTATCCACTGTGTCAGTATCAGGGGCGTATTTAACGGTGCAGTCAACCCCTAACATTTTTAAAAAAAAAAGCCCCCGCAGCGGAAAATTTTTTTGTTAGAGGGTTGACACAAAGTGTTAAGGGGTTGATTTTTGTTAGGGGGTTGACCAACAATGTTAGGGGGTTGATCAGCAATACCTCACTCAGTCAGTACTCTGTTATTATAAATAGTATTATGTGTTATTATAATAATAATAAATTTATTATAAATAATAATAATAATAAATAATTATTATTATTATATTATTGATTTTTGAATTTTTTTTATAAAATCATCGTCATTATATATTAAAATAATAATAATAATAATATGAGGATGATATAACAAGAATTAAAAAATATTTTATTACTATAAACTAATATTATAATAAATATAATAACTATTATTCCAATTCAATTTGCTATAATTTAATAATAATAAAATTAATTTTATTTATATTATTTTGATTCAGCAATAATTTAATACTGAGAAGTACTATGTAATGCTGTTTACAAGGCTGATAGATGAGTAGATGGAACAAGTAGAACTCGATCATTGTTAATCGAGTGACTTACTTATGAAGGAAGGCAAACAAATTTGTCTGCATGCATCTTCTCACCACGTGCAACCACTCCCACAAAGCGTTCATTAGCTCACTCGAGTTGATATTGATGTCTATTGACCTATTCACCGTTTTTATAGTAATTTCAAAACGCACCGTTGACATCAAATTGTGACTGTACACAGGAAACAGATTTACGACACTGGTACCCAACATTGGAGATTACCCGAGGTGATTAGTTAGTAAACAACATTACAAAGAAAATGTTTATTTTTAATAATTCAACCCACTAACAACATTTTTGATTCTCGAACATGCAACCTTCGAATGTTAGGAGACTGGAGAGCCAACCCTCTAACATTTGGGTGTTTGAGGGTGTTAAATACGCCCCTGGTCAGTATGGATAGTGGCAACTTACAAATTGCTATCAGATTTAACGGTATAGATTGAGCCTTGGGCTCATACTAACTAGGCAGATTGCTAGTTTAATAATCACATTTTGTGGCATAGATTTAGCTCTAGGGAGGCATTCACCTGGTGAGAGTATAACTGTACATGAAAATGCACTAACGGAATGAATGCAGAGAATAATTAAAACTTCAGAGTCCATATATGTTGATTGACAAGAAACAGTAGACTTAATAATGGTACTAAAAAATTAGGTGTACAGAAAGTAAGGCATAGCCAGTCTAATCAAGGATACAAATAGGTAACCGATAATATAAGAGTACATAAAGTAATATGAACAATGTGCCAATGGCAAAGACAGGGGAGTCATAAGCTGGTGTCGAATATTTGGTTCCGATTAATCTCCTGGTAGTCATAAGCTCCATCCAGCCTGAGATTGATAGTGTAACTCTTGGTAGGTATCTCCCAGAAGCAGATTGATGGATATCCTTAGTGTTTTTCAGGATCTTTGTCTAAGGCAGCAATTTATTATCAGCCCAGTATGGTGTCGGGTCATCACTTACCCTGTGGGTCATTACTGATCTTGTAGGTTTTTTGTTGGCCTTGCACTCTTTTTGTGCGGAGATAACAGTTTTACCTCATTTTGACCACGCTTTCACTAGCCTCTTTAACAGTGAGTGAAGAAATGCTGTTTTTTACTGCTACTTTATGACAAAGTTTCCCACACAATTGCACATGGTTCTATAAGCTAAAATACTGTTTGCCATCATCAAGCTCTGCTTTTTTATGGATTATTGCATCAGTCTATGATAGTTTTTATTATCTGTAGTTGTGGGCAAGACATATTATACGCATGTACATGTAAATAGCTACTTCACTTGTTGATTACCCCTAAGTCTATGATTACTCATCTCGTCTTAAATAAGCAAAAGATTTTAGATTTGTACATCACTCGGGATTACTTCATTTGCCGTAGCATTTACTTTATAATAGGTATTGATTCACTCGTAACTTCCCGGGGTAATAGCGAGTTCTTTACACTAGAGCTTTCCTTTGACAGCCTCAGTCTATAATTAAAAACAGCTTAGTACTAGCATGCTTGTATATATGCATATATATGTGTGTTCACATTGGCGGCCAGCAAACTTCTCCACAATTTTGTGAGTGTAGTACTGAAGAATAATACTCGCAATAATTAATAATAATTTAAATAATAAATCCGCTCCTATCCCAATCATCCCATGAATACGTAAATAAAACTACCCCTGGTGAAATGAATCGTTTGTGAGATTGCGATGAGATTGCACTCATTTTTTGCCTTGTGCTTTTTCTTCCAAGTCTACTGACTAGAAAACTTCCTACCTCTCTCTGTACACTTTCACCTTTTGCTTCCTCCCTATGTAGAGAGGAAATCAATTAAGGGAAAAGGAACTTGTTCTGCAGTTACGGGGCGTGCGCTGATTATAGACTGGAGAGCCAAGCATTCTCCCACTAAGCCACCTTTGCTTTGTGAGAAATGCAGTGCTTGTATGGACTGCTGGACACTATTAAACATCAGGCAGAAAATTAGGTGATAAAGCATTACCTTGTCTGGCTGACGGGCCATCATAGAAGTCGATTGGATAACTACATCTTGGTAGAACAAAAACAGAGAAGCGAGAGTACTAATTTCTTATGTTTTCGTTTCATATTGGGCAGGATCGTTTTCATCCAACAATATCTTAAGAGTTTCAACTTTGTATTTCTTAAATCATATTTTATAAATATAACAGTGTTTGTGACTAATTTGAATATTTTGTTGGCTTCCTCTGTGTACACTCTCGTATTGTATACCCTAGTGTGGGGATAAGCAATAAAGTACATTGTGATACTGAATCTACTGTTATCTTAGTCCGGAAGGTTGCCATACTGGTGAGAGAAAACTACTGCAATTTTTATATGTCTAGCCAAGAATGTTAACTGAAGTCAATTTAACAGAGATAAACTCCGATCCAGAGTTGACTAAAACCCGAGCACTGTAACTTGGAGTTACCATAGTTTAGTCTCATAGCAAGGGTAGCATTATGTATCACGTGTTGTTCGCTCAAAAGACTACAACTGCAAATTTGTGATTGATAATGAAAATTGTAATTTTCAGTCAAGGTATTTTTTTTAAATAGACTGCCACCAAAGCTTTTATTGAACAGGATAATACCAAAGCAAAAAATAGAAAGTAGAAAATTCAAATCACAAGGTTGATAACGGTAATAACATACCAACAACTTAGCAATCGCAAAGTTAAAGACATTCAAAGTTCAGCAGCAATTTTAGATGAACCAGGAGTCATATGGTTTCTCTCCACAAGTAATCTCTTCCCTCTTCTCAATTTTTATGGATAATTTACCTTAGAAACACTGGGTTAGGGCAAAACATGCATGATTTTTGTTTTGCGAATTGCATAGCTTTGTTTAAGCCATCATTTTGTCATGAAACAAAGTTATGCTTTCTTTTGAAATTCGGATGTTACTCAAAGATCTGACCTAATGAAAAGTTGCAGCAGGTTGATGATATAAAATAAAATCAATTACATCAGCATATTTCATAGGATTACAATCCGCCATTCCTAACCCAAGCTAAAATGTTCCAATTACTATTTTTATAACAAATGTTTACTCGATCAGCATGGAAGGATTTATGTGTATAAAATGGACGTACTGGAAGACAATTTTTTTTCCATTTGAGATGAACTAATTTTATTGCGGTAGTTATTTCGAGTGAGCGGCAAAAAGGATGTTGATGAAAGAATGGATACAAATTAGGACACGAAATGGTCATGTTAACTTTTTAATCTTTGACTGATAATCATTGTTTCAATATTTTTTAGTGAACAGTTTGAAGAATTCAGCAAAGCAGTCAATGAGTTCTTTCTCGCTTTTGTGCGCTCAGATCTTGTCTTTTCAATCAACAACTGTCCAGAGCCTGAACTTCTTGAATGGCTTAGCAAGTTTGTCACGTTCCGCGGTGATGAAAACTTTGATTTACAAAATTGTGATGACACCTTTGAACAGACAGAAGATTTCTGTCATGTCGACAATGCCATGCTTCAGTGCTACTTTCGGTATGTAAGGAAAACAAAAAGTAACGCAACAGATCAATTAGCAGCCAACTTCAGTGAAATTTTATGTGGTGGCTCACTAGAAGACTTGCAAACAACAATCGAAACCAGCGACAAGGAGGTTTCCGATAAAGCTACAGATACAAATTCAGCTAAAGCTATAGAAGATGACGATTTTAGTGAAAAAGCATGCGATGAATCAACAGAACTGGGGAATGACGATTTGGAAAACTCTGAATTTAACTGGGAAGATTTTGCAAATCAAAATTCAGAGGATGACAATTCTGAGCAGGATTCACATGAAGAATCTGAAAGCAGTTCATCAGAAGAGTTCAGTAGTTCAGAAGAGAGTTCCTCAGAAGACTCAATTGAAGAAATGAAAAGAATTTCTGAAGGACCTGAAGTTGAGAGTACACACGAAAACTTGATGGTAATTCACGATCATATGAACAGGGTCATTGCCAGTCTGAACGAGAAATGCTCCACTACAACAAGTCAACTGGCTACTCTCCAAGCAATCATCCGATGTTACCCAGTTAGTGTTAACACATTACTATTATAAGTTTTAGTATTTTTACTAGCTAACACTCAAATTATAATATGAATGTAAAAGCTTTACTGTCCTCTCATGTATTTTTTGTTACCAATCTTACATTTTCAGAACTTTGCTCCAATAGAAGGTAAACCATATGCGGATAAGATGCTCCATGAGTATTGTGAAATGAGAAAAAGATGGAGAAAACCAACCCTTGGGGCGATTAAAGAACTGTCAGACTTGCAGCTGCTTATAACTTCTAGTGTGGAGCAGTTATATCGAACCCCAGCTACAGATGTTCACCTGCCTGAATCGGTTGACAAACTGCTGCAAGTGGCTTCATCAGCCGGTGATTTACAGCCAGGGTAAATTAACCTTCCTTTAATAAGTCCCCAGGTTTCAAGCAAATAAATTCTATTTATAAATTGTAATAAATTCAATGTATTAAAGGTGCTTGAAATTGAATAACATTGCTAAAGTTTTTAGCCGGCTTCGTTTTGACTTTTAGGTAACAGTTTTTTGCTGTTATTGTTGCTGTTGTTTTTTTGTTGTTGTGGTGGGCTACCACCAACTCAAATAACTGACATAACCTTTGCTCTTGCGTATGGTACCTTACCACATCAGTCACCCATCTAATAGAAAAATGAAAGTGCTTATTGCCTCTTTAGGCTTTGCAGTGCCTGCCATGCATGATTATGTGATACGTTTTACATCAAGTGGCCACTGCACTAACAGCCTGCAATGGTATTTGCTTGCTGTAAACACTGATTTGATCTAGTGTACTTTTGACTGCACTGGAGGTCTGTCAATGGTATAACACGCTAGGCGTGTCTGGTTAAAAGCTCTACTAACTAGGGGGGGGGGGCTGACTGTAGAAGAGATGCTGAGCCAAGGAAATTTCCCTCTACTACTCGCGGCAACTAGCTATTTTGAATATAGGAGGGTGACTCACTATCAATGCACTATCATGCGTACTTGTATAAAACTAACTACCTTTACAATGTGCCAGCTTATTAAGCTCATTTTTTGCAATCAGTTTGTACCAGATAGAGGCTGATTTTCATGACCAATCACATTTTTATATTTTAAACCGCTTTATTTGCATAAACTTTATTATGACCATGCTGATGTTAGCCCAGAGTGGCAGGGCTGTCGTAGAATTTGTACAAAGAGGTTACTTGTGTAATTACCCATTGTATTTCAGTAAAGTGACTAACAGTTTAAACTACTTGTAATTAGTTTGGCAGATTGCCTGTTAGCTTGTTGGTTCTTCCTTACATGACAGAACATGGTGTATCTTCATACACATATGAATAGTAGAGTAGCCATTACTACTGCATGCAGTAAGGCTCTCTAGTAAGAATTGATTCTTCTCAACCCGGTACAGCTCTGCATAGTTGATACTTTGCGTTGAGGTGTTGCTAGTAGAGTGATAAGCTTGCTAGTTGTCTGCTATATTGCAACCAGATATTCCCTCTCTGGTAGCTATTCGATAAAGGAACAGCAAAATCTTTCACATTGGTGGCAGCAGAGGGATTATACAAACGTTTAGACGCTACTAAAGAGACATTACTAAATGCCAACCTCCACCTTTACTCATTCTCCTGTTCCCCGGTATTGGTGTAATTCCTATTACAAAACATTTGTCTGGTAGCAGTCCAATTACAACCACGAGGATACTGCTACACCCCTTCCCTTCTGACTATTACACACGGTGAAGCCCTGCAGAGCATTGCACATCTGAAGAAGGCACCAAAGACTTCCCTCCAAGAGCATGCTAGTGAAGTGGAGATACCAGTTCGAGTAGCCTAGTAGGATTTACCAGACATACATATAGAACACATGATATTAGAGACATTCACATCTATTCTGAGTCACCTGTATCTGCAACAGCACCTGTCAGCAGTGGATCCACAAAATCTTGAAGATGCAGATTGTGCTGGAGGAGAGTTCTTTTGCATCTAAACATTCCCTGTTCTAAACCATCTAGGGTACGGGCCATAGAAGATTCTGAAGAGGAAGTGGAATCCTGCAAATATTTCTTGGTCCATTACTGTCATTTTCAGACTGCTGCCGTGGTGTCACAGGCTCCAGGTGAAACTGCTCACCCCTACTCGGTTGGCAACAACTACTCCTCTATAGGCTCTTCCCCCACCCCGATCATCCAGCACCTGCGCTTGAGGACCCTATGGCTCATCTACTCCAAACAGTACAGAACCTGGCCATGGAAACGCAACAGATGAAGCAGTGGCAACAAGTAGTGCATACAGCCCATCCAGAGTCCCAGGATTCCTTCTCTGTGGGACACTCACCTTCTCTTGGCATGTATGCACTTCCTCCTAAAGGGTATACCACCATTCTGGTGTGTCCCTTGTTTCCACGGTGATGCAACTTCCTACCCGGATTCCTTACCACACTCGCCCTGTGGTGCACAGCCTTTCTCTTGCAACACCTACCATCTCTGTCATTGAACAGAATCCCCGCACATGGTGTCACACCCCACTACGACACAGTTGGTCCCCTCTCAGTGTGAGGGGTGCAGGCAGATAAGCCGCTATAGCAGAGGCTGCGTGTCTAAACCAAAGGCCACCAGTAGTTACTCCTCCCCCTCTCCCTGACTAGCTGTAACAGGGCACAAAGGTGGAGGAAACAGTTAATGAGATTGGAGAAACACAACCTTGTGCCTTCTGTTCCCTCCACCAGGTCTCCTGGACCACCTCCTAGAAGGAAGGCATTGCCTCCCCCACCTAAATAGCAGCTCCTTACCTCTAACCGTTATGACATTCTACACGACAAAGCAAACGGCCAAGATTCCTACAAACCCTCTGCTGCCATACACTCCTTGCTCAACCTACCCCCCCCCCTTTAAAACCAGTAGGTCCTATGAGGCACCAGCGTGCCCTGGCTCAGAACCGCAAGTCGGCAGTTACACCACCTAGCCCGCCAGTGGAGCACTTCACGCCCTAAAAGCAGGACGTCGCCTCCCCCTCTCGAGCTGCCAAGGTCCAACCTACCCAGTTGTCCAACTCTGAGGTAGAACAGCCATACAAGGCAAGGTATTTCGTCCCAAGGAAACTAGAAGGCAAGTCAGTCACCCTCCTCATTGATACCGGCTGCACAACGAGTATCCTATCCAAGTACAGCCTTCATCAGCTAACTGAGTCAGTAAGACAGACAGTGCCAGAGAGCAAGTTTCGCGGTATCATTGCAGGTGGCACCCAGATTCTTTTCTATGGCACAGTGAGAGCTGCCCTTCATTTTTATGATGTGAACACTGATGCCACGTTTGTTGTTAGTCACACTAACGAAGACGATATCTTGGGTATGCCGTTCCTCACTGGCTATGACTGCTGTTTGAGATTTAATGAGTCTGCCTTCACAGTAGCTGGCAAAGAGATGCTCTGCATTGACAAAAATGGTACACTGTTGATGAATAATGTACAAGTCCTCCGTACCACCCAACTACTCCTGTTTATGGAATCTGTCATTCTGTGTAAAGTTGCTACAAAGAGGTACTTACACCCTGGGTTAGTGAAGTCCCGACTCAGAGACCCTCTTATTGCCGCCAGTCTCAAAGAGCCAGATAGCAAAGAGTACATACTGGTGAGGTGCACAAACCTGACTGGCCAGCAAGTGAAACTGAATGCGAGCTGCAGGCCACTAGAAATTAGTGAGCCCTGAAGAAGTTGAGCAAATCGAAGTAGGTCTTATGCCTGTATCTACCCCTTCCCGCCACCATTCTTGCTCCCCAGTACCCCGTCACCTCCACAAGCTCTATTCAGCCGCTCTCCCTACGGTCAGAACAGACTCAAAACGCAACAGGTAGCTGAGTTGCTACGTCAGTACACTGCCATGTTCAGTTCAGAGACCATGAGATTAGCTAAATCACCCTGATTACACACAGTATTCCTCTCTTCCCAGGTACTTGGCCTATCCGTCAACTTCCTCACAGACTAGACCCTGAGAAGGAGGGAGCAGCAGAGAAAAAAATGGAATAGTTATTGGAGCGTGAACGATAGAGCCAGCCTCAGGGGCCTGGAGTTCCCCGTGGTTCTAGTGAGGAAGAAAGATGATACACGGGGATTATGTATTGACTACAGATGGCTAACCACACTCACTCATCAGGATGCCTACCCCTTCCGTGCATTGATGAGAGCTTAGAAGCTGTTCGGAAAGCCAGTTCTTCAGTACCCTTGACTCGGTCAGTGATTACTATTAGGTTCCTTTTGTTAAAGAGACCAATGAGGGCTCTGCATTTGCTACCCATACAGGACTATGGAA
The DNA here is from genome assembly GCA_945261195.1 of Cryptosula pallasiana. Taxonomy (NCBI): domain Eukaryota; kingdom Metazoa; phylum Bryozoa; class Gymnolaemata; order Cheilostomatida; family Cryptosulidae; genus Cryptosula; species Cryptosula pallasiana. The sequence goes on along the minus strand of OX183134.1, from coordinate 27,080,646 downwards.
GTGAAAAGCCCTCCATTTCAGCCCCGGCCACTTTCCAGCATTTGATGGAGAAGGTGTTCCAATGTCTCAACTGGAAAACCCTTCTGCTTTACCTCGATGTCATTTATTGCTATTGCCCATGACTTTTTCACTCACATCCAGCACCTGGCTAAAGTTTTTCAGTGGTTACAGCAGGCCGGGCTGAAACTCAAACCCAGTAAATGTGAGGTGCTCAAGCCAGAGGTCCAGTATTTAGGACACATGAATAGCAGTGTAGGAGTGCCACGAACCCGGAGAAGGTCGCTTCGTTAGAGCACTTGCCAACCCCAATGGAGTTGAGAGTTTTGCAGGCCTTCCTTGGTACCATGAAGTACTAGAGCCAGTTCGTACCTGACTTCTCTGCAGTGGTGCGGTTCCATACCCAGCACACTAATAAGCATGGTCCTTGGAGTGGTCTACAGCCCAAGAGACCACCTTTCAGCAACTAAAAGTAGCTATGACCTGTACCCCTGTTCTGTGCTACCCCGACCCCAACTCACAGTACACCCTGAGCACTGATGCCATCAATGTAGGTGCAGGTGCTGTGCTGTCACAAGTGCAGGAAGGTAGTGAGCGAGTGATCGCTTACTACTGTAAGACACTCAGTCCATTGTGTGACAGGGAAAGAGCTGTAGACAGTGGTGAAGGATGTCCAGCACTTCTGTCCATGCCTCTATGGCCAGCACTTTTGTCTTCGGACCAACCATGCCTCCTTGTTGTTGCTGTGTTGCTGCCGGAAACCCATCAGTGGGGTGGCTAGGTGGCCCGAGTCCCTCTCCGAGTTCAGGTCCACCATTGAACATAGGAGTCGCCCCGACACTGCAATGTGGACGGTTTGGGTCTCACGTGCCCCTCCCCCAGAGTGTCAACAGCGGGGCCTTTCCTTCTCAACTTTGGCTATCCTCTACTTCTGTCCCGACTCAGTGTGAGTCGCAGTCACCACCTCCCAACTCAACCTCCCTCTCTGTCTCTCAGGTACCCCCAAATGCTGTTCAGTTCCTCCAACCAGATGTTGACCTTCTCCAGGCTCAGAGTGAGGGTAACTATGCTGTAGCTCTCATCTCTCAGGCAGTGTTTACATAGCGCCCTCTCACTGAAGAGCAGTTGCAGTTTGGCAGCCAGGAGTTGAAGTGGTTGAACAACTGTATTGAGGCAATGAAACTCCGGACAGATGGTGTTGGAGCTCCAGGTCTCTTCTAACTGCCGCTCCCGGTGGTGTGCGGCGTGTCCAGTAGGTCTATGTGGCAAAACCGCGTGGCAAAACCATTTTCTGGCACATCATAAAGTGAGCAGTACTCTGAAGTACCTCTATTTCACCTGGCACGGGCCAGGTATAATGTCAGGTGTGCACTGTATGGTCAGGAGCTGTGAGGTCTACAAGAGAGCCAAGAATGGTGGCGTCAAATCCATTCCCTGCCGCCAACGCATTTGCGCTGGCCGGCCCTCGCAGAAATTGGCCGATGATTAGGTGGCCCTTTCCCTGAGACAGAGCGTGGCAAGGCCTGGATCCAAATGCACATAGACCAGGGGGCTCAGTTTGAGTCCCACCTGATGCAGAAGTTGTGTGCTCTGTGGGGTACAGAGACAACCCGTACCACCCCTACCACCCACAGGTCAATAGGGTTGTTGAGAGGAACAACCGGGTGTTAGGTGACTCCCTCCAGTCCCTGCTCTTGAACAGCAGTCAAGGTGACAGGGACTTGCTGCTCCCTCAATTGCTGAGGGACTTCAGAGTTACCTCCATTCCACAACAGGTGAAGCGACCAAACATATTTTGCTGGGCAGGAAACTGCTGCTGCTGGATCAGTTGTCTTGCCACCCCCCTCTGACTGATTGCTTGCCAGTGCATGAGTATGCCAAAACCTCAAGTTGAAACTGGAGGAAGTGCATGGGACTTTGAGAGAGTAGCAGATGGCAGTTATAGCATAAGAAGAGAAGAGCCCAGTTTATGCAAGGTTGGAGACCAAGTATGGCTAGAGAACCGTCGTAGACGCAGTGGAGAGAACCCCAAGCTGCAGGCCAAGTTTAACTGTGCCTTTGAGATAGAGGAGGCATACGATAACCATGCCTACCTTATCAGTAGACATGGCCAGCATTCAGTGCAGAATGAATGCCATCTGAAGTCTTACTACCCCAGCATTGACCCTAGCAGCAGCCGTAGAGCTCACGCAGAGTCCCAACATGCGTGGTACACGTTCACGAGCAACACCCACACTCGTACCGCCTGTACCTGCACCCATTACCTGAACTACTCTCCCCGGTGGTGATTTTCCTCCCCCTCCTGTAAGGAATGTGTCGAAGTTGGAGCAGCAGGTTGCACAGAGGCCAGCTACCTTCCTCTCCCTCCCTGCTAGTTTGGTGCATATAGGGCACTCGGGTTTACCAGAAATAACCAAAACGTCCAGGAGTTGGTTACCCTAGTAGCTGAGACACCCCCAACCCTGTACCTACTGAGGTCCAACCAACTCGTGTGTAATCACAACTGACACGCAGAAACGTCGACCCATCCACACATTATGGACAAGCACTATGCCATCTAGTTAAAACTGTAGAAGAAGTGGATAGAAAGTCAGAAAATGCCAAAACTAGGGAGTTTTAATGGTTCCCCTGATAAGAGCTGTTTTAGAAACTCCCACAAACCGGGTTTCTACAAGAAGGCCAGTGTCTAGTGCTGTGGCCTGCGATAAGTCCACTCGTTGGCAGCAACACCCTTTGGAAGCTGAGGCCTCAAAGTTGACCTGTCTTTGTCCTAGGTGTAATAATTTTCTAAATTGGGGCCACAAAGAAAGAAGAATAACTTGAGACAGGATGCAGCCCCCCCCCCCCCTGTGCTGGGTCTCAACAGAAAGAAAACACTTTAGAAAAACTGTTTAGCAAAATTCAGGACAAAACTCCTCTCCAGCAAAAATATATGGCCCACCAAACTCTTAGTTGAACCTTCAGTCAGCCATTACTCGTCCTCCCTTGCCCAGTAGCTGCACAAACTTTAGTCAAGGTCAAACAAGTCTGCCGTGTGCGGCAACATGCATTTCTGCATAAGTCTCAAAAGTGACCAGTTGTGCTACGCTACTGATCACCACACAGGTTCTTTTGCTACTGATGCTTCACCTGAAATAGAAGGATGGGTGCCTGCAACTATGGGTCAAAGAAGATTGGGAGATAGAGATTTCATCTGCTGCATTACAACTACATTTTCCCCCTTTCCACATGGAGTCCTTCCTCCTCAGTTCACCCTTCCTAGGCAGACTGTTACTTCTGAACTCTGGGTAGGCTGGTCAGACAAGAACAGGAGAGAGAATAAATTGCTAGGAGTTGACAGCCAGTAAGAACTGATGGAGCAATGGGCGCCTCACCACAGCTTTCCTAAACAAACCCCCTTTCAAGTGGCAGACAACTGAGTTAACCCCCCCCCCCCCTCTTCCATACTGCCTCCCCACCCCTCAGTATGTACAATGCACTGGCTAAAAACACACTCACCTAATAGCCAGAGGGTCTGTAAGTCCATGGCTACTTCTTCCCCGGTGGCTCCCTTGCCCCTCCTTGGGCATAGATACTTTCACCCTGACTCCGGCCCCCTTACCCCAACCCAGAATGACCCAGGGTTAAGTTTCAGCACAGTTACTGTTACCTCAACGCCCTCTACTGTTACCCGGCAGATGCATGCAGACGCTTGACAAAAAAGTACCCAGTAAGAAGAGAGGAGCATAGCTGTTGGCTGAGTCCACTAAGCAGGGCAACCCACCTTTCACAGCCACCCCCTCCTCTGCATCTGCACTCAAATTGTTGTCCGTGTGGGATGAATCCACATTTTCCAGTCAGGCAGTACCAAGTGAACAAATTCCTATTACTGATCTAGTTTCTGCACGATAGAGAGTGAGTATACCTGTCTCACTCCCTGCCTCTGCACCTACACCTGCCCCTCCTCACCCCATCCCCTGCGCCTGCGGTTGACCCTTTGCACTTGGTTGCTTCCCCCGTTGTCAAGCTGGTAGATATCGCTACCCCCAACCCTTGTCATTCAACGTTGAGGAGGAGGTGGTGGCCTTCCACTTGGCTGTAAAATGCCCCCTATAGCTCAGAGGCTAGTCTAGTGGATCACCCCAAGCACTGAAAAGTCTCTACAGAGACAGCTGAAGAGGGCGCAACGAAGTGCATACCCAGTCTGTAAATTCCCTGCCAAGAACATGCATCAGCTGTCAGTTCACGTGCACCAGCACTACATGCATTACTTCTGCCGCTGCAAGCGCACTAGTGGAAGTCGAGACAACGTGTCTTGCCAACAGAAGAAGCACAAAATCCCAAAAAGATTCAGATGATTTCCAACATCCCGGGTACATTTACGGGGTAGATAGAAATAGCTACTCTGCCTTCTGTAGATGCCAGAAATGGACAAGTCCATGGTTCTTCAGAGTTTTCCAGCTAACTAAGACCTGGGAACCTCAGTGTACCTTCACAGCAGTCCTACTACCCTGGCTGGCCCTACACCTATGATTCCTAGGAACCTCTCCCATGCGATCCGCAATCATGCCTCTGATGCCATTAACGGTCACCGGGTGTAAGATACCAAAGAAGTTGTGTACGGTGGTCACCGCTATCCTGAGTCCATGGTTGTCTCCCCAAGTCCCCAGCCACTACCCCCTCCCTCTGTTACTCACAGGGACCCTGAACCTCCTGAACCTCCTGACCCTCCGTGCTTCCACCCGTGAAGCCCCCCACCCCATGAGGTAGATCTGCCACTTTGCTTTCTCAAGAACTAGACAAAGTGGGCTGCCGCCATCCAACAGGACACTGCTGAGTTCGGTCAACAGCTGTAGGCCCTCCTGATGGATGGGATGGGCACGATCACCGAGACAGAAGCTACCCAGGCCCGGGTGCAGACTGAGCTCTTGAAGGGAGAAGTAGCTGGGTTGAGAGGCCAGCTGTTTTAGGGCAGGTGTTCCTCGCCACTTTGTTGGTCACACAGGCTGTGCGCACCCCTTTTATGTCCCCTTCTTTAACCGCATGGGTTGTGTCCATCGCCTCTCTGTCCAGTTCGTTATTCACACGGGTTGTGGGCACACCTTCTCTTTCCCGTTCATTAGTCACACGGTCGTGTGCGCCTTTCACTCGCTTTGCCAATCGCGCAGGGCGTGTATCCTCTCCAGACGCACGTAATCTTGTGCAAAGAGCTGCCTGGTTTTGCGTATACCACTCTTCTGGTACCCAATGTCTTTCTGTGTGTGCAAGTTGAGCTAGGCGTATGATCTCGTATGCTCCTCTTCTGGACTACACAGTTAACACATTGTCGACAGCTTCCTGATGAGGCTCTCCTTCATCTCCCTATCCCACCCCTATGATTTAGTGGCCATCCTATGATTAGTTAACTACGATCATCGGCAGTAACAATAGTTGAAGCGATAGGTTTGACATAGAATGGCAACTGCCCTAACAGCCTGTAATGGGATTTGCATGTTGTAAACACCGATTTGATTTAGTGTACTTTTGACTGCAAGCGAGGTGAGTCAATGAAATGCGCTAGTTAACACGCTAGGCGTGTCTGGTTGAAAGCTCTAATAATAATAACTACGGCTGGCGGGCTATAGAAGAAGATGCTGAGCCAAGGGAGTTCCACCTCTACTACTCGGGGCTACTAATTATTCACATATAGTCGGGTGACTCATTAACAACGGGTCAGATTACTTGTATATAACTAACTACCTTTACAATGTGCCAGCTTGCTTATTAACTATTATTTCAATGCGCTTGCTTATTACTAATGTGTTGCAATCTGTTTGTCTTAAGTATGGGTCGATTTCTATGACCAACCAAATGCTTAAGTTTTCAACCGCTTTATTCGCATAAATTTTATCATAACCATGCTGATGATAGCCCAGAGTAGCAAGGATGTTGTATAGAGTTTGCACAAACAGGTTACTTATGTAAATACTTGCTGTAAATCAATAAAGTGGATAATAATTTGAACTATTTGTATTTATTTTGGCCGATTGCCTGTTAGCTTGTTGGTTCTTCGTGGTGTACCTTCATACACGTATAGATAGTGAAGTAGCCATTACTACTCCTTGCAGTAGCGTTCTCTAGCAAGAGTTGACTTCTGTCAACCCGGTGCAACTCCATATAATCGTTGCCCTGCGTTGAGGTGTTGCCAGTAGTGAGAAAAGCTGTCAGTTATCTGCTATTGCTACTGGGTATACTCTCTCTAGTAGCTGTCCCGTAAATACACAGCAAAATTGTTTACATCTCAAATCCTATAATGTGTGCATCATCATGTAGCTACTTTTGTCCGAGCAGCTTGTAAACTTTCCTGCTCTAAATCCATGTAGTCCTTGCAACAAATCCCAGAGTTACATTTTCCTATTGCTATTAATTGCAGCTTTGCCCAACACTTTTGTTTAGTCTTTAAGGTTTCCATTTTGGCACACTATGTAGGCATCCAATGGGGCCTGAGTTTTTCTTGGCGTCAGTGGCTCATATGACCATTATATTCCATACACACAAGTGTGGTGTCAATCTAAAAAAGTAACTATTAATAGTTTCGGCTGAAACCCTCCACAGTATTGTAATTTTTGTTTCCTTCCAGCTCACTGTTGATCAGACGTGTTGGCCGCTTCTAGAAAACCTAGGTTCAGTTTAGGAACTTTCTATTGGTTAGATTTTATTTGAAAAATTGTCATGATGGGAAAGAAGGACTACCTAACAACTTCATAAGTTTTAGAGTTTGTGATCGCAAATGTAAATCACAGTAGAACAAAAACAGCAATGATGATGAACTCGATGAGTGCGATATATCTCTAATGAATGGCCAAGTACCTTTTTTTAAGATTTGCTAAAGCAAGTTTTGTAAACATAAGTATATGTTTAATAACTCAGCAGTTGTTTTACAAAAATTCAAAGTTTTTTGTTAACTTAGAGCACTAGCTTTGCCTGGGAGTCAATTATGACACCAAGCCAGCCACTTCTTTGCACTTAAAAGTCTTCAACTCTCATTTAGTGTTTTGGAAAGTTCTTTTGCATGATGTTGTTTTACTTCTTTATTAAAGCATCCAGCTATATTTAAAGAGGTCACTTCCTAGTTGGAAATTACAATAACTTCAAAAGAAACAAAGCTAATTGATATAAAACAAAGAAGGAATCTTTCATAAAATGGCAATGGTTACACAAGAATAAACAGCGGTGAACCATTGGTATGCAGTTTTGTGTTTTTATCTGCGAATCAAATAATATCAAATGAGTTAGAAACCTCCCTTTGGTGTTAAAAAGTGTAAGTTTTTTGCTATCAATTTATTGGCAATATTTTGTAACTAGCTGGCCCATTTTAAAACTGTGTATACATGAAGGTTATTGTTGTTTTTACAGGCTACTGGCTGTTCGGAGAGTTCTGTGCACTTTTGGAGAAAGTTTTGCAGTTGATTTTGTCAATTCTTCTGACAACCATCTTGTTTTGGAAGACAAACCAAGCTCTGAAGCATCACCCGTGCCAGATGTGTTCAATGCTTTTGGAGACAATGATTATGAAAATGCCAAAAATTGGATCGTTCAAAACTGCAAACAGCGAGGAATAACAGTGAATCAGGTTCAGAGGCAATTTGGGGTGAGAAAGCAAAAACATGGATTTGTGATTTTTTGCAATCATAGTTGTTAGATAGCTAGGAGTCACTAGACTGACCAATTGATAAGGGGATCAAAATACTGTAACAAAACTATTAAAAAACATTTTTCTGGTCAAAGTTTCAACATGTAGACAATTAGAAAACTATGAGAGCAAATTGGCATCTATCAAAAAGAATGTAGTATGCATTTGTGATATGTTCATGGTTATCACTCAATGGGTTGGTAAGTAGTTTCTTGAAAATGAATGAACATGTTTCGGCATTCAACTACAACTTAGATTGATTCCAATGATTACGAGAAAAATAGCGGAATCAGTTTTTAAAGTTTCAATTCATAAAAGTCATCTCAACAACATTAGTTACTTTTGCAAGGTCTACAAACTTCTGCAAGCAGACATTAAACTGAGAGAACATAATATCACTGCATACACATTCTCTCATTTGTTAAACGTTAGTATTGTTGTGCCAATGCTGCCCATTTAAACTTTATAATCATTTCAGTTGGTACCTTTGGCTAAGTAAAATGTAAATATGCTCTGTAACCTTTTACTGTATCTTATTATTTGTACATAACCTTTTTTGTAATCGGTGTACGGTTTTCATTCTAGGACAAACTACAAGTTATGATACAAGCCATATTTGGCATATCTATTTGGAAGCCAATACAACCTGCACCTTTGACACGTGGAATTGCTGACAGATTTATAAATGCAATGGCGGAAAAACCTGCACACATTGAGGCAATGTTGAAGGTTAGTGAGGGAATTTGTGATTACCATGGTTATCGACTTTTGGCAAATCTGCAAACTACCTTTGAAAAATGGGCTTCAGCTTGTTACCTTTAAAATTTTTCTTTGATAGCAATTTTAGTTGGTTTAAGTAATTTCAAAATTGAAGGTTTCAACGTAGAAAGCCTATCGCAGGTAAAATAAATTCTCAATGTAAAAAAAATATGAATTAAGTTAAAATACAGGCTGGTTTTTATTCTGCTAAGACACAACAGCAGGATTTTTGGCAAAAGCATACGGCTGTAGAATTTTAGTAGCTGATCCCATATAAAATATGTGTCAACCTAGTTTAAATAATATAAACTGGGTGGAGTTAGTGGCGCTTCGCTATCGAACACACCACAGTTTATAAAAATGGGGCAGTTATTGCCCGAGTTGTCTTCTCGCAAATGCATTAAAACATGAGGAGAAAATCATCAAAGTAGAGTAAGTACTAAGAACCTAGTCGGCATGTTGTGGGTAGCATATCTGACCCGTGCCCTTGCTTGAGCAACGTGAGTTAGTAAAACAGCAACAATAATTCAACATTCCGTTAATTTCTACGACCACAAAACTAAACAAAATGCAAATGCCAGACCACAAACTCCACCGATGTATGCTTTCAACTTGGCTTCAGGTCATCATTCAACGATGTTATTGTGCTGTTGCGCCATCGCTAGTTCAGCTGGATCTGACTTGAACTGCAACTTGTTTTTAATAATTAATTATTATGTATATTAGTACAATTTACTATAATCAAGGACCAAATGTAAACTGATTTACTCACTGTGACAACACAACAACATGTACTAGTTCTACTAATTACTGCTAACAGCTCGTGAGATGATGATTGTAAGCAAACAAATCAACCAATCAAAACACTACACTAGACATAGCGATAAAAATTTTGTGTAATACGAATCGTGACCTATTGTGGTTACCCGCACTGAAAAAAATATGGACAAAGTGGAACACAATGGTGTTATAGAGCAATCATCCGCTTGTTAACTCTGAGTTATTTGCCAAACATCAGATCAAATTCATAGCATCAATATATCAAAATACATTTAATGAGTATAATTTTAGGACATAAAGGAACTTCTGAGTAAGGGAAGAAGAGGAAAATAGTTAGAGAAGACAATTCCCAATACATGAGGCCATTTCTATAAACTGTGGTGTGGGTGTTTGATAGCGAAGCGCCACTAACTCCGCCCAGTTTATATTATTTAAACTAGTGTCACCCACATTTTGGAGGAAGGTTTGTGTCGTGAAGAGAACATGTTGTTAGATTATCGAGTCTACATTTTGCAAATTTTTGTAGCTGCTGTTTAAAGCTGATGATTGGCCTACAGTGTTTAATGTGACCAATTCCAAAGGAGCACACATGTCCTTGTTGGTAGAACACATGTTCACCAGTGTAGCTGCCTCTCCGGAAAGCTATGATACTTTTCCATTTCACAAGATCATCGCAGAGCCTGAAAAAGCTGCGGTAAGGCAACTTGATTGTTTTTTTCTCACCAGTCTTTTCTATCCAAAAAAGGAAGAATATATCAGAAAGTAATAATTTTTCTTGCAAAAAAAGGTTGTTCGAATCGGAATAGATTTTTATCCGGAGCATTCTGACATACTTGTAACAGTTTTCTTTGCCTAGTTTTCTCATCAGCTTGGTTGATGAACTTCACAAAGTCCACTTTAAATTAATTAAACAAATATTTAAGCAAACAATTTAAAAAAGTGGGCTGGTTGTATTGAGAGGCCTGAAAAAGATGATGTGACCAATAAGTTTAGAAATGGTAACCAACTTGTGATTTTCTAAAATGGCATTCAATCGTTCAATTTTATGGCAAATTTTTTTTAAATTTGCCAGTTTTCATCTCATTTTTGCCATAACTCGAAACGACAACGGTAGTACTAACACCCATTGTAAAAAATATTGGTGAAGAAATTAACAGATTTTAAAAACCAAATTTTTGAGATTGAAATCGTGAAACGCCAACTGATGTGTTGCCCAAAATGTTGCATGAGACCCGTATTTAGGGTTGCCCTTGAGGCACAGTTCAAACAAAAAAACAAACAAACAAAATCAAATAAAACTGAAAATCTACTTTAAGAAGCAATTGAGAAATATATGTGTGCAAACGAGCATTTTATAATTTTTTTTTATTTTTGCAACTTGCAGTTATCTTTTATTTCTGAATTCGTCTAACCTATAACCTTTTATGGTTAACAACTAAAACTTTTGTCGGATGCAGAAATGAGATGTTTTGGGTGTTCAAACTAATGAAAAGCTTTTTTTCAACATATAAAAGGCTGTTTCATTGCAGGGCTAGATATGATGAATTTATCTAGGTTAGCAGGAATACAGACGTAAAACTTCTTTACTTTCATTAGCTTTTCAAGACTCAGCTTTAAACTAGTGTCAAATCGAGGAGAGTCAAAAAGCGCCTGTCAACAATTGATTGAACAATATTGTAAATAATTTGGCTGAGCTGCTTTTGCATACCGTACCTGAGATGCTAGCTCCAATGGTTAACAGTGACTGTGACATAATATACGCAGCAGTTATATCATCTGACTCGTAGTCCTCACAAAATGTCATACTCTTTCTATCAGTGACCAGCGACGCTAAAATGGAAATACAGAAAACAATCACCAAAAATTTACTGCAGTCATAGCTTCAAGTGACCCTGACATCAAAACTGTCGACTTGCAAGACACTATCAGGTCCGCATAAGATGAAAATTGCTGAGTAAGGAGGAAAAGAAACATCAATGTACAGAAATTTAGTTTGTGACCTAGTCAGAAATTAAACGAATGCAAAATGCAAATTCGTAGATGAAAAGCTGGTTCCCTAAGAATATTCCCTAATCTACTCAAAACTCAACTCCCTAATGCTAAGATTGAGCAAAAATAAACTCCTAGGTAAAAATCAGAAACAGGTTTTGGGATGCCATCTATCGGTCCTGAAGTTTTCTGGGAAATCTTGAAGAATTCCTGAGGATTTCCTTTTTAGAAGTTGTGTTATAACTTACCATATCAAATTTAAAACTTTAAAACAATTAAAGCTTTTTGTTTATTTAACTAGTATTTAACATGTTTTGTTATTATTGAACAATCCAATTAAGTTAAGTTTATATACCAGTTAAGTGACAAAAATTAAAAATTCTCGAAGATTTTTCAGGACTTCAGGACCGATAGATGCCATCTGAGCACCCAAAAAGCACGGTAAGGACTTAAAAATTTAAGCTTAAAGCCAAACTTAACGATAGAAGAAATTCCTCCAAAATGGTACAAATTTCTTCCAAAGTTCGTTCTTCAGCAATTCTAGTCTAACTCGCTGTTGCAAGCAACAACCTGAAAAATTAATAATTGATAGATCGAGGTGACGTAGCTGGCATAGTTTTCTGGGAAACAGTGGTATAGCATTTGCTCATTGTGATTGGCTTATAAATTAACCAGTTCAGATTATTTTTATCAAGATAAAAACCTGGCGATGACCTCAAATGAAAGGCTAGCGATTGCTTAGCACGTTCTCAAGAAACAGAAACTTCAAAACTCTGTGATCACTAGCCTAATGATTTGTGAATGGATTGCTATATGTACAGTACATACAGTTTTACAGAAGAAAATTTCCCTTCCTAAGTACTCATGGCTAGTAGTTCATAGCACTAGGCTATCAGATTCACTTGGTGAAACACAGCAAGAGGCATGATACTCCCATAACCATTTACCAATCAGTTTCTTCAACTAAACACTTATATTAGTTAGGATGTGTCTATACATGTACTTAGCAAACCGCATCAAGTTATCTAAAAAAAAAGATTGATGTTTTTATTGACTGTTTATGGTAATTTATGCATTGTTTTACCATGTATAAAAGGTGAGGTTTGCACAATTTAACGCAAATCAATTGTATGTCTCGATTTAACCACGGCTCTTCTCATTTTTTTACCTGAGCGCTTTGTTGCAATTATCCCTTACAACCCATAATATTTGCGTGCTGTTTTCTGTCCTACATATCTGTAGTAAACAGATAATTGGTAGGCTTGTTGGTCAGTAATGGTACCAAGTTGTTTTGTAAGTTACAAGATGGCCAAGGAGTTGTGCCAGTCATTGATAAAAATGACTGAAAGGAGGCTAACCTCTGCAGGTTGAAGTATACGACAGCAGGCCTGCCATTTGCATAGCAAATTTCAGTTACAGTTGCATACAAGTTCTGTTATGGTGGCTGAAGGCTGTTGTAACAGCTGGTTTGGCAGTGACATACAAGCAACAAAAGCTACTACCTACCTGCGGTGTTATTTGCAATAATGTGCATTATTCTCATTCAGTACAGGAATTTTTAACTCACTGCAAGCCTAAGTTGAATGTTGTTACAGTATGTATAAAACCGCACTTCAAAGTCTCTTTAAATAAACGGTTCTGAATTTAACTTACAGTTTTATCTGTAGCTTAAGCACAACAATTTTCAAAGGCTACCCATTTCTTTTGTGCATGAAAAATTTCTCGCTGACCTCCAAAGGATAAAGTAGTAGCATTCTCCAATTTTCTTGCAAACAACAAAAAACAAATTTCCAACCATGTATTTGATAATAAAAAAGCTTTCTCTCCAAGGCCCGAGTTTACGAAAAGTTTGCAGGTTTTTTTGTCTTTTACTCATTATGACCATGATTAATTTTTTTCTCTTCAGTTAATTTGCCTTTTTTTTACTTTTGCAACTATATTTATAACGACGGGTTCATAATTGCAATTGTAGCATGTTCAAGATGTCTTCAATGTCGAAATGAGCACATTGAAGTATAAAAGGCATTATACAATATTTAAGAGATCTATACAGTTAGGACTCGTTTATCAAAATAATATGCGTTTCTTACTCTTTTGCAAATACATTAGCTCCAATGAGGACTTATTAAAAGGTATGCATATGTGATTGATTTTACCAAACACCACAAGTGATCAATCACTCTTTAACAACGTCCCCCCCCCCCCCCTGATATTCACAGGCATCAAGCATGCCTCATTAAAGCAATGTAGTGGATTTTAGAGGTTCACTACTTATCCACTGAACGGTTTCCACCGGGCAAACTGCTGTCTGCTGGCACAACAAGACAGCAAGCCTCTCAAGGCCTGACAACAACAGTCAATATCTCCCTGGAGGTCACCCTGTGCCCGGATGGCACTACAAATTTTTGCAAAGAAGTGAACTCTTCTTCATAACTGTGGTGAGCCATCGGCTCGCATATACAACTCGGTGCTTTTGAATGGGATAATGCATTTATTTTATCTAAAATGCAATATTGCTGATGTTGTATCAATTGCACAAGAGTGAGTACAATACAAACATGAATGCTGGATGCAAAGCTTTGCCTTATATAGGCAAAGTCACTGGAAATGACAAAAAGCACTTGGCTTAGTTTGCTAAATACTCCAATCACATATGTACAAGGTCAATACAAATGCACAAATGAACATATCCTATCCCGTAGTGACTGTCTCTACAAGAGGTCATTGCGTAGCCTACGATGTCCACTTCAACTCTAAAGAGAGGGAGGCTTGAGTATAAGTGCCTCTTCCACAACGGCCTATTTCAGTCCCATTAACAGTTACTAAAGAGTTGAATTGTTCTTGTCATTGGTTCATATCAACATTCCATAGCAGTTTTATTTCAAAAGCAAACAAAAATAATATGATGATCATCCAGTCCATTATCTTTTATCATCACTTTGTTTTACTACAAATGGTGGCAGTTGTGGATTACTCATTTGTTTTATCATATACTAAAATAACTACTTAAAATATTATATTTGTGTTTGAATAATTTCAAGCAAACAATTTTCATAGGAATAGACATTGTTGTGATAAAAAATTATTATTTTGAATTCAAACTTGCTCCCTTCATGCTCTTAAATTATTTCTAAAGCAGTTTATGCATCAAAGTTTTCACATAAATGGTTACTCTGTACTACACGCCCAAGTATCTTTTCTTTTGCTAATGTTTTTTTCAAAATATAATTTCAAAAGCTAATAACGAATCATGAAAAATGAATAGCCAGCAGCGGGTATCCTGCTGGCCGTGGCATCTCTCTAGTAATGTTGGTAAAGATCAGTGCAAAGATATTTTACAGTATTCTATGTTTTAAAACAGAAAAAAATTGAAATGTTGCAACAATCTTCTTGCCAGACATCACAATATCAACATAACAAGAACTAAATGAAAACAATCTAAAAAAATTTTCAATTAGGTAAACTGTCTTAACCCAAACATGAAAGTTATAATTGCAATTTTTAGTGAGCTAGTTGGATGTTTAAAAGTTTGGTCCAATGCATTCTTATGAAAAAAACTATTTGCTTGTCTTACTATTGCAATAAGTGGTAAGCTACACAGGTTCATGCCGGATTACCTCTCTAAACTCTATTTTTTACTCGTTTGTGCTCTATGATTGGTAATTGTATGATTATTCTTCTTCACAGAATCTTTTGCTACCCACAATGGCTGATGGACCACTTGATTCCCTGTGGAAAAACTCCGGCCATCTAAAGTCTGAGATTGCAGAGATGAACGATATTTTTGTCTATGGTAATTTCACCACTTATATTTTGTTGGTCTTTGTCCCATATTGATTTAGCATCACTCATTGTGTTGTGTAAAGAGTTGGGTAAAAATTCTAAGTGATAAAAGTTGCAAACAAATTTTGTTAATCAGCACGTCATGAAGATTTTGCATTAGCTAGAGATTTTGTTCGAATTTATGAGATGACAAATTTTTGAATCAAATATAAATTAATTCAATGTGTTATGATTGTTTTTAGTTTGTTCATACGGACACCCGTTCATCGTCAAACAGGTATGAATATAGTTACTATTTCTTGTACCCACTATTATATGGGATTTTTCAGAATGTAGGTTGAGCTGTTTTTTACTGATATCAAAAATAAATAGTAAAATTCAAGAGGGTTGGAGAATGTAAAAAAAATTTTAAATGTTCTTACAAGGCTTTCATGATTAGGAAATGACAAAAGTTGCATAAAATGTCATTGTATATTTGTTTTGCTTACTATTTCGGATGAAAAAATTTTGCGCAAGACTTTTTTTGCATTTTTCCCATTGAAGAGGAACATATTTTAGATGTCTATGTGTAAATGATAGTGAAAGGGTTTTTATCCAAAAAAAAATGTTCTTCAAATAATTAATTAATAATCCTGAATGAGCTGTAAATGATATTACATGCAGAGAATTTCCAAGCCTTTCCCTGTTTGAGCAACTCTAGATGGGAAGGAACAGGTACTGTAGACTGTCAAGGGTGGTTTGCTAAATAAATTAACAATCGAAACTTTTTTCCATATTAGTTAGAAGAATTCTTTAACTGACTCGACTGACTCGACCTTGACTTAACTTACTCATCCAACTTGACCTCGACTTGACCTTAACCCAACTTCGTTATGCTACCAATCCCTTTTGTTAAACCACCACAGGACAACCGGCCAGATGTATTAGTTGATGCTTAAGTTATATATAAAAGTTTCAAGTATTATAAACATACAAAAAGTACAATGTACATGAAGTCACAGGCATGGCTAACAACTTTCTGGCAGTAATTTTGGACTGGGCTTCTGTTTATGGAGTTCTGGGACAGATAAAAGAACGGAAAGCCTGATTGGTCCACCACTAGTGGGTGCATTAGTGCTTTGTATTACCACCATCCCAACTCACTCGCTTATTTGAATCTTTGGGACAATTCTCTTTTTGGTGTATCAATCCTCAGCATATGGGGTTCCGGTGTCTCTACCCATCTGCTTCATGGAGAGTTGTGCCCCTGAGGAAAAAATAAACTCATATATACAATCTGCCAAGTTGTGTCAACTTTTAACAGGGGATGGGGACTTCTATTTGCACCAGAAAGTTGAGATTTAGACAACACAGGAAGTAGGGACAAGGGCTTAGAATATAGGTTTGGAACAGGGCTAGGTTGAATGAGGTCTGTACGAGAGAAGGGGAGGAGCATAGATCATGTATTCAACTGCTGGAAGCTGCTATTATGACAGGCAAAGGAGGGAGAAAAAATTTTCTGACTCCCTTTAAAGAGTAGAGATGTTTAGGAGTAGGGGGGGGGGGATGGGGGCTAGCAAGGGGTTGAAAATAGTTTGGACATCAACTTTTACCACAAGCATAAGCATTCTGCTTATAATTTTTGAGAAGCTATTAGTACCATTGTTTAATAAAAATTTAGCAGTAATAGTTAAAAGTAACAGATCTCTATCCATATGTTTGTCGGTTGGAAGCTTTCCGATGTTACATCTGCAAAATTTTATTATGGACATTTTGGTCTCCGCAAGCTCCGAATATTTTTTTTTCTGTCTTATACACTTTTCAATTTTTTAAAATCTATACAAACGTGTTTTAAGGATGCAGCAATATGCTGCCCAAAGTGTCGAACTAAGAAACGCAGTGATAGTGAAGACGTCTGTCAGAGAATTTGTAGTACACTTCTGCAGAGAACGGAAATGTAAGTAGCTTTACATCTCATCCATTAGTTTTTTTCACTTTTGCCATTAAAAAACAAGTAAGCCTCACACTTTCTTTCTGGAATTTTCCTGAATGACACAAGATTGCTTTTTTTAACAATTCGAATCACAGCAAAACTGCAACAATAAACACTGGAAATGAGAGAATAACTCAAAGCTTCATATTATAAGCCATTCGTTGTTTCAAGTGTGAATATTTGCAATTGTTGGGGCTAATGAGGTGAGAAAGAATTTACTCAACAAATGCTTGCTGAAATGACATTATCATGGAATCTAGACTACACAGTCACAACCAATATTTTTTTCTATCAGCACTTTTTATTAGTCTACTCCCTCAATGATCGGCTGTCGCTGCTAGTTGAAAATAAAACCTTCTAGAAAACTGGTCTAACTTCGTTCTGAAATACATAATGTGACAGCGATATGCACTAGGGCTGATTAAAGATAAGGAGCTGGCGTGATCTTAAAACTGCATGTACATATTGAGATCAGTAAGGGGTTTCCTTAGCAATCGCTTGACTTTGTAACTTCTATTTCTAAGCAAAATTTCTAAGCAATCGCTAGACTTTTATTGGAGGTTCACACCAGGTTCTGATTGAGATCAAAAAATTCCTAGCCGAATCCTCGATCAGTCAATCACAATGCGCAAATGCTTCATCTTTGTATCCGCTAGAATCTAGTCATCTGGGGGGCTCCGATCTATCAATGATCACGTAATAAGTTGCAGGCTATGCTTTGTAACAGCGAGTTTGACCGGACTCGTTTGAAGAATGGATTTTAGACAACAATGCGCAATTTTAAAAGGGACCTTTCCTATCACTAAGGAAAATCGCTAGCACAATTGCGATATGTACATGAGGCATAAAACAAAATCCTGATTGGGGTTGTTGTGTCTAAATATGAATAAATATTATTACAATTATGGTTTGAGTGATAGTTTGATTCAGTACCAAATACTTGAGAGAATTATTCATGAATCAAAATTATTGTCCCATATTCAGTGGTCATATGCTTTTCAATGTATCACACTTTTTAAAGTTTTACAAACTGATTTGGGAATAAGGGTCTTTGCCAAATCAATTGGGGATTTCATCTTCGCACGTATGAGCTATCAACTAACTTGTTTGCAAAATTTACGCCCCAAGATCTCCCAGTAGCCGATTTTCTTTTTTTAATTTCCATTCGTTAAAAAAAAAATCAAAAGTAAAACTCTAGTGTTGTTATCAATACGGTTAGTTTGGCTAGCTTGGAATCAAAGCATTAAACAATCAACAAGTTAGTTGAATTTCACTGACTAAAACAGCATGATAAAACTGTATAAATTAAAAACTATTATCCATAGTGAATTTTTTTCTAATTGAAAAGCACTGGTTTTATGATTTTTAAAACCAGTAAATCTTACTTGCTGCACACAAATAAAAAACTCGATAAATTTTGCTTTTTTTCAAGTGAGAGTCTGAGAAGTAAAACAGGACACTTCCATGGACTACCTTGTGTCGCACCACCATCACCTAAAAGAGTGAGGCAACTGAGTCCCCTGTCATGTGCTGTCATCAGATGTCTTACTCATCTGTCACTACTGGTTTCATCAATGCTGAAGCCTGATGAGGTTGGTTTTCATAATTTGATCTTGATGCTCGTGATTATGGGTCTTGTTCTAAAAACTGTATACTGTAGTGGATTTCGGGCGGCCAATCAAAGATCCACCCACAACACCTCACTCCTGAGGTCAACTTCCAATTTGATTCCAGACAGAGGGGTATGCCAACTCCACAACCGCATTCAGAGCCCACGCCACAAACGCACAACTCAGTATTTCAATGAGTAAACCACATTGTATTATACAACAACAACCCAGTGTAGTATAAAACCAGCAACGTATCTTGCTGCTTGGTACAATCATAAGGGCAGAATACCAATACAAGTACACAGAATAGTGAACAGTCTTTGCCTTTCATAATCAGGATAACAGAAAACATATGCCCAAATAATGGGGCAACAAATCAGCAGTAGCAGGAAGTGATAATACGAATGAAAAGGCAAGATATTAATAACGCAGTACGACATTGGCTAGAATGCGATCAAACATATAAAAAGCCCAGAAGTAAAGGGCGGAGATTCACAGTCAATTCTGAAACAGGATGGTGCAATAGGTAGTACAGGTTCCTAGCTGTTATGGCTTGTGTTCCCTTGTGTTCCAGTGGTAGCTAGGCAGCAAAGTTGGGCTTCTGCACCTTTTGGTACTACTTTGAGTCCACAGGCTATAGCTATTTTTCCCTCCCCGACACGGTATATGGTCGGTAGTGACATTGCAAGGCCGGTAGCGCATGCTGCGGGGCAGGTGTTGACTGCTGCAAGGCCGACAGTGATTGCTGCAGGGCCGGTAGTGCTTCTGCAGGGCCGGTGGTGATTCTACCGGTTCTCTCACTTGGTTTTTTGGCTGTACCAGACTCAATCTAGGTGTGCCTGACACTCAGCAGTTGTCAGAGGGATCTTGTGCAGTTGTATTGGCCAAAAAAATCTACCACAATATACGTTTACATACTGTAACAGGCAGTGGCGGATTCAGAAAATCACATAGGGGGGAGCAAACCGGGGTTCGGGGCGGAGCCCCGAAAAAATTTTTGATGGCTCCCCCCTTTGTGTTCTTTGGCACCCCCTCCAAAACCATAATAAATGATGTGGTGTGTTTTCAATATGGTTGCTAGAATAGTAAAGTATGTACTATTCTTTATTCAACATCAACAACCATTGGTAATTGTGAAACATACACCCTCAGACACACATACACACATGTATGTTTCATTCAAAGTGGGCCAGCATGTATGTTGCATAGAAAGGGGCTGGCCGTGTGGGCCCAAATCTGCACAAAAGAAGAAAGGTTGCTACCGCTATCTGCATCTACTTACAAGTTGTCATTATTATTGTTATCAATTACTAAAAAATCAACAAATCAGCGTACTTTTGTAAAATAAAGTATTGTTCTAAAGAAAAGACTATTAAATAAATGAATAATAACGAACAATAATAAATAACAATAACTTTTTAAAAAGTGTAATAATTAATAATAATTTAGCTTTAGTATGTAGTAGTATAGTAGCAGTAGTAAGTAGTGGTAGTAGCAGAAGGAGTAGTAAGTAAGTAGTAATAATAAAGTAAGTAATAATAATAAGTTATTTGTTATTTAGAAGTAGAATTGATTCTTTTTTAGTAGTGTTGTGCGCATATTCATTCACCAATAACATGAATAATAATAAATGAATTCAATGATTTATTAATAAATTAGTAGTAATAATAAAAATAATAGTGCGTTACTATAATGCATTGTTGCTATTGCATTGAAGAGAAAGACAGGAAAATAATAGATTAGACATATTAATTGTTATTTATTATAATAATAATTATTATTATTATTTATTATATATATTATATATATTATTGATTAATTATTATCTATCATCATTCATCATCTAGCAATTAATTATTAAAACAAAAAGAAACAAATGATAATTATTACCCTGGAGGTGCAATGAGAAAATATAGAATGCTTGTTGCTGCCTTACGCTTTTCTACGGCCATACTTTGATTGATCAACTTTTACAAGGTGTTTTATGATGACAATTATCAATGGGCACTTCACTGACGGACGTGCAATCGAAAACTGTTACTATGGGCACAAAAAAAAAATGGCGCCAAACTTATCAAATTTCTTCACTTTTTCTTCTGGAGGGGGCCGCCATGGCTCCCATGGCTACCCCCCTGAATCCGCCACTGGTAACAGGTTCTAGACTTGTTTGTGACATAAAGCAACTAAATTTTGATTAATTTTTTTGAGTGACACTTTTCAATTGTTTTACTAGTTATGAATCATGTTACTTCACCTCTTGGATTACTATATGTGTTTACTACTGTAGTAGACTGTCCACTATCCACTTGTGCACTGTTCCCAAACAAACTCCCCATTTACTGGTACAGTAAGATTGGTTGCCACTGATGGCTTCTCTGCCAACAACTACATTTCTCCAAATAATGATCCAGTTCCGGTATAGCACACAAATATAAAACCATTCCTCAGCCCAAACACTTAACTCCAATCTCGGTAGTTACTACATGTATTCGACTGGCAACTCTCGTGTAACCAATGCATAGACAAACTGCGCAAAATGCAGTACAGCACAATACAAATAACATCTGCAAAAACTCGTGCTTTTCATAGGCAGGCTCACAGGAAACATTTGTCATAATTAGCGTTTCGCCCTATCATGCACATGTAAAACAAATACAAACTAATCAATACAGAGAATAATTATGGTAGACAATAAGAAACAAGGCATAAGGGTAACCAGAAGTTGGGGCAGGGTCACATGCTTGCAAGCAAATTCTATGTCTTTATTCTTTCTTCGGTAAGTTCTTGGCCTTTCCCAGCTTTGAGTTATGGTTATGCAAAGAATTTGGTTATAATATTAACTCAAGTCCCTGCGACATCTGAGGCTATCTTTGTCTGCTAGGCTGTTGCAGCCATTTCTTTATTGACCCAGGACCGCTTCCCATGGTTGATTTACCCTGTATATTGTTGTCCCAGGGTTCCAAGTATTCGTATTACAGCGGTTTGTGAGTAATAATATAGATAAAATTAGTACTAGAGTTGTTGGTGAGCACGCCTGATGTTAACTGGTCACCAGCGGGACCACTCTCATAAAGTGTGCAAGGGAGAGCCTAATAGAATCCATCACACTAGGAGATCTATTGTCAAAAACTGAAAATGTATACTCATTTAAAGCAACTAAAAAGCAATTTACAAACTGTTGCAATCCTTATCATTTATGTTGTTCATTATCTTTGTACAATGACTTTCATCATGAAACCCCACTTTCTGCCAAAACGAGTAGCTTCTTTAAAACTTGTATTGTGGCCTGAGCGTAAAAGCTGCTGGGAGCAAAAAACGTTTGCACGAAAGCTTCTTCTCTAGAAAAACGCATAAAAAATACACATCAAATTGAACTCAGTCAAATATTTTTTGCGTAACTAATATTATTATTCATTGTTTACCCGGTTTGACTTTTTTGCTTTCCATTGAATGTAACAAAATTGTTTTTTACCGTATTTAATTAGGGAAGGATGGAGGAGAACTTTGCAAAACAATTTTTACCAAATTGTAATCAAACAGCAAATGTATTTTAGGTCATAAGAATGCTTCAACTCAAACCTGCTGACCAAAGTTTGATAGAGTTCTTCACTGCTCATGTGTGGACAGACCTTCAGCAGATTTCACATTGTTGTGGCGAGACAATTGAGAGTTGCATCTACTTCCTACACAACATTCTTCATGAGCTTGGAAGAGGTAACAACTTTTAAAATCAGCAACCCATATTGATGACCAATGAATATAAGAGCCTATTGTTACTATTGCTGATGTAAATTCATCAGGAAACATGAAATTTTTAGCAGTAAACTGCAGACGCTTATTATTCCTCTCCATGAAATGGCTTTTTCTTACCTCCATCTTGAATAAAGCTAACTGAAACAAGTTACAACAGCCTTTCATCTGTCTGGCATGTCACTAAAAAATTTAATTTTCATAGCACAAGGCTAAGCTAATAAAACATCATTGTTTCCTTCATGATTTCATAAAGTAAAAACTATATTCCGTTTACAAAACTGACATCCTGACAACTAAGAAAAGCCACTTTAAATTTACTAAATAAAAAGATTTGACTTATTTGCTATGTTTTTTTTAAATGGTTCTAATTTATGAGCAATGACGGGCTCTTGCTACGGTTTTTTTGTGCAGCTCACGGTAAGAAGCATTCACCAGATATGACAGACACAGAAGGTCGCATGTTATGGGAGGCTGAGTTTGATAAAAAATTTGTCAAACCAACATTTGAAGCCGAGATGAAGGTTAGTGAGATTGCATAGAGTAGTAAAAGCAGTAAAAGTAATTTTTTTGTAAAATTTAGCAGCTACAATAAACATTGATTTATCAATAATGTCTGTAAAATGAGTTATTTTCTCACAATGCTTTTTGCTAAACCATATTTTTACCATGAAAGTTATCTCGCATTGTATTTTTTCCTCATTGTCACTTTCTCTCGTCACAAACTTTTGTTTTAAGATATCTGAAGCTTCCTTGCCAAGAGTGCTATAAACCAAAAGTAATGTTGACTTATACGTTTGTATTTAGTCAAGTGTAGCAATGCAGCGAAAGCAGCATATTGAAAGTGAGGCTTCCGCTCAGTGGTCCGAAAAACTTCAGAAGTTCACTTCCTCAGATGATCAGGCGATGAATCAGGAAGACATTCTTATGAATCCAAGACTTTGGGAGTACAAGCATCCTGCTAAAATGGAAAACTTGATTAACGAGCTTATTCCACCCGAAATGGTAACCAGTAGTTTAGTGAAAGTGGACTATAAGTGTTGGGATTGTGTTTTTTGTAATTTTTGTCTTATTTTTTTACAATTAAATTTCTTTAAATCACAATTTAAAGTAAACTGTTGCAGCAATTTTCTTATGAAGTAATTCTGCTAGCTTTGTGTGTATTATTTTTGAAAGTTGATTTTTTTGCAATTTCCTGTCCCAAATTCTCAAGTTTGAACAACCCTCTATAACCAGATTTCAAATGTGTAAACACTAAAGCAACGGAGTAAGAATTTCAATTATCTTCTTGTATTACCATTGCACAAGTAATCTTGATGGATTTGATAACTCAAAGTTTCAGAACAAAATTTTGAGCAGTTTCTTTGATATTCCCATATTTTTACCCAGAAGCTAATTGTCGAGAACCAATATTTAATTTGTACAACTATGTAATGTTCCGAATCGATCAACAGTTAACTCTTTAAAATATTGACCGATAATCATTTAAAAATAGTGTTTTTTCGTTTCATAGATATAGCGAGCAAAATATAATTTTACTAAACTCTTTTTTTTTTTAAAATTAGTTTAGGCTCATACAGACATCAGTGGAAACTTCATCAAGCTTTTATAATTTGATTAGCTATACAATAATTCCAGTCTAACTAAAAAGTCTATGACACATGGTTAATAAAGTTTTCTAGACTACCCCAGTTACAACCAAAACTGCAGAAAAATCTAATTTTTTGGAACTTTTTCTGCAGGCACAGTTTTTAATAATTCCAAACATCAATGAAAAATAAGCTAAGCAAATTACTTTTGTTCAAATAGCTCAGTAACAATTATATTTTGTCAACTAAAAGAATCACCGAAAATTGTAAGTGAGCAACCCAAACTTTATAGTTGGGTGTTTCAATCATAACTTTGCAAACTGAGGTATGTATTGCTTGGTCTTTTACCTAAGTAAAACAGGCAATTTTTATACTACTCGATTGGATTTTTTTATTTCACTTTGAATATAACTTCTGCTTTTCCATACTTTGCTACATCGTCAAAAATCTTACGCTTTGCGTGCAGCCCGAAGGTTTTGGCTGTTCTCTCTGGCTGCTGCTCTACAATACAGTCTCTTTCTTTTCCAATATGCATTAGGTTTTCTTGTGCTTCCGTTTTTGACATTTTTTCATCTCATGTGGCAGTAAACTTTTTCATCGTTCAACCACAGCTGTGAAAACTATGCTTGAGATTGCACCCAGTGGTAGATATGAAAGAGTATGCGGTTAAACACCGACTGTAACTTCAAAGAGTTATTGAGATGGTACTTTCCATCTTGGTGGCTAAAACTTCAAACCCGAGCTTTCAATTTTGTTCTTAGATGGAAAATCCTAAAATCTTTGCAATGAGCCTGGCAATATTTTATCACAGAATATAGTCACACAGCTCCATAGTTGTACCATTACAATAATAATAAAACAAGTATCGATAAACTATTTTCGTATCATCTCGTAATTTGGCTAATCTGCATTGCATAATTTTCAACGATTCTTTAAAAGATTGGCAGCAATTGTTGGTTTTCTCAGCTGTCAGTTTTGATGAAAATAAATGAACACAAAGCATTTCTATCATGTACCCATCTAGAGAGATACGCCATAAGAAAAACAATAAACTAATGTACAGTATTGCATCATTCTATGGCACTTGATAATTACTCGTAATCACTAGATCAAGATGATGGTTTTTTTTCTTAATCATAAAAATACAAAAAATTAATTTTTAATATCACTATTTCTACCATTATCGTTACAGTTACGGTTAGCATTATCGTCGTTAGTATCATCAATGTCATCATCATTATTATCATCATGGTCATTATTATTATTGGTATTATTAGCCATTTAATAACAAGCGAAATAGCTCCAAGTAATAATATTGTGGTAAATTTTGATGAATGGCAGAGGTAAACTGGATGTTTACCACTCAAACCTCCACATTAGTGCGCTGAAGTTCCACCCACAACCATCGGAAAGATGCTGTATCAGTAGAAAGCCTTACTGTGCCGGTAGCACAGAATGCAGGGCCGATATTGACTCCTGCAGCGCCGGTATTAACCCCTTACCGCCTCGGTATGGTGACAGCAGGCAGTCTAAGATGGTTGCCATAGCGGATGATCTGGAAAACCACCTACGATCCTACTCTAGAGCAAAAACAGGAAGTACTCTTCCTTGGAACGGTAAATACCGTAACCACAAGCTAGTCATAGCTTTGGAGCACTGCAGATGCCTATGATTGGACAATGGAGATAGGACTCCGCCCTTAGCCACTTGACACCAATTACATTTAACACTTGCTCACTGCATGATTTGCATACTATTTACATATTAATACTGATTCATCTAATTACTTCCTGTGCCTTTACCTTTATATACTTGATGCGAGTAACTTCCTGCCAGCTTACCCATAAAAGGACTGGAATTGTATATACTCATTGCATTCATTCATTCACTCATGTCTTGCCAATCACCCTAGTGAAGAACCACCCTAGACTTTGGTGTGGAAGAATAAAGTCACTATTCAAACCACACTCTGTGTAGTTTGTCTGAGCCTTGGGCTCGGTGCTTGCCAGCTGATCTGGCAGTAATTGATCAGAGTTGTCACAGTTATACCGGCACAGTGTCCCCTCTGGAGAGAGGTATAATACTTGAGATTAGTGGACTTTCATGGTAACCAGATCAAAATCCATTGCAGTATTACATTCACATTATTTTCTTTAACAAATTTATCACTTGATACCATAAAAGTATGCTCTTGTTATTACTCTAGAAAAAACAAATTATAGTTATTGTTATTGCTACCAATTGTCATTCTTGTCTCTTGGCAAAAAATGTTAATAGTTTTATTTCTAATCACCTTAAACTTCAATCACCAAAAATACTTTGGATCTCGAATCTGCAAATTTTAATTTGGTGCCAGGATTACATATAACGGTCATGAAGTCCTGAGAATTCCTTTAAAATTTTCTAATTATCTTTACATAACTTTCATGCAAACTTAATCAAATTTAAATGTATAGTAAAAGAAGTAAATGTTAAGTAATAATTAGATAAACATGCACTTTTAATTGTTTTACAATTTTAAAATGTTTATGATTGGTAATAACACAAACTATAAAAAATAAATCCTGAGGATTTCTGCAAGATATCCCAAAAAACTTTAGGACCAGCGGATATCGTCAAAACACCTTTACTTTTATTCCTTTATTCCCTAATATTTATAAAGTTTTGTGTACTAAGTGTTGGGATGACATCTACTGCCCCTGAAGCTTTATGGGGAATCCTGAAGAATTCCTGAGATTTTTCTATTTGGAAGTGGTATTCATTTGATAATTTTGAACAAAGTTTTATGATTGTTTAACTCTTATGTAATAGATTTTGTTATTATTACTTATTAAGGTCTAATTAAGCTTGCACTACAACTGTTTAAAGACAATTGGGAAAATTAAATTTTTCTCCGGGCTTCAAGACTGACCTTCAGATTTAGTGTTCAGACTAAGCAGTCCATGCTGGTGATAACCAGCATAATAATATTACCAGAACTAGTAATCTTTTTTGACTACGAGTTGTCGAATCAATTTCACATGCATGAAAAGATGGTAGACTCACCTGTATATGCCTGTGTCCTCTAGTAGACAGTAAAAGAGAACTGGTGGTTAGTTGGTATTAAATGATATTTTTTGCCCGTTTTAAATTCAGTTGCTGTATGTTCAGTTACTTTTTACTCAAATACAACTGTTAATGCTACTCATTTTGAGTAACCAATTGGCTAGCGATAATTAACCAAACGTGCAGAAAATTTTTGGAAATATAAAGTGTCAGCATTGCATGGTAATTGTTTTGTTAGTCTGTTTTTTCTCGGAATCAAGTACAAAATTGAGCTTTTGTCATCAAAAAAAGTTGAATTTTTCTTTTTTGTTAGTCATTGTCTAGTTTAATAGTTCTGTAATTGCAACCCAGATGATTTGAAGACTGTTTGCACATGTCACAACGGAAAATGTTCATGTTTCTATATCAATCAATTGGAAGGAAAATAGATAAGAGAGTTTCAAGTACAGACTCAGCAGAAAAAGATTTCAATCATTCAAAACCAGAATTTTACCTTTGCTCTTTAACGTCAGGTACTGAACTAGTACATTATTTTAACAGTCTCAAACAACGTTGCCATGACAGCAAGTACAGTCATGTTCTTTGAATAAAGAGTTTTTGCTGTTTAACTATTTTTACAATTATGTAAATCGGTAGAAACTTTCACTATTGAGCTGCTGTTTAACTATTTTTTTGTGATTCAATTATGTAAAACAGTTGATAATCTCACCATTGAGCTGCTGTTTCACTCAATACTTGAGTATAATACTAAATGGGTTGTTAAAAACTTTTTCAGATCATGTAATCAAAAGAAAGTTATTCGACTGTTAAAAATGATCACTGGTTATTGTACACAGTGTCATCTTATATTTAGGTACATTGTAGCTTCTGTAGTTGGGCACATGATGGGAAAAAAATTTTGCTCAAATTTGAAATATTTCACGATATATGTTGTTGCCAGTCAACTTTCACATAATATCTTAAACTCTTTCAACTGCCTTATATATTGTGTTTTGTCTTACACTTTTATGTGAACTTTTTGCATTTTTATTCCAGGTTAATGGAGCTCTATTTGCCTTAGTGGAAAACTATGACATTCTGAGTGCCTTAAAAGCTTTACCAAACATCAAAAAGCTTGGTAAACTGATGGCAGACAAGTTTCACGGTCAGCTCAGCAGAGAAAATGCCCAGACTCCAATGAAAGAGTTTATGAAGAAGCGTGTCAATAGCTCCCAGATGCCAAAGGAGCAATGGATAACTCTGCTGGATAGCTATACCTCTGCCTGGAATAAATGTGCATCATCTCTCCCTTACGGTAAGGTCTACAATTAGTCCATTTTTTCTTTGGACATCAACAAAAAGTTCAGCTAAAAATGTCTGCAACTAATATTAATTGACAATGCAATTTTGGAGAGATGTTGGTGTGGTGCCCGCGCTTAGGTGTACTTGTGGGCTGGATCCATCCGTACAATGAATTTAATAAATAATACTTTGCGCACCTTTTTGAATGCGAATGGGTTGGTTGCAATACTTTTCGTGTATCGCACAATACCATCCCCACACAAAAAAAGTTAATTTGCTAGGCATATTCATAGGTCGTGGAAACAACCGATGCATAATATAAAAATAATATATACCCTCGTGGGTGAAGTTTGTTTCTAAGCAGTTAATTATCTGTCTTATTAATTATTATTATTTTATCTGTATTTATTAATAATATAAATTGTATATACTGTTTATCATAATTCATTATTACGATTGTCAGGTACAATATTGACATATTGGAAATACATTAATCGCAATCATAAAAAGCAGTTTTTTTAAAGCAATAAGAATAACTGGCTGTTTTAATCAAAAATGAATCGTTTTGAAAATATAAGTTTTTAACCGGACATGTGTAAAGCTGCTTATTCTTTGACTCGCTAACACTATCTGCTACTTCCCAAAGTTTCATGCTAATAGTACTAATAAGGAATCAATGACATGATAACTGTCGCTGATGAGTTGCTCAAACATGTGAAAATTATTATGATTGCTACAATGCACACTGGAATTTTGTATCTCCCAATCAGGTCCGGATCGAAGGATATTATGTTTTATTATTATATAATAAGTTTTAAATGCCTGGATCGATGCTGTGTATCCCAAATATAAATAATAGCAGATTTTTCTCGATCCAGCCCTCGATTACATCTACTGTCAATTTGATTTTTTCACTAGTAGGCATTCTATACATTGAGATGGTTTTTTCCATTACCCAAAAACTCGTTATGTTTTAGTTGGATTTGCTGAATCTTCATTGATCAGTATTGATTCACCAGTGATTGATTTCCTGTTTGACAAGAGCGGCATGCTGGTGTCAAAAATGTTCAACTTGATTCGTCTCCTCGTTGGTGCTCACAATGCCGTTGTGTCAAATGTTTGTCTCAAAGATACTGTCTTAAGGGACTCGATGCTTGGGTAAGCTGTAACATCAGTCAACCACTCTTGCAATAGCAAACCAAGTCGTATCATACTTAGTTTCAAGGGATTTTCCAATGCCTCAGTAAAAATCCCTTTTGCTTACAATTTTGCTGTTCACATACGGCTTTTCAAAACTTCACTAACACAATGAAATAAATTTTGCTGAAAAACCAGTGGCGCATCATTTTTTTAGCAGAGTTGGCACAACCTTACCAATTAATCATTTTAGTATTTTTCTTTGGATTTCAGCATTTTAAAGCCAGTTTCGTAAAACAAGCTATGATTACACCAGTGCGGTAGTTATACTATGCACAATTATTAGTGTCCCAGCTACTGATAAACATTGATGTTAAATTATGTGTCAAAATCAAAATCAATTAAAATTTATGCCTTGCAGACAATGACAGTATTCGCAATCTATGTTCGCTGAACATATTGCAATAAGAATAATCACACCAGCAATAAAGTTTAATCAATAAATAATCAGTTTGCTCGGAACTCTTGGGTCAACAAAAAGCAGCTTACTGGATAAAAAAAATAATCAAAGAGTATTTATTTATATTGTTTGCAAATGAAACTGGACATTAAATAAACTATAATGATCAAGTTGATTTTTCTCATTTTCATAGACCGGTTTTATATCATTGAAAAATAATTCAAAATCATTGCAAGGGTTAATGGCTTACTAAATTGAAGGGCAGCTTTACCGACTATCCCAGTTTATAGAGTTCAAGTTTTATTTTTTTCTTGATCATTTTGAAAATTGGGAGTTATCTTCTTTGCGTTTTGTTCGGTAATCTATTCATTGAATATTTATGTTGCTCTATAAACTAATGTTCCATTGCATACTCGTCGCATCGAATTACAAACACCTATTATTTTTTTGTACTTTGTTTGACGAACAAGTCGCGAAAACTTTTAACAGCGTTTCAAATTTTTTTGAGTCAACCAATAGTATGCCATCATAAACATTTGAAATCTAGTATTGCCAGATGATGACAAAGTTTCAATGAATGCTCTTACCACTCATTCCAACGTATAACTTATTTTACAGTCAGCAAGGCTTGACTAAACCTCTAACAACACTTGGTTAAGAAAAAAAATGATCGTGTCTGTCATGAAGAAAGAGCTTTCTGAAGTTTGCTAATGGAACTTTGACTTGTTGTAAGAAGAGCTTTTAAGCATCAAAACGACTCAATACTGAAAGAAAATCTTTGTTAATGTGTTTAAGAGGGTTTAATTCTCGGAAAAAAATTTGTAGTGCCCGCTTGTTTCCTGCAGTTTGATGATAAAGGTTTTGCAAACTTTCAAGTGATCAATAAATACGAAATAGCTGGAATGAATCGTTGTTGGAAATTCTAACATGAGTTTTGGTAAAAAAAAAATTTTGGTACAAAAATTATACCACTGGGTTTCCAGATGAAGCCAATAATAGATTCTAAAACAATACAATCTAAGTTTGGGCTTTTTCGGGCAGAGAAACTCGTAAAAGGCTATCGTGTAACGGAAAAGTGGTTTCTGCATTTCCTAAATATTTTCACCATCCAACCTCAAGAAACAAAAATTAAAATTTTTATAGATTCAAGCTTTGAGACAACTAGTTAGATCTAATGATATCTATCTGAGTACTTCTGAGAGCTTGTATGAAGCGTCTTTTATGAAGCATTTATGCTACGAACAAAATTTATTGTAAAACAGCAAGTTCATTGAAAGAAGAATGTTTTAACAGTGTAATTGCCTATTTCCTGGTTCCATATTGGCGTACTCACAAAAAAACAGTAATAAAAATTTATAAACCAATTTCAAAATTTTATTCCAAAAACCTGACCATTATAAACAAAATCTTAAAACTTGAAAACATGCGAAAAGAAAACTCTTTGAAATAGTCTGGAATCTTATTAAAGCATTGTCAAGCAGTATCACCAATACGTTAGTTCAGTATAGACTTTGCTTCAGATTTAGAAAATTAACAGAATGAGTTTTTATGAGACTGTCACTCAAGAAAAAATATCAATACTAAAAATCGACGCTAAAATTTCTAAAAAGTCTGGTTTTGTAAATTAATAGTTGTATTTGTTAAATGTGCAAAAGAAAAATTCTGAAATTAAAATGCAAATGATTAATATATTTATTTCGTGTAACGCTATTCTCCAGCGCGGTTTAGTCCTGTGTTTAATGAGCGTCTACCATCTGACTCAGTCCTTGGTACCACTTGTCTCCATCTGCAAATTTTTATGCCTGTTTTGATCATGTCCGCCAATAAATGTTTTGGCCTTCCGCTCTTTCTTTTTTTCAAGAAATCTGACAATAAGAGAATTCGCAATCTCTGTTCGCCTAACACATTGCAACCAAAAGTAATCAGACTGGCAATGAATTTAATCAATAAACAATAATTTTGCTTGTATCTCGTGGGTCAACAAAAAGTAGCTCACTGAATAAAAAAAAATAACCAACGAGTATTTAGTTATATTGTTCGTAGGTCGCGAATGAAACTGAACATTAAATAAATAATAACAAGCGAGTTGATTTTTTTCATCTTCTTAGACCGGTTTTATATCCTTGAAAAACAATTCAAAATAATTGCAAGCATTCAAAATGTACTAAATTGAAGGGCAGTTTTACAAACTATTCCAGTTTGTAGCAGTTCAACTTTTATCAACTTCTTTATTATTATGAAAATTGGGAGTTATCATCTTTATGATTTGTTCGGTAAACTATAACATTTCGTTCAATATTTATGTTGTTCTAAACTAATGTTCTGTTGCATACGGGACATATTGAATTGCAAACATTTATTATGTTTTGTATTTTGTTTGATGAACAGGTCGCGAATACCCTTATTATTTCTCTCCCGTACCAATAATTGTTTTTTCCCTCAACAGTCCTTTGATGTTTTCCACAACCATTGTTTTTCCGATGTTCTTTTTTTTCTATTTTCCCCTAAACTGTTCCCTTAAATGTACTTCGGCATTCTCATATCTGTGGCACTATGTCGGTCTTGAAGGTATTTTTTGGTCCTCCACAAAAACAAGACAATCAATATCATGAGTTCTGTCTTTTCTTGTCCTAGCCAGCTTGCAGGTTTTCTAAATATTTGTACAGTTCCTCATATCTTTCCTCCTCTGTTATTCCCACAGTGTGGTTTGCTTCATTTTTTGCTACTGTATTTACTTCATGGTCATGCTCTGATTTTCTTGTTAGCCGCTGCCTAAATGCCAATTTTTTAGATGGCCAGTTTTTTTTAAACTTCTGAATTCTAAGCACAAGATATATTTTTTAAACATCTCGTTTTCGTATTTGTTTAGGTTATCAAGAGTATCCCCCTTTGTCCTTTATTAAATTATGCTACATTAGCATCTCCTCACTTCTACCTCTCAGAACTTTCAACTTTCACTTCTTCCAAAGTTTTATTTTGGTGCATGACTCAAATGGAGCATATATTCAATGTTTTTTTTGCTCATATGCAAATGTTCACATAGACTTAATCAAGCGTGTATTTCAGTGATGCATTGGAGCTATCGACAGTTACGTCATCGCAATTGATAAATGTGCCTGGTGAAGAAGCAATTCCCCACCTTTTGTCACAAGTGTACCAGTGCATAGTAGATGGAAAAAGTGAATCAGTGATAAAATCTATTCAGAACAACGAGGTGTTCGAGTGGGTTGGGAATCGAAGGAAAATAATTCTTAAAATTGATGACCTCCCGTTTTACAAGTTTGAAGAAGACTCTGAGCTATGGAAGCAAATTGAGCTCCTCAAAAGCAATCAGGTTCGTAGGAAAGTAAATTCACCTGTTGGTTTTTTTGAAGTATTCATGTGCTAGGCTGTTGTTGATAAACTAGTAATTCTTATACCTGGAGGTAAATGCGAAAACTGTCATTCTATCTTTCTATCATTACATATGAATAGATACCTACCCAACCATGTTAAAAAAAGGCTGCTGCGGAACAAACATTGCGTCTAATGTATGACAAGAGTTTAAGCTTGCTTTTTGTTCTCAAATTAAAGAATTTTGTGTTTTTAATGTTTTGTAAAGGGTCAAAATGCAACTAAATTTTAAGGCAATTTTGCCAACATTAACGTTTTTGTGGAGAAGTTTATCAAAGTTGAAGATTTATACCAAGGCGACAACACATTGTAGTGATTATTGATTGATTTATTTTTGAGATAAGTTGCACTTTTTTAAACATAACTTTTTTTGTTGTGCTGTTATTTTATTGCTGGAATTAATATTTATCAATATAGATTATATATATATGTGATTTTCTATTTGTGAAGACAATTATCTTGTTCACTTATGGATTGTACGAATTTCACTAGAAACAAAATGTTAGTATCAAGGAAAAGGATTTAGTAATCATTTATTTCAGTAATTAGTAATGATACTGATCACATTCAAAATTTTCCAGTCGGACTTTTTATGCAATTAACACATGATGATATGATGTTTAGCAGTGTTTATTGCTAATAACGATGAGAGTGGATTCTTACACCAAGAAAATACTTAATTATTATGGTGTTTGCAGTAATAAAATATGGATAAGCTAATAAAATTGTTATTTGTGTACCAGCACTTCCGTTTCATTCCCAATGATTGCTACTTTTTACAAGTTGTCAACATTATTGTTTGCCCTTTTATCATTTATGCTTACTAGAAATGTGGTTTATAACAAAAGTAATAACTTTTATTGTTGAAAATAGTTAGAGCAAGTTGTTTTATCTAACAAGTACCTAATGTCCCAATGGTAGCTGTAAAATAATGAAAAACTGCAACAATCACATTGCCGTTTTATTATTATTCTTTTAATAAAAAATCAATTATTTTTACAACATAGTCCGTTTCTATAGCAGGGTGCTATGAGTAAATCCTACCGTAGAATGAGGTGATTACCACTTTAATAGTGTGGAAAACTTGCATTATGATTGAGTGATGTCGGACCCCTCCCCACCCTTCCCCACCCTAAAACCCC
Organism: Cryptosula pallasiana; assembly: GCA_945261195.1. NCBI lineage: Eukaryota > Metazoa > Bryozoa > Gymnolaemata > Cheilostomatida > Cryptosulidae > Cryptosula > Cryptosula pallasiana. Next base: position 27,046,308 of record OX183134.1, on the reverse strand, counting down.
CCTGCACCCTTAAACCTTTAGTAGCAGAGTTTGCGGTACCATTAGAACTCTCCCCCCCCCTCGATAGTTACATAAATCCCCCTAAAAAATTATACCTGGTACTCCGGGCCTGTATCAACCCCGTATCACTCTATATAAACATATAGTAGCTACCCCGGGTCTACCCCGGGTCAGGACCCTGGCCCCATATCCAAGTTGACTGATTCAGGGACCCTGTGCCCCTAGGAGCCCGAAAGCCTTAACAGAATGGAGACTGGAGCCTCGCACTTTTCAGGAGCAGAGATTCGGAAATGGTGCTTCCTAACAAGGAGTGGAAGAGTACCACCACACTAAAAAGAGCGGGAAGCACAGCCCAGTGCTATCTCACCACGTGCATACATTCTTATTGGCTCATTTTATTATTGTACTTTGTATCATGTCTTGATATTTGTGAATACTTTATATTGCATTGTGTTATTGGCCACTCCTAATAAGGCGATGAGTTTTCCCCCTTACCTCCTATAAAAGGAGCAGCAGTGCATTGTGAGAGGCAAAAGTTGAGTGAATAGTGCTGAATATCCTTATATTTGTATTGCTAAATAGATTATGGAATAAAGTATTCACTTGATAAATCTCTAGTAGTGTGTTTCCGTCATGGACCCCGTGCAAGTTGTTAAAGTCTATTCGGGATAGACCCTGAAGTGTGAGGAGAGAAGGAGAGGATTCCGTTGTGTTGGTGATAGAGGACAGAAATCTATTACAATAATTGGTGACCGTGCAACTAGTGCCCATGACGAATTGTAGTAAACTTTTATGACACGAACATCTGCACACGTTGTACACAAACATTCCGGCATCCTCACTATAGCCATCAGATGGCCAGAATGATTAGAATAACTGATACTGAGCTACCTACCCTGTGTATGAGTCAGTGCTCACCCTGTATGCGCCATGCAGGGACTGCAGGAAGTGAGTCAGAAGAGACTGAGAGATAGAAAGTAGCCTAAGAAAAGTAGCAGACCCTATCTAAAAGATAACCACCTGTAACCCTAATGAAAGTCAAGGAACAGAGGCCTAAAAGACCAAAGACCAACAACAAAAAGTGGAAAGGATTATGATTGGTCCACTGACTTTTGACTCGCCTGCTACTTCTTGGCACCATATCTATTTAGTCTTACATAACCTACTTGATTCACTTAGTACTTGTATCGGCCAGGTCATTATTGTGCATTGTATATTACTCTGATGTTATTGGCTATCACTCATATTCACTTCCGGTAATCTGCCCATGAAAAAACAGAACCTTTGAAATGATAAATCAGTCTGTATTGGTTTTTACTAACTAGTATTCTTATGGAATAACGCATGACTCTGTGCTTCATAGTAAAAATGCCTTTCATTTTTAATATGAAGCACAGAGTCATGCGTCTGAGCCGACGGCTCTATACTAATTGTGAAATAGAGAAAATTCCTCCACTTCTCTTTGGTGTAGTACAGACCTGTTGTTGCCGGGAGGTTAAATACAACTGGTGGCAGCATACCGTCAGATTGCTACTGACTTCAGCTAGTGGTTTTAGGCCCCCAAAATGCACTCTAGTTTGACATTTTTGGTGCTTTTGCTTTGTGAGGAGGCAAACACCAGAAAAAACGACCATGGGAGGAAATGATTACGTGGTCAGGTGCTCTCTGAAAAAGTCAACCTCGGAAAGGCAACATGGTAAAAGCAACCATGGAAAAAAAGAGACCAATTGAAAAGAGTTTGGGGAAAAGAGCAACGCTATGTCGAATTGTATCATTCCATCATGTTTTGCACTGGACAAACCACCTAGTATGATAAAGAAGTTGATAAAGTATGATAAAGTTATCTCCATATGAAACTTTGCCGTATCATTTTGGTTAATGACAGCTCTGTTCCTTTTTTGCATACAAAGACTTGCGTATGCCATGTTGAGGATCAAAGGTTTACGATAACAAGAAAAGTTTTTAATTTACAATGGTTGGTGGGTTTTGCAATCAAATACATTTAATCACTCGTAACTTATTTTTATGTGGATTGTCATTTTTATAGGCCAAACTCTCAGAGAAGTTGAGAGTTTCAATATTGGAATTCGTAAATCGAAGTAAGGAATCACTGGACAAATACATCAGGGAGCTGGAAGTAATCATCAACCATCTCTCAGCTATGCCTAAGTTTGATCCAAACATGAAGTTCTGTGATCTTCTAGCAAAGTTGTGCATGACCATCCCAGGCTACATGGGGGAGGAGGCAGGCCATGTTAGAAAAGATACTTTGGTCAAGCATGTCATCCATATTTGGTTGCAGCTGAAGTATGTACAAGCTGATCTTTTCATGGAGTTTCATGACCTGGGAGTGCAGGTAATGAAATAAACAATAAAAAATACCTTCCATCATTGTAATTAGCAATTTGAACAGTGCACTCTTTTCACTGGGCTCATCACTTATGGTGAATACAGATCGCTACACTTGACTTTTTTAAACCAGCCAGAAAAAAAATTTTTGAACCAGTATTAAAAAATTCACTGTGACTCGCAATTATGTATCATGTTCTAGCCTACATTTATTTTTGAGAAAGTGGATACTGGCTGTTCTTTCACGATTTCATGTGTGAAAAAAATAAAATTTTAGCGTAGGGCTTGTTTCTTCTAATTTACATCTGTAAAAGTCAAGATATAAATTTAATTAATTTCTTGTACTTCTATAAAAAGATAACTCAGGTAGGGGGGAGGGGGGGTGCTATAATGGTTAATTGCATAAACAACGTTAGTTTATCTATGGAAGTTTCATACTTCGTTTTTAAACTTCAAGCATTCAATGACTTGATTTGGTGTTGTTGACAGTAATTGCGATGAAAAACGATAGATAAATAAGTTAACGGTATACGATAATTTGTAAACAAAAAATGAAATTTTATTGACCTGCCATTTTCTGTTTTGAATTGCACTCAATTTCACAGTCACACTGATTGTTGATATTTTCATTTTTGAAGTTGATTGTAAAAAAATGTAATGTGCTTTCGATTTGGTTATCCAGAACTAAGCTATATTAAAAAAGCACTTAACTAAAACCGGCGATGCACAACGTATGCACTCTCGATGCCTGCAAAGCTTATGTAAGCTATTATTTGAAAGGTGTAATACTCTTTTGTTCAAGAAAATGCATCTATCTGGTCTCATAGACAATAATCTGAGTATGGCAACCATATATATCTATGGTTTTTCTTTATTAAACTGTGTATAATGCGATATCATTTTATCTTCACAAAATTGGTGGTTGTGGTGAGATCAGCAAGAAGTCAAAATGATTTTACTTGCAAAAGAGTTCATACTAGCATCCAGTTGTCTTGTAAGACAGGCATGCCAGCTGTGTTCTCTGGGCTGGTTACCCAGCAGTGAACTCATCATCCATTCGTCTGAAAACAGCTAACACAATATTATAACCAAAACTTGCAACCATTGCCAGATGTAGCAGCATCCTCTAAACGCTACCAGATTTGCGACAGCCAGTTGTGTAGCAGCACCCTGGCACAGTCAGCACAAGTACCACTAGCTTCAGCACAGTCAACTCAAGCTTTGCCTGGTCCGAAAAAACAAACAGCAGCAATGGAAGTACTGATGCAAGCAGTACAGGGCCAAGAGTCACCGCCACGATCGACAGGATTAAAAATATCAAAAACCCTTAAGTTTAAGGGTGAAGTTGATTTACTGTTTCAAAGAAGTTGCAGAACCAAATAATTTTGACACAGAAACTGCTTTTTAATGCTTAAAAAAGCATAAAAAGAGTTGCTCGAGAGTTTTGCTACACAGTTCACATACCTGAAATGTTTACAGCTCTGAAAGTGAGGTTTGCGCTAACAGCTCAAAAAGCGCAGGCCAGGCTAGCTAGCTTAAGCAACTCACCAAATCACACTTCAAGAACATGTTAATTGGGTCAGATATTAGTGCGAGTAGCCCCGGAAAATCTAGCTGTCCCCTCTGGAGCATAGAAAAATGGTATTGGACACGTCCTCAAACAATTGGAGCAATATTGAGTAAAAAAAACTGTTTATCTAGAACAACAATTGGGCAGGAAGTTGGTTTGTTCAAACCAAGCCTGTTGTAGATGAACATTCCAATAATGTGAAAGCAGTAGATCAAGAAAAATAAAAATCTGAAGCAATTTCACTGCTCACTAGCGCCCCATTAGCTATTTGCACCAGAAAACTACCAATGATGAAGCATCGGTACTGCTGATAAACACCCTGCAAGTGTTGATTGAAAATGTAAAAATTTCTGAGGGGTCAAATACCAAACTTCCTTGTACAGAAAAATTTGTTCCACCTCACTTTTGTGCTGTGGCAGCAACTGCAATTACTGACAAAGTTGCCCAACCAAACCTTGAGTTACAAAATCACAAGAAAAAAGCAGCAACAAGAAAAACCCATCACATTAACCCCTACCTTTGACACACATAGAGCAAGCCGAAAAATTGAGAATTGATGCAAAGGCTCAAATTTTATTGTCGGATCCGTAGCAAGCCCGGGCTCTAGAAGCTCACTGATGCTATGCCCGCTTATATGTAGTGCTTACTGTTAACTGTTTTGCATCCCTCAAAAGACCAACTTTGAAAATTACTAATTTAAGCGGGAGCAATTTATTTCGTTTAACAAATCTGTATCTCTTCACCATTGCCCACCAGCATGACCAAGGAACAAATGCCTGTCTACATTAACCGTGGATATCATTCGCCCAACAGAGACAGCATCATATCCTGTGGAACAACAATATTAACCAAGTTATTTCTTACCAGGCCTGCTTGAAGAAAATTTGTCTTCGCTTTTGCTAGATATGGGTTAAACTAGTAACAAGTTATCACAGCATGTGTACAAGAAACTGTCACGAACAACCACAAACCGGCTGCAAGACAGCATTGTGTATGGACTAATGGCAATTGCTCCTATTTACGGTTGAGGAAAACCTCTCATTTACCTAACTGCTCAAAAACGACAACCCTTTTTTTCATAAGCCTTTTAAATATAGATGTAACCGCTAGAATGTATTTCCATCTGTCACAACAATGCAACGTAAATTCACAAACGCGTTACTCTCCTGGATGGACAGGAACTCCACTGCATGTAAAATCATTTTTGAATAACAACCAGCAGAGTGTGGGTGCTGAGAGATCATGACAGCAATTGATGTTCTGAGACAATGATGCCGCACCGAGTGAGAGATCATGACAGCCCTCCATGTTCAGAGACAATGATGCCGCACCGAGTGAGAGATCATGACAGCTTTCGATGTTCAGAAACAGTGATGCCGCACCGACTGAGAGATCATGATAGCCCTCCATGTTTAGAGACAATGATGCCGCACCGACTGAGAGATCATGATAGCCCTCCATGTTCAGAGACAATGATGCCGCACCGACTGAGAGATCATGATAGCCCTCCATGTTCAGAGACAATGATGCCGCACCGACTGAGAGATCATGATAGCCCTCCATGTTCAGAGACAATGATGCCGCACCGACTGAGAGATCATGATAGCCCTCCATGTTCAGAGACAATGATGCCGCACCGACTGAGAGATCATGATAGCCCTCCATGTTCAGAGACAATGATGCCGCACCGACTGAGAGATCATGATAGCCCTCCATGTTCAGAGACAATGATGCCGCACCGACTGAGAGATCATGATAGCCCTCCATGTTCAGAGACAATGATGCCGCACCGACTGAGAGATCATGATAGCCCTCCATGTTCAGAGACAATGATGCCGCACCGACTGAGAGATCATGACAGCCCTTGATGTTCAGAGACAATGATGCAGCACCGACTGAGCAGCTCTAATTCTCTTCCGGTTGAATAGTAAAACTCAAACAGACACAACCATTAGCCAGTCTAAACCAATCATTTCCACAATTGTGCATTGTAATGAGGTGTTTAGGTTGTGCTGACCAGCTAGTGCAACTTGAAGTAGGCAATAGCAGCCGGGATTGTAAACTGGTGAGCACCGATCCTTGGAAGATAATTACACCACTCAATCTACTTCTGCACATCAAAAAAGCTATATTATGCAGCTCTATGTAAGTGCCAAGACTTGGTAAATGTTTGGCATCTGTCCTAACTACAGAAGTGAGAAGACAAGTGAGTGCATTGTAACTAATAAGCACAGTATTTCTTTTCTCCAAAATATCTAACTCGTTTGCCAGCCGTCAACTCTTTACCTAATTCTCCCCAACACATGCTGGGGCTTTAGAAAAAAACCAAAGCTAGTATTAATGGTAGGGCTCTTTGGGCCAGCATTAATCGCCTTCAGTTTTTCATAAATTATGGTGAAGAGTAATGGAACATTGTGCTTCGGCATAGGCTATATTTAATTACACTCTTAGAACTCACCCATGTCTGTGCCTCATTAGTGGGCACTGGCCTTCAGATGAGAATGCTAGTGCGAATTCTGCATTTGCCATTTGGTCACGCTTACTGAAGTGTATGTTGTTGCTTCGGTGCACCACCTGTTCTTACCACCTTCCAATACTTGATGGAAAGTTTGGTATATAAGCCCCTTTGGTAAATGGTCAACACATCCACATGACATTACAGTTATAGCCCCGGATTTCTAGACAGACCTTTAGTTTCTAGCTAAAGTGGTGCAAAGGACATATTAGCCAGCCAGAGTGTAGTTACCACTGATCCACCAAAACTGGTTTCAGTGGAGTGAAAAAAAAGAGCCAAAGAAGGTACAAGATTAATTGCGGCAGTTGAATATAAATGGCATTATATATCTAGTTTTGCTACCATCTCCCGGTCTTTAACTAAATCTACAAGCAAACATATTTGTTAAAGAATACGAGAATGATAAAAACAAACTGATATTTCAGAAGCTGAAGCACAACTTTTTAGTTCACTTATGTTTGTTTACCAAGCGACCAGAAATAAAGACATAGTGGATACAGCCTCAAGTAATATGAATATACGTGTTGTAACATCCCAGAGATGAAATGGCCGGAGAAGAGTTGTATTTTTTGCAGTAAGATGCTCAGGTTTTCTCAGTCCACTTACTGTGCAAAAATAGTTACTGGACATTGTAAACTCTGCCATCCATCTCATCCACATATTTCCAAACAGACCATGATGTGACTCTGCAAATAAATCCCATCAACCATTAGTTTGCCATATTTTTCGGCATCATCTCCACCCCACGCAGCCAACCTTGAGGTGCCACAAGTTATAGCTGTGAACAGAAGCAGGCTTCCTTCAGAGACTGACATGATGAAGGCTCATGAGGGGAGGAATATATCTAGTGGCAGGAATTTATTCAGCAGTATAAAGTAGGATGCTGCTAACTGTGGAGCCATTGGGCACAGATCGCAGCGAGCTCGGAAACTTTCATCAGCAGCCACTTTGCACTTGAACTGAAAGGGCAATTGAACTACACATGGTGATTGGGAACCATTCAGAAGTGTGTGCAATATAAACAAAGGATCAGAGATGGACCACGAATGCCAATGCAGGCATGTAGATAGCTACCTAATGGCAGTGACACAAATACTTGTTTCTAATTGTAATGTATGCGGACAGACTGAAAAACTACCGGAGGCAGATTGAGGGAAAGTGGATATTGATTGTCGCGCATCAATTTACTCACTAACCACTTATTTAATGAGTGAATGGCCAGCTGCTTGAAAGCATCAGGGCAGATCTACGCAAATCAGGATGCACCATTCAAACTACAATTAATTAAACAATGTACTCTTTAGAATGTAAAAAGACATTCACCCTATGCTAAAGAGTAATATATGGACGCAATCAACAACAAGAAATTCACTTGCTACGTAGTTCTTGCTAAAAAGAAAATCAGAAGAGTAAGATGTAGTAAGCTATGTGGATCTTTGGAGCAAACCTCCCTTTCTGTAACCAATTAAACCGGAAATTTTCTTACACTGAGACTGGAGCTAGGTTTGCCTGTCTGACTAGTAATTCGCCAACCACTGACAGAGGGTGTGCCTGTAATCAAATATAAATAAGCACTTGGAGAATGCTTAGAGCAGATCCAGAACACCCTAAAAGAGAAACAGAGTCAACACCAGAACAAAAAATTGATGTAACTTTCTTTATAGGCAACTGGACTTGAGGTTTGGCTAAATAACCGGCTCAAAAATAAGGGCAAAAACAGCAAACTGCATTTTGCATATTTAAGTTGAACCCAACTCATGCATGGTCAAACACCGTAGCAACGCTATTCATTCATTAAGCCCTAACATATTAGCATATATTTAAGATAGCGCGCAGAAGCGTAGCTATGGAGTAAAACGGAATGCCAAACACAATTTAAATGCGCATAAAGCAATAAAAAATTCATGAAATAAAGGTTTTGATGAAGTAGTCCTAGAGAAAGAACATATGCTCCAAGATGTTGATTTTCCCTTTGAAGCAGACCCATTTCTCCGGTGTTCTCACCCTCTCTGGCACCTTCGCACACTCCCTTCACACAGGACTCTGCATGCAAACTTGGAGCAGAGTGACTCAAACACCATGAAAATTTGGCGGCCAAAAACCTGTACAATACGCATATACGGTGTTTTTAGTAGAGGGGGTGATATAAGATATACTCCAAACACTGATTGAGCATGAAGAGCAATGCTGAGAGCCATGTGTGAATTATTTTTCTTATTCGAAAATAAGAATATGGTTTTGTTTATAATACAGTGGAGATGAATGTATGTCTAATCCATAAAATAAACAGTGTTATAACCAGAACTTAAACAGTTATTAAAGTTTCTTATTAAAACAGCTGATCAAAAGTATCACACAAAATAAGTAACTTTAGTTGACACAGTTTTTTAGCATTTGTCGTCACATAATTAGTACAGGACACGGTGCAGTTTTATTGGCAAATAATTTTTCCTATGGGCCATCAACTTCAAACATTGCATTCACAATTATTAACACGATTAACCAGTTTTTTTTCTATTTTTTGAGGTTGTAAGAATGGTTAAACCTATCTAGTCAAAAGCCCTGTCTGATCATTTTATTTTTTGCAAGCGGTCTCAAAAAATTTCCTTTGAACACAACTGTGGAAGTTAATAATGATTACAAAACATCGTAATTGAACCAGCCTGTGTGTACCACCAATAGGTGATGCTAAGAGTAATTTTTGTCAAAAGTAACATGAATAAAGCTGACATTAGGCAAGTTGTAGTAGGTGTCTTCCTCCTACTATGGACATAGTGGCATTCACTCAAACTAGACACTAATGGCTGTTTCGGGGTCCATGCCCCAGACAGATCACACAGCATTTACACAAATAAAATACTTTCTTATATCAATCTGCATAGAAATATAATAAAGGTATAATAGCAAATCGACTAACTTCTGTCTTCTCACATGTACAGCGGCACACTTTACAGGAGAAGACAGGAAAACACAGCGCCTTATTAGGGATGAACCAATAACATACAATGATATAAAATGTATACAGATAAAAGGAGGTAACACAAATCACAATAACAAGGCAAAGAAATGAGAGAAGTGAACACATGTCAAGGTGGCTCTAGGCTCCCTTCCTGCTCTTTCTGTGGTGATGGAAATCTTCCACTCCTCAAAGGCATCCACACTTCCTAATCTCTGTCCAAATTGTTTGCATTGCTCAGGTCTTGACAAGGCGAATTGTTTTCAGCTCATGAGGTCCCAGGCTACTTTTAGCAGCCATTTTCAATGGCTGGCCCGGGATACTGACTCGTTGTGACCCAGGATAGGTTTTATGAGACTTTTGGTTTAAACACAGGGTCCATACTGGCACTGGCAAACCTGGGATAGCCGGTATCTCTTGACTTGGTCTAGAATATATATAGCATAAAGGTAAAACCCCGGGTCTACTTAATATTATAACTATGGCTAGGGGGAGGAATGTTGGGAGGTTTTCAAGAAAGGGAGGGGTGGGGGAATAGGCTGGGCGGCCGGTATAGCATTAAAGTTTCTCACAAGTTTTAAACTTTTAAACAAAAGTTAGTTATGTGATAATAATGCACTAGACTAATAATGCTGTTTTGCTCTACTCTATTATACGTATCTAAAATTCCTCATTCACCAAGAGTCTGACAAAAAAATTGGAAGGTTAAATGCTACATTATAATTTATCTAACTTTAGAACATCCATTCAGACTGCACGAGTCACAGAATTTCACTTAACTTTAAATGGAGCTTCGCTAGCATAACATGTTGCACGACCAGAATGTTGGAGCTGCTTTAATAAACAATGGAAAGGAAACGATAAAAAAGTTATATATGATGTGGTCCTCCATTCTTTCCCCCTTTTTTTATCTGATTTTGAATGAGATTAACAAAAATTTTGAAAACAACTGTTACAAGATATGTTAATTTAGTTTACTTTGGTTCATAAATGTGTGATAATGCTGATAAGGGTCCATAAAACTGTATTATGTCTACCATTTTTCAAACTCCAAACTTCGAGCAAAGAACAAATAATTGAACTTATTTGGTTGCAGAAAGGTTTTATATATTTGCAGTATCTACTAATGATCCAAAAAGTTTTCAGCATTTGTAGCTCACTCAGTTGAGAAAAATAGTTGGCCACGTCAACAAAAGTATGATTTTAGCAACTGATGCTTTAACACTTATCTAAATTAAAAAAACTTCTTGTTTTTTTTCAACTTTATTCACCGTGTTTATTTTTACAGTCGTTTCACACTATTAATTTTATTTCAGAATCCCTTTGATGACATCCACGATGATTATCTAGAAAAAGTACATGATAGCTTCATAGGAAGACTTGAAGATGAGTTTGAACCGAAACATGTTTGCACTAAGGAGTTTCTGATCTACCTTTTTGAGTTTATCACATTACGTCTCAATAGTGGGCTGGCCATGAAACATACAGCGGCAGAGAAACCGCAAGGACGGTAAGTCTCAAGTGGTACTTATGAAATTTATTGATTATTTAAAAATAATTGCGCTTTTTATTACTTTTATTTGTGTTTGTAGCCTTTGCGAATCTTTGGATCGCTTTGCGCTACATGAAAGTTTGGCATTTTACCATGGTTCCAGAGAATTGCCGATCATAGCTGAAGAGCTGAGTGTTTGCCAAGCTGTGCACCTGTGGGTCCTTATATGGACAGCAAATGCTAAATAGATTGCCACAATCTATACTCCATTTTCAGAACTTTACGGTGTACTTGTTTACACTTTAGACATAGCATCATATTTAACTACACAATTACTACACAATCAGTAGAAAAACTGAGCGCTTATAGTGTGATAGACCCTCTGCTCTATTATGATTTTATGTTTAGTCTACTTCTGGCAATGTTCCTAAGATACATATATGGGTTTAAAATACTGCTAGATCTAGAATGTGCTAGTTTGTCGCTAATAATTCCAGTTGTAGTTCTTAGTACATGTTACACAATTTATACCATGCCATAAAATACAATTTGATTATTGCTAGCACTTCCCATTGCATTAATGCTAAACATCATCCAATTTTTCTGTAGTAAAAATAAGTTCTGGATTTTCCGATCTCGGGATAGTTCAATGACCTTCAATGACCTTCAAACACATTTTGTGACAAATGCTACCTCAGATATAGCAAACCAAGATATCCGTTAACCGCACCAGCAGTTTTATACAAAATTAACGTTGCTTTAATTGAGCTACACGGTGAAAATACTAAACGAGGAAGTTGATTCAACTGAAAATCATTCCAAAATGTTTATTAAATTAATAAAACTAAGAGCTTGAAAATGGCATTTCGCACAAAAAAATATAAACAAGTTGATTGGTCACTGCAGAGACTAGAATAATATAGCCAGTTTTTTCTTTTACTAACAACGTTAGTTGTTTTATATTTTGCAATAACAACATTTGCTAATTGTTGCTTTTAACATGATAAAACTGTTAAAAAAGTATATGAATTAACAGAAACATGAAATAAGGTTTTCAATCAAATCATTCTGTAACTTTCAAACCAGCTGTTACCAAGAATTTTTCAAAGTTCATCTTGTCTGCGTTTGAAGTTTTTTTTCATCATTTCATTTCAACCTGTCAAAAGATTTCACATCTACAATCAAAAACCTGACTAGACACAAGACTCGTTAGTGTATCATCTGAAAATATTCCACAATTTTGCAAGTCAGGAGATTGTGAAAAACCCTTTTTTATCACCTAAAAAGCTTAATTAAAATTGACCATTACAAAAGTTGCAGTTTGTGGAAAATTATGATACTGAAGTGGATTCTAGCACAAAACATTCTTGCAACCAGAGGTAAATTTGCATTCAATTCTAGAGAGGTATATGAAGTTCAATAAATCAGGCAGACCTCCTAGTACTGGAGTAGGAAAATTTATGAGGGAAAACCCCACATGTGTATATTAGAAAAAAAAATCAAATATTACATGTATCTCAGCCGTGGGTGCCACCCAGTTTGGCATTAAGATTGCTGACTTAATCAGAGCTCCAGAAATTGCGTAAGTATTGTCGTTGTCATATACCTTAACCAAATTTCCACTATGTGACAGAACGTGGATCTGCTCACCACAATTTCACAATCTAAAGAAAATCGAGCCCTCAGTCGCAAGCGTGACGTTTGTTAACTCATTGGCTCAGCATAAACATCTACCAATCAAAGCTTTGTCCAGCTTTCTGTCTGGCGCTTAATATCGCCCAATAAGAACATTATGTGTTGTAATTGTAAGACAACGCAACACACATCTTTGAGTTTTGCTTGTGTCTCATTTTCCAGGCTTTTTATATCTTTACTCCTCTGTAAACCACTCTGCACTCCTACCCTCGTACCTGTACCCTTTCCACCATTTCACATCCACTCCTCTCACAGTCATTGTACGAGCTGCAGCCATTCTTGCAACGTGCTGCATCATGGATCACTTGGAAATTATTCCTTATGATTAATATGTCATTTCTGCAAATGCTGCCTGAATGAAACCATAGCTCTTTCTTCCTCTCAGCCAACTTGACAAAAGCAGTCTGTCCAATATGGCTCTTAAGGGCACCGAAACTTGATAAGCAAACCCAAAAATAAGCACAACAATTGAAAGTGATTTAAAACAAAACGTCATAGCTATGCCCGCGATGATTCTTGGAAATTCATGCCCGTGACAACTTCTACATATCAACACACTGGATGACCAAGGTATTCTGGATGGGTCTACTCGAGAGCCAATTTTGATGGCTCTACCAAATATAGCATATTTCTGAAATTATTTTTTTACAGCTAACACTTGTTCAACTGGTGTAACATATGAGTGTTCCTACTATACATAAGTGCCTGTTAAACTTCATCATTAATGCAAACATCTAAATGCACAGAAACTTTAACAAACATTCCCCGAATCTGTAGTAATCCTAGTGAGACTTGTTTGATGAGAAACAAATGTTTTATGATTTGCAAGAAAGTTGGTTTTTATTGCAACATATTCATAGTGTACGACTAGGACAAATAAAGGTTTACATTTGCCTGTATATACGTTAACCTCATTTTTTGGGTGTTTTTTAAGAAAAAGAGGGATGCCGATCCACTGCTACAATAGGTGGAGATGGTTCCAATTCTTTTCATCATTACCAGTAAATGCTTGCTGGTTGTCCTATACCCAAACATGACAATATTTGGTATTAGTTAAATGTAATGGCCATCTGAAAATAGAAAAAATGTCTCACTCTGAATAATAACAATGACGTAATTGCAGTAGATGCAAATTCCTTGATTTGATTAATTTGTTGTCTCAAGTGAAAATTCAATAAATTAATATTGGATGTATGTTAGCGTACAAATATCAACAAAATATTATTAACACAAATAATAATTATCACTAACATTATTGTTGTTATTATTATTATTGCTGTTGTTGGGACTGTTGTTTTATCATTATTGCTGTTGTTATCTTAATCACAGTCTCCACCATTGCAGCAGTCGTTGCCATCACCATTGTCATCATCGTCGTAATTGTCATCATTCTCAACATCTCCATCATTATCATAAAACCTTAATACTGCTACTGCTTCTTCTGCTGCTCCTACCGCTACCTATTACTATCATTACTACTACTAGTACCATTAGTACTACTACTATTACCATCACCATTGATACTACTACTGCTAGAATCAATAACTTCACTCGTTTTAATGCTGTTATTAGCATTAGCATTATTACTATTATCACTATTACTACTATGAATACTATTATTAATATTACTGGTGTTACCGCAATTACCATTATTTGCAAAAACTATGAGTGTCATGTCCATAATTGCTCAATTTACTAATATTATTGTTGTTAATAATCATACTGATATGTTGGTGTTGAGATGACATCTATCGGTCCTGAAGTTTTCTGGAAAATCTTGAAGAATTCCTGATGATTTCCTTTTTGGAAGTTGTGTTATTACTTACCATAATAAAGTTAAAATTTTAAAATAATCAAAACCTTTTGTTTATTCAATTATTATTTAACTTTTATTCATTATTAAGCAATCAAACTTAATTGAGTTTACATGACAGTTACCCAAGAAGCAAGTGAATGTTGTACAAAAGTTGTCTGGATGTCGGTGAAGGTCCCCTGAACGTTTTGCGCAGCACGTTTACTTCACTACTTTCTGTAGACACCCTTGAACGTTATTTAAACGTTATTCCCAATGTTGTGGACAAACATTTATACAATGTTTATGTTATGATAACTCAAAATGTTGTATTAATGTTGCCTGGATGTCTATCAACATTCCCTAAACATTGTGCGCAGAACGTTTATTTCACAACTTTCTGTAGACACCCTCAAACTTTAATCCAATGTTATTCCCAATGTTACCCACAAACATTCGCACAATGCTGAGGCGATGATATATCATAATGTTGCATCGACGTTGCCTGGATGTCAATTAATGTCCTCTGGACATTGTATGCAAATGTTTATTTCATGACTTTTTGTACACGCCTTTCAATGTTGTCGCAATGTTACACCCATGGTCCTCGCAAAACATCCCAAGAATGTTTTTGGAATGTTTTCACTATTTGTCATCTCAAAATGTCCACAATAAATTTATTGAACATGTTACGTCAATATCGTGATAAAATGTTTGCAAAACATTCGCTGAAAATGTTACATTAATGTTGGTATAAAACGTTTACAAAGTGTTCATTAAACATGTTTCACCAATATCGTTATAAAATGTTTACAAAACATCTATTAGACATGTCACAACAACGTTGTAATAGATTGTTTACAAAACGTTCATTAAACAGGTGACACCAATGTCGTTATAAAATGTGTACACAATGTTCATTAAAAATATTACACCGATGTCGCTACAAAGTGTTTACAAAACATTCATTAGACATGTCACAGCAATGTTGTAATATACTTCTTACAAAACATTCATTAAAGAGGTTACACCAATGTCGTGATAAAATGCTTACAAAACATTTGCTGAAAATGTTACATTATTGTAGGTATAAAAAGTTTACACAGCGTTCATAAAACATGCTACACCAATATCTTTAAGAGATTTATAGAAAATACTCCTGAAACAGATTTCACCAATTTTTTTTTAAAATAATTAAAAGCCATTCACATAAACATGTTGCGCCAATTTAGTCATAAAATCTCTACAATAAATCCGAGAGCATGTTATTTTTCATGCAAACATAAGAATAATACTCATAAAGCAACCTAAGAGAAAGTTGAACTCAAATGTCGTCAGCTGGCATGAATTGGAAGCAGCACCAATGAAGCAACCAGAGTTTGAACCTGCAATAGACAAATGTACAAAATGAGTAAAATTAAATACAAAACATTTCATTAGTTAACTGTGTCCTTTATGAAATCTTATATTGAGCTTCAGGAGCGTTAACACAAACAAAAAACTCATCATCATTGGTTTGCAAAGTTAATTCATCATCAACAGGGGAGATGATAGCTAATTTTATAGTGAGAAACAAAAAAATTTAAACATTTTGTGTGAGTGAATAATACACATGATTGAATATACTTGAAGCCATTGCAAAATAAGCGCTGAAAGTCATCCCTAGTTCTTTGTTTTCATAAAATTGAGAGTTTTCTCTCAAGCTGAAAAAATACAGGGGCAAACAACTTCTAATCTCAAGTCAAGAAATCAACTGATCATGTTTAAATTGATTCGTAGGAGGTGATTGAAGTCTAACAAGCAGGGTGGAAAAAACTCACGACTTTTCCAACTTATAAAAAAATTCAAATTATTCAAAATACTTCTGTCTGATAATTTTGATTTCAACTCCGATAAAAAAATTACTCTTTTATTTGCTCAAAATATTTTTAATTGTTTTAGGTTGAATATTTTCACATTTGCGATCTCTATTATCAATATCATTTTGTAATGATCCAAATGTGGCTCTAAAAATCCAAGTAACTATCATTAATTGATATATTCTATCTACAAATAGTACTTTCACAGCTCTTGCTATTAAATAATTAGTCAAAAGCAATTGCCTCATCGCGTAAGGAAGCTGATCATGGAAAAGACTATTTAACACAGGAAGACACAATTCCCAGTAATGCCTAACATCAAGATTATCACTTTTGGCACAATCAGTGCTGACCCAGGTGTAATTTTTTCCCATATGACTTATCAAAATATATAAAGCTTTAAAATGAGTGTTTGAAGATTCGGCTAAATTACATAGAAACTTGGGCTTCCATATATCGGCATTGTGGGATGATAACTGTAATGGCAAACAAGAGATTGCAGTGAGCTTCAATCTTTTTGAAGCTCATTATCTAAATCAGCACTTCTCTCATTTTGCGCAGAGTAGTTAATGTGTACACTGGCCGTAACCTGAGCAATTTTTTTGGTTGAAAGTGCAACAACCCAAGCATACTCATCATTACAGTAATAACTTTTAACTTGGAAATTGATTAAACAATAAGATCGGTATAATTTTTTTATAATACTAAGAGATTGGAAAGAAATGTTACCTGAGTCATAATTGTGACGGTGTTTTTTTGACTATAGCATTTCTTAATTAAATCTCGAGTACCATATATTTCCTTGAGAATGAGTGAAAATCACTAAATGATCAACAATTTTTTTTTTGATGATAGTTTGGAAATGAAATTTTCATAAAAAAGCAGTCATTTCGTTATACAGTACTGAGATAAAGCTACTGACAGCAAAGCATTATTCGTGGTCTTTGAAAAAGTTACTGTATTTCATCTGCTCAAGTTTGCAACAAGTCAAGATACCTATCATAAAAAAAGACTTTTTTCGTGCCATAGACGAAGAAATCTCCATTTGACGGAGATATAAACGCGAAGAGTTTAACCAGCTTTGGTCATTGGTAGCCAAGAAATGTTTGTAATATTCAACTTCAAAAAACAAAATATTTGAAATGATGTTCACACACTGCTTTTTAAAATCGAGCTAATTTTTGCTCATGCAAAACTTGCAAACTGTAAAATTCAACTCTTTTGAAACAGTGTGGTAAGTATCGAAAATCGACATGAATCGAAGTTAATTACCAGCATATGTAGAGAGTTTGATTATTTCAAAAGTTTGTGCACACGTCTAAAACAACGAATAGTCTGAAACATGAACAAATTGTCTTCGCAAACTCTTTTGACATAAAAACGTTTAAAAATATCTAGGATTTTCAAAAAAATTATGAAATTAAAGCAAAAGTTGAAGTGAACCAATTTTTTTTAAAAGCCCCGCCATAAATACAAAAAATTATTAAAAGCTATTAATAGACAGACTCTTTTATAGTTGTCAGCTTGTTCAATCATGAAGCAATCCCATGATAAAAAAACTTCCTCCAAACAATGACTTTTCTAATAACGGTGAAAGCAAATATTTGGATTAAAAAAATACAG
Organism: Cryptosula pallasiana; assembly: GCA_945261195.1. Lineage (NCBI taxonomy): Eukaryota > Metazoa > Bryozoa > Gymnolaemata > Cheilostomatida > Cryptosulidae > Cryptosula > Cryptosula pallasiana. Next base: position 27,028,457 of record OX183134.1, on the reverse strand, counting down.
AGCAACTTGCATAATTCGACAGTGAAGAGCCACGAATAAACCATTTAATTAGGGATGATAATGAACTGCTCAAATATACTTTCAGAGGCTATAGATATAGATATAATAGTAATAATAAGTTATATTGCAACTAACAATGTAATAGTCATGAATTTCAGGGAGATTTTTTCACATTGTAAATCAATTTTAATAATAAGGAGAATTTCATATTTGCACAGTAATTAAGATAATTGTTAGTAAATTGGTAATCTATTATTATTTGGATGCTAACCAAATAATAAATGACTAATAAAAAGTAATAATTTTGGTTGGTTTAATTTTTAAAATCATTGAAGAAAGTTCAGGAATAAAAAACTCACAAGTTGAAGTTGCTCAGGCACAATTGGAAATGAATTTAAAAAGTTTCTGTCATTCACAAGGGGAGATAACTCTCTGATTATATAATTTTGATGACATGCCATCTAGATTTACAATTAACGAAATTTCTGCTTGTCAATTGAACAGAATTAATTTCGATTCCAAACAACATGCTTTATTTAAGGCTTTTCACAGAGCTCCCGTGAAAAATTATTGGTCAACCTAGAGATGACAGTATTGACTTAGTAAATTTCGGGACTTCAAACTAGGGCATGAATAAAATAAGTTTCTTGATTTCCCCGGTATCGATTTATGCGGGTTTCACTGTAAACTCCCCCCGCCACCATTTTCACAACGGTGATCACTAGGAGCATAAATTGATGCTTTCACAATTTATCAACAGTTAACTGATTGTAGCAAATGGAAGCGAGTTCTACTCAATTAAATGATTCCAAAATGTAAGATCTGAAAATTTTCCAACTCGACATTACATTTAAGAAAAGATAGATACATTTCCGTATTGGGAACCTGAGTTCTTGCAAATGCTGTTGTATCTATTTATTTGATTGCATCCACTCACTGCTTGCTGGATGATGATTGTTACTTCAATATTATACAAAGCTAAAAATCCTTCAACAATCCTTGAACTTGAAATTCCAAAGTCTTGGCTCGCAATATTTTGGAGTTGTCTACTTAACATCTAAACAGTAATAAATTGGCCAAATTTAATCCGTATTGTTTATGAGAGTTTTGAAAATAAATGAAAATATAAGAACCATAGTTCCATCCATTTAAAGTAGATCAATTTACCCTAGACTGAACGTACCTCTTAAACCTTGTCCAGATGTTTTGGATGCAATGCCGCATGCTGACCTATATCTAATATTACCGGAGATGCAGATTTCTTTGAGTTTGAGCCAGAGCAGCTACAGAATAAGTGCAAGTAGTTGTAATATTCATTAACACCAAAAACATTAAAAGTTTTGTTTAAAACAAAAAAACAGTTTATCCCTATTGTTAAAGACAAATCCTCCAATTATTATCATTGCAGAGTGTATTATCCTATCGTAAGAAAGACAACCTAAAAATAGCTGATCATGGAACAAAATATATGGTTTTTGTTGAAGTACAAAACATCAAAATAAAAGAATTTATCATTTTCAATGAAAGGTTTGTCGCTATATCAAAAGAAACAGACTAGAATATCGGAATTGCATTCTCTTGCTCTATATTAATTTAAACAGACCAAGTCGTGTTGTTGTGGTTCCAACTGAGAACTGGAAAATGTGACAATGGTTTATCGGTAAAATGGAGAGGTATAATCAAACATATCTATGGGTACCTTCTTATGAGATGAAACGAATGTGATCATGAAGCTGTAACCAAATAAGTGCACCACGCACACACTACCCTATTCTTCGTAGCAACACAAAGGAAAAAACACCAGAGTGCCAGCCTTTCCGCTGAGTATAATTGACATCGGACAAAACATCTAGTTGCTGTTCTTCTCTTCATAACACCAGAAAGACTATCTCCTGAAACAGGGGAATATGTAGAGATCAAGTAATATTTGTGGAAAAAAACAAAAACTCCCTCAGAAGTGACAAGCAAATGCTTTCCTTTACGTTCTATTATTATCTTATTGTCTATAGCAAATGAATAGACTTGGAATATTTCAATATCAATTTCTTTTGGACATCAATATGTGAACATTAAGATCACAATAGGCTACACATAACACCTTAGCTATCAGGCACATGCCTATCAAATTTCCAATAACCAATAACCCAAAATTTCCAAGTTATTGCCTAATAACTGGTGATCAAGTGATATTAAAAATCACCATTTTGAGAAGAATAAAACTTTACTTGAATCAATAGACATTCAGGTTGGTAGCCATCAAAAAGACTGAATAAGTGGGTTATGCAGATTATCACCATGAAAATTACCAGAGCAGTGTTTGTAATACACTATATGTTCTGAGCTACAAACTTTCGACTGAAAGGTTTCTTAACGACAATAAGAGTATTCGCGACCTATTTGTCGAACGTTAGGTATACTGGCAGAACATTGAAGAGCGCGGGAAATCATATGTTAAAAGTTTTGGGATATGCTGAGGCGGATATTTCCATTGATTCGCAAACAGTAAAAGAGGATATATATATTGTTGATGACTTGGTGAATCCATTACTAGGGAAGCCCGCTATATCTAGTCTTGGTATTGTCAAATTTGTTGATAGTGTGCAACAAGGTACAGAATGGATTGGAGAATACCCAAGGTTATTCAAAGGATTGGGCGCGATGGAAAGCGAAGTGAAAATCGTTCTCAATGACCAAGTAATACCCTTTGCGCAGAGTGTACCTCGGAGAGTAGCAGCTGCTAGAAGACAGCCTCTACAGGAGGAGTTGCAGAGGATGGAAAAATTAGGGGTTATTGAGAGAGTTGAGACCCCAACGGGCTGGTGTGCACCGTGCATAGTGGTACCAAAAAGGAACTGTCAGATTTGGCTGTGTATAGACTTTACCAGACTAAATAAAGCGGCAAAACGAGAATTTCATCCCCTACCTAACTCAGAGGAGGTCCTTGGCGAGTTGGGGAACTCGAAAGTATTCAGTAAGCTCGATGCGAATTGCGGCTACTGGCAAATGAGGTTGGATAGGGAGGCGAGGAAGGTTACAGCGTTCATTACGCCATTTGGTCGTTATATATGCAACAGGCTGCCGTTTGACATCAGTTTGGTGCGCGAAATATTCCAACGAGAAATGCAGAAGATTTTGAGTGGGCTGGTCGGTATAGTGTGTCAGATAGATGACATTCTAGTTCATGGAGCAACGCGAACCGAGCATGATGAGAGACTGAGAAGCGTGTTACATAGGCTTGACAGTGCGGGAATGACGTTCAACGAAAGTAAGTGCAAGTTTGGTAGAGGAAGAGTTAAATTTCTGGGGCATGTCATCGATGACAAAGGGATTCACGCCGATCCTGACAAGACGAGGGCGATTGTTAAGTTTCTGACTCCGACAAATAAGACCGAGCTACGTAGATTCTTTGGTATAGTGAATTACCTGGGAAAGTTTTTGCCCTGCATAGCTACCAGTACGAACCATCTGAGACAGCTACTCGGTAAGGATTCTGATTGGATATGGGGCTTCGAGTAGGCTGAACAGTTCTCCAAGCTTAAAGACATTCTGGACTCTACTCCAGTGTTGACGCCGTATAATTTGTCGTCAGGGACAATGATCAGTGCAGACGCATCTGTGTATGGAATTGGAGCGGCGATATTACAGAGAGTGGATGGTGAATGGAAACCGGTAGCGTATGCATCCCAAACTTTGACTGCAGCAGAGAGAAGATACGCTCAGATAGAGAAGGAGGCATTAGCGATTTGCTGGGCGTGCGATAAATTTCATTATTATGTAGCCGGGAAGGAAATAATGATGGATGAGAAAGAGCTAGCTAAACTACCTCTTAGGGTACAGAGGTTCAGATTAAAAATGATGCACTACAGCTACAGGATTACGTACACTCCTGGGAGTAAGTTAATACTGGCAGATGCTCTGTCGAGATCCCCTGAGCTCAAGGAGTGCGTTGTTAAGGAGTTGGGGGAACCAAGTCTGTTGTCTGAGTTGATGGAATCATTGCACATATCCTCGGGAAGGTTGAGTCGGATAAGAGCGGTGATGTTGGAAGATGAGACAGGACTACTTCTGATAAAATTCACCGAGGAAGGCTGGCCGACTAGCAAAGGGATTCCCGCTGCGGCTGAATCTGCATATGCCTTCAGAGATTACATGACGTGTGTGGATGGAAAAATTTTCTATAGGAACAGAGTTTTCATCCCAGAGTTGGAAAGAGAGAGGACTCTCCATGACATACATGCCGGACACCAAGGCGAAAAAAAATGTATACGCAGTGCGGTGGAACTTGTTTGGTGGCCGGGAATGTGTGAGGACACAAGAAATATGGTTAAAGCCTGTCCAGAATGCGAAGAATTCAGGAGTAAACCATGCGAGCCGCTTTGGTGTACACCATTGCCAGAGAGACCGTGGTGGAGACTCGCAATGGATCTATTGGCGAAAAATGGAAAAACATATTTAGTAGTAGTCGATTACTATAGCAGATATATTTCGGCTCATTAGTTGGAGGATTCAACTGATGCAAGATCTGTGATAGTGAAATTAGGGAGCCTATTTTGTATGTTAGGCATTCCAAATACAATAGTGAGTGATAATGGACCACAGTTCATCTCTGATAATTTCAAGAAGTTTATTGCCAAATGGGACATCCCGCACGTAACGAGTTCGCCGAAATATCCTCAAAGTAACGGCAAGGTGGAAAGGGCTGTGCAGACAGCGAAAAACTTAATAAAAAAGAATTTGAACCTTCAGGCAGCATTGTGCATGTATAGGGACACTCCTTTGGAAAACGGATACTCACCATCCCAGTTGCTCTTCAATAGGTCGATGAACTCAATGGGAATTTTGCAGGATAACAAAATCGATCTGGTTAGACTTAGAGATTTTGAGAAGTCTCTGAGGGGCAGGCAAGCCAGCAACTACAACCGTAGGCATGCTGCAAGGGAAAGGAGCCCGATAGCAATAGGACAAAAAAGTAGTAATTAGAGAACCACACAAGCAACCTACATCCGCTTCCGTGGTAGCAACAAAAGGCAGAGAGGTGGTAGATGTTAATAAAAATATGAATTTGCTTAGGAGGAATAGATCTCAGATTTCCCGTGCAGACAAAGGCCACAATGGCCAAGGTATCAATCAGGGTGATACAAGGGAAGCGGATTCGCCGCGGGTGACAGAGAGCCAAGAAAGGTATAGGGGCCAGGTGACGTTTGAGAGAGGTGAACCACCTACCGGTGAAACTCATGAAAGAAAAGTGCCCGCTACGGCTGCTGAGCCGATGGATAGTGACGCGTATGGTGAGAGATATAATATAGTTAGCAAAAGGTCTATGATTAGTAGCCCTCAAGTAGTAACATCTAAACCAGTGAGTAGTCCTAAAGTGATAAATTCGGACTTGATAAGAACGAGGTCTGGACGTATATCTAAACCAGTGAAAAAACTGAATCTCAAATAATTGACCTGTAAATGGTTAACATCCCTACTTTGTCTTGCAGGGATGAAGGTCTTCGTTATCGAGAATTCCATTACAAGAGGATTGGTGGATCCTGCTTGGGAAACAATTTCAATATCTGGGGCTAATTGGTATGACATTAGTGAGTGTGTTCTTGAAAGGAGAGATCGTTTCACTAACTCACTTATATACATTCATATTGGACCTGTAAGGTTCTCTGAGTTAGTCTTTAGAATGGGAGGAGGGACGGAGTGTAGGCTCCGTTTAGAACACACGCTGTCCTGCGTCTCTAGCATTTTTAGAGGGTGGAGACAACAACTATTGCGCCTGAGTATATTTCACATCATTTGTACCCTATACCCAATGTGCTTTCTAAGATATAACGAACGCTTAGGAGTCAATGCAAATGTCCGTGGGGAATCAGATTATAATTCTTTGACTAGACGAATGAAGTATTTGGTATTAAGAGAGAATGAAGATATAGTTGATTTTAACATGGAAAATAACTTTGCAACCCCATAAACACGGCGAAGGGGACACTATGTGTTTAGGGACAACTGCTTGACAGATGGACTACACCCGGATGCCAGAATGATTGAAGACTGGAAGTCAGAAATCAGGCGTACCAATCGCCTGAATCAGGCAGCAGTGAGACGTAGGCGGCGTAGATAAGGGGGTGTGTGGGCACTCACCATGTTTGTAAATAATGTATATAACCTAGTAATTGCTGTTCGCAAGTAAAAAAATAAAAAGATAGATAAAATAAAAAACAAAACACGAAGAAAGAAATGTTTATGTGTGTGTACATAGTTGGCTTGTGGATACTGGCACCTTTGAGCTCAGGATATGGGCCTGGAGAGGAAGTGTAGAGTAGCTACGATGGTCGTAGCGACGGATATAAGGAGATGGGAAGGAGGTTACCGGATGGAGAGAGGGGGCCATCCTGGGCTTACGATAGAAGCTTACAAGACGTGTGCCGACAGCTTGGAGATACTTTCAGGTACATGTTTGAGTATCTTACAGCGTGAGGGCATAAAATTCCAATGTGCATTGTAGTGAGCATAATTATTTTCACATGTGTAAACAATTCATCAGCGACAGTTATTGTGTCGTTGATTCCTCATTGGCACTATTAGCATGGTGCATCGGTAAGTAGCAGATAATGGTAGCGAGTCAAAGAATAAACAGCTTTACACTTGTCCGGTTGACAACGTTTAATTCAAAACAATTCATTCTTGATTAACTATAACATTTATATTTATTGTTTTAACAAAATAGCTCTGTGTTTCATTATTGTGATCAATTTATTTCCAATATATCAATATTGTACATGGAAATCATAATAATTAATGATAATAAACAACATATATAATAATTATTAATATATAACAATAAAATAATAATAAATGCTGCCTAGAATGAACTGCTTGGAAACAAACGTCACCCACGTGGTATATATTAATTTCTATGTTATGGATCGGTAGCGTTCGCAACCTATGAGTATGCCTCGCAAATTATTATTTGTTTGCTCATGTCGATGGTATTTTGCGATCCATCAAAAATATTGCTACCGACCCATTTGCATTAAATAAATTGCCAAAAATATTATTTATTGACTTTATTGTACGGATCGGTCCAGGTCCCGAATATACCAATTGTTTTAACAGTTGTTACTAGTTGTGCATGATACATGACTGCACCATCCATGTAAGCCTCTAATATAAGTTTCAAACTAAACATGGTATTGCTTAACTAGAAAACAAGCTGCCAACAGAGATATTTTTGGAAGTTCTGAAGAGTTTTTGTTGGCATTCATCCAAACAATGGGCTGAGAGAGCTAATTTATTTCTGTTTGGGCCTAATGATAGAACCTGCTGAGGTTTTAACCCCTAATGGTGCTCCAGTAGATGAATGCTTAATTTTTAATGTTTTTCCTTTCCTACAGTACGAAGATAGTTCTTTAAGCATAAGTGGGAAGTACTTTGTGCTATGTTTTTCTTTTTCACAATGCTTCTGAGATTGTCTTTGATCAGGAAACTTGTAAAATGATCTGCATTGAAAAAGTTTTCCTGCTCAACAGTGAATAATACTAAGTTATAACATTACATCAAGTTTTTATATTTAAGATTTCACAAGCGCAACCAACATTAGCGCTAAAAATATTGTAAAAATTTGATTTTTTTTCACAGGATTGTCTTGATAAATTGCACATATGCATCATCATTGACTTTTCACATTCAACTATTGATTTTTTTGTTATATAACCTATTTTTAGGGGAAAAAACCTGTGACTGTTTGTGCTCTTCAATTTGATGCAGTTCCACGGAACTGCAGGTTTATATTTTTAGAAAGTCTGTAATGCAGATGGATACATTTACATGCTAAGTTATCTGAATATCTTATTAAGAAGTATGTGCTCCTCTTCCTGCGCTTGGCCATAAAAAATTGAACAACATAGTTTCTTGGATAATCCGGCTTATGAAATATATCATTGTGGAAAAAGAAAGAAGATGAAAACACAAAAACTGTTGAATCAATTTGATTTGTGATTTTGGAATGCTACAGATATAGTTTAATGATGCGTGTATAACTTTACAAATGGATCTCAGTTTTGATCTTTGCTAAGCTGCCTTCGTGCCATTTAAGCTTATTTCGAATACACTTTTTGAGTCACAGAAATATAAGCAACATGTTTCGAAGTAAAAGGATATTAAGAGTATGGGCGACCTACGTTTGCAAAAAAAATATGCAATAAGACCAATAGATAAATAATCGTTTTGTTCAGAACTCAAGTGTTAACCAAAAGTAGCTCGTCAAGTAAAAATCATTAACTAGTGTTTATCAACATTGTTCACATGTTGGCATTGAAACTGAACAATACATAATTAGTAATAAGTGGATCCGATTTGTTTATTGTAATATGGTTGTGACTGGGTTAATTGCGCTTGAGTTGAAGGCGCTGCTGCATATCAAACCGGAAGTGCTAAAAGTTCAATTCAAAACACAGTGCACAAATACAGAGTTATGATGTTCCAAATTAAATAAGCGGGCTATAACAATGTGATTGATACAAATGGACAAGTAGTGGAGTTTACAGGGCCATCACAGATAACATTCTTTGAAGTCTTTGCTCACATCAATGTAACTATAGAGGATGATTAATCACCACCACAATACGGCCAGCGATTATGTATAATAATCATTGATAGAGTAGTTGGGCAGGATATAAAAATAAACATCGCCAGGTACGAGCATTGACAGGAATGAGTGCAAAAATATATAGAATGAACATAGGAATTTCCCGCAACGAAAGTCGGCAAGTCCAGAATGAATGTCGACTATGCTATAGAGAAGAAAACTTGACATTCATTCCCAAAAGTGTTGACATGCATTTCTGTTGACATGAAAACTACTGTTTTTAGAGTTAATTTTTCAGAAGTGTAGAAATCAGCCATTTTCGCCAAAACAGGCTACTCCTGGAAAGAAACACTTAATTTTTTTTCTTTATAGTATAGTTGACATTCATCCCAGTAACGTCAAAGTTTTTTTTCTGAGATGTGTCTACAATCATTCCAGTTATGCATGCATTAATTCCTGTTGACAACATTCCTGCCTATGCTGGTTCCAATCCCAATTGGGCAACACGATATGACACCAATGACAATTTATAAGCATTTATAATTGCTGATGACACAATAAAACCTTCATTACACCAGCCAATAATTCACATCAACGCAACGCTAATGTGTTATTGATTTTCTTGTGTCTGTGGGGCATGCTGGTTATTACTAGTAACCATACTACGCTATTAGTATAAATGATATTAAAAGTTGAATGTTGGATTTATTTATAATAGGTAATCATAAATATAATAATAAGTTATCATAATGGCAATTATTACGATTACGTATAAATAGTAATAATTATATTAAGTTTATCATAACAATACATAGAAGCAACTATTATATTATTAGTTAAAACAACAATTATAAATCATTTTCATCACCAAAACAATCATATTTGTAAATGTTTATAATACCAGTAAAAAAATTATTGTAAACATAGATAAGAAAATAGTTATGATGACGACGATAACTATAAAAAATCATAGTTATAAAAAAATATCAATAGATATGAAAAGCTCTTTGCGAGTAATTTAAATGGCCCTGTCGTTCAACATAGTTTGAAGTTATCTTAGTTCTTGGCATTATAGAATCTGTTGGACATAATTACAGCTATCAGGAAAAAAATTTCATGAGTTAATAATACTTTTTTATTGTGGCTGACAGCCAGTTCTGGTTAGATGTAAAAAGTTCAAGGAGAGACAACTCTTAAAGTTACAACCTTATTGAACGGTTTTATATCCTTCGAAATATGATGTATAAAAACAGATGTTTTAAAATCAGGGTAAAATATAGAGCTGCTTCACAAACTATACTTGGTTATGCAATACCATTTTCAACTTTTCTTGAGTTTGTCAGACATTGTGTGATATGTTCTCTGTAATTTCCTAAGCTTTAAAGTATTTGTTCCTTTTTATTTATGAATATTATTACTCTGTGTCATTTTTTTATACAAACATTTTGTAAACACTCTTAATAATTTACAATGTGTGGCAATACCAAAATCACAAAAAGAGGGAGCAACTCCCCAGAAGGAGATGGGCAGATGACACATACACCTAGATTATCAAATAAGCAGTCGCTTCAGGATAAGAATGTATACGAGCATTATTATTCCTACCTGCTAAAGAGCCTCAGACCATGCTGTTTTCAACTGCATCCGACTCTGTAAATGAAAGAGTAATGCTTATTATTGTTATTAAGTTGCTAGCTTTGTTAAGAAAACGTTCTGTACTGTACTTTTGTACCTTTACCATATGAAATTATAAGTATATTTTACCACAGACTAGTTTGTTTGGCCAGTGGCTTTGGTTACATCCCGTGGTTGGTTGGTAGATTGTTTGGAAACGGAGTCTAGGTTGATTCAAAGTTGAGTCTAGGTCCAGACGAAGTCCAGTCCAGGTCAATATGAAGTTGAATCTACTTTGAGCTGGTTCAAACACTTCATAATCCACCTAAAAGCAAGTTATAATTATTAATTTCAAGAGTGAAATACCCTCCACTGTTACAGTCTCATAAGGTCATCCATAATGCAATTGCACATGACTACTAGAGAACTGCTCAAATTTTCTAAGCTATTGAATGATGATTATCAAGCGCAAATAGAGGGATCTTTCAGCTAACCTTCACATTCTAGGTGAATGCAAATTGTGTTTGGCAAGGCATCAATTAACTCCAGTTCTTTTGTCAGCTTTTTATGGATGCAAGAATGCTAAAGGCCACCACATATTGTAGAGGTGGCACTGTAATTTTTGGGAGTTATAAATCCTTTTTAATTAATTTTCTTCATAAAAAGTTCATCGAAACCAAAACTGTGTGATTTATGTTGCCCTTTCAATTAAGCTTTTTAATGGAAGTTTTATGTCAGAGGAGAAAAATCAACGATTAGGGAACGCATAGTTGATAGAGTATGATAATGCTGATATACTGCTAAGGCTTGTAATGTACCACTCTTGTTTTTTTTTAATTATGGTTGGCAGTTCTATTTTTCATCATTTTTATAGGCAATGATTTTGTCATCTCAAAGTCTGCACCTATATGTTTCTTAGTTAGACATTATGATGAATAGCAGATTACTTCTTAGAAATACTATGCAGTCACGCACAGCTTAACGCGCTTAACAAAACAATAACCACTTTATTTTATAAATTATGCTGGGGTCCAGCAGTAGATTAGTTTATTACTAAATAGTAGATTCATTATCAAAGTGGCAAAGCAGCAGAAGAGGATCAAATCTACACGAAACTATGCTACCCCACTATTTCATTACGTTCTCATCAATAGTTTAAACCAATCTTTGCATGCGAAGTACTTCAACCAAATAATAACCAAATCACCCAACGTTTTGTCATTTGGCTTCTAGTGAAAAAAATTTGTTTTCAATAATAACCAGTTTTTCAGTATTAAGTCTGTGATTTTCCATGCCAAAACAATTTTTACTTTCGGCAAACAAAGCTTATACGTTATAATTTTTCATCTCAATAATATGACAATTGATACAAAAATACAACGCAGCAAAAAAGTAGCCAAATGAATTGTTTAGATGAACAACTCCAGCTAAAAATAGCAAACAATCAAGAGAAAGCTGAACCTTGATTTTAAAACGAAATACTACTTTTACTAGCAGATATGTTGTAAAAGGCTAACCAAGAAGATATGATTCAAAAGTATCAAAAGAGTTGTGTGCATTTGCTGGACTGTGATATATGTAGAATAGTTCAAAGCTTTAATGGTGATCATTAACTATAGTCAATACAACATGCTGAAACATCAAAGATATCCATTATCTCAAATTTTACAACTTGCCCCAAAACGTCACTAACTATTGATAATTAAATTTAGAGACAAGAGTTTTACCAACTTTGCATCATCAGTTAAAAAGTTTTGAAAATATGCAATATTTTGGTTAACTTTCTAATAAGCCAAGGTGTTTCCAAATTGATAATGATTTTCAATTAACTTGTTTGCAACAGTCTGCGCAGTTGGCTCATTCAGCTTTATAATGTTTGTTTACTACTATTTCTAAAACCAGCTGATTGATCTAGCAAGTGATTATTCAACTTGGCAAGAACTATTGATTTGAATAATGCATAAAATTATTACATAAATAACATGTGCTTCATCCCTGATTCTTTCTCATGAGTTAATTAAAGAAACTTGCGTTAGATCAGCAACTTCGTCAAGCAATCTATCTTGATACATTTATTCAGAATATTAAGAATATTTGCCTCACCTTAGTCCAACAAAGAACCAAAATAATGAGTATTTGTAAGTCAATATATTAGGCGTTTTCAGCTAAGTTTGCGTGAAGATCTGCGCGATGTTTCAAGCGTTCTCGAAAGTGGATGCACGCACAGCTGATAAAACATGTAGCATGTGCATAAAAATTTTTTTTATCGAGTTGTCTTCTCTTACAACAATCATATGCCGTACATGCAAAAAATTGAAAAAATTAATAAAAATAAAATAATATTAATCATTATTAACATAATAAATAGTCGTTTCCACTAAGACAATAGAAACAAATAAATACATACTCTTGGCACCGCTAACATATTGTTACTGTTACTCAAAGATATTCGACATGATAAATAATAATAATTATTATGGCCTTGCTTGCATGATGACGACTCTTTGTTTTTGTTGCTTTATTCAAACCAGAAATATTGATTGCCATAGAACGGCTCTGCTTTTAATTGTTAAGCATAAATACAGACAAGAGAACTCATGATTTTCAGGCCGGCATTGTTTCTCGCTATCATCTTGGCTTTGAATTTATTTGCAAAGCGACAGAATGAAAAAATCCTTTTTTATACTGGCCGAAACAAAAGAAGTTTGCCCATTTTTCACGGTCATATCTTTGTGCAAACTCAGCCGAAAATGCTTACTGAGTACAAAATGGAAAACTTTTCAAAACATCATAATTATTCAACAAAATATATAGATTGGCAAACAAATAATAAAGAAGACAACTCCCAATGTTCAGCGTATTCAAGAAAATATGAAAACCACATCATTCTGGACTAAGATAATTTGTAAATTCCTTCTTCTTATAATACATATTTTTCATGATTGTATTATTTCATAACGTTTTGGAGAATGTCAAATCGGACTATTAAATTAGATAAAGTAGATGCGTAACCTACAAACAATATAAATAAAAGCTCTTTGGCAATTTTTTAATTCAATGAGTTACTTTTTGTTGACCTTCAAGCTCCAAACAAAGTTGGTATTTATCGATTAACTTGCTCACCAATCTGATTATTCTTGTTGCATTCTGTTGGGTGAACATATATCGTGAATAATCTTATTGAATTGCCATAATTTATCCACAAAATATTTTCAGTTTTTTATTGACAGTGTCGCAAGTCACAGTATATCTAAAGTTACAATCATTTAGAAGAAAAAAATTTCCTGACTACTGTTATAGATTTTTTATTGTCTTTTCATGCATCACAGCTCCATATAAATGTATGTAATTTTGTAGTAGCCAGCTGAAAACCAAACAGATTGACATTGAAAAGTTTATAAGTTGAAAAGAAATGGTTTTCTTCAAAAGAAAATGTTCATTCATTTACTGTAGAAAATTGATAAAGTTATATTTCTCCAATTTTGAAAGGCAGAAGGCTCAACCCTATAAGATGAGCGTGAACACTTAAAGTATCAAATATACTTTTACATACAGGGGTCTCTGAGTGTATAATTGGTGACTATGTGTCGCATACAATTATGTTCATTTGCTTTACACAATTGATTATAAAAACGGAAAACCAGTAAATTCGGTGAAAAGGTTATGGTGGCACTGTTGCCAGAACAATGTGTGAAGTCTAACATGAAATTTCTTCTAGCATATTTTTTTGTGATAGCAAAGTGCTTTATAAAAAAAACTTCAGTAATTTGTATGTACCAATTCAACTCGATCTAAGGTTGCCTTTTGAACAGTTTCAAATTTCGCCAATGATCTGATTTAAAGTACAATTTCCAAAACATAAAGCTAAGCATATTTTTAATGTGAGAAGAAAATACTTCATAGGGGCAAAAGTCCCTGCTTCACCAAAAAGGACATCATGCTTTTACTATCACACATTCAGACCAATAATAATATTTAAAATTCAGGCTGTATTTTAATCGTGTTTAAAATACCTTGTGTGCAACCAGACACCTTTCAGACACTTGTCATTATTCATTGCACCTTTGTAGAGTTGAATCTCTGTTAGCTAAAATTGGCTGCAAGCCCTGCAAAGATTGGAAGTTGTTACCGTCAAGGAATACAGATAAAACCACTGCAGAGTAGCCATGAACAAATTCAATTCAAACTTGTTGAAGTAATCATGTTTTGGTTTTTCAGTGAAAGTCTTTTAAAACACCAAAACGTTAATGCGAGTATTTTCACAGACTGCATACGACTAAGTTCGCAACCAGTACAATAATTAATTTTTCTTTTGCAGGAGTCGACAATGATCACTCTTCACTCACTGGCATCGCTATGGTAACATTTGTTCCGTTTTACCAGAATAGTTTTGAAAATGTGAATTAAACATGAGTAAAGGCTCGCTTACAAGGTACCACTAAAGCAGTTACAACAGTTTTTAAATCGCTACATATTACAACCATAGCGCATTCTGTAATTTTACTTGTTTGAAATAATCAACGATGAACTTGACCTTTTTATTCAGTTCTGATATTATAATCAGAGTTGTCAGCTTGTAATGCCTACTTTTAACATTTTGTTACAAATACTTGGTCATAATAATGAAAAGTTCTGCTAACCAAAAAAGCTCAAATTTTGTTTGTATTTCTTTCTGTTGAGTTAAAATTATTTGTCCTTTCATTGTGTTTTCATTTCAAGTTGCAAAGGCTTCTCAATGCACAGGTCATTATACTTGAAACAATTGTTCGTATACAAAAACACAAACAACAATATTTTTACAAGTCACAGCCCCTAAACAGTGCTGTTAAGAGAGTCATTTCATTGGATAAACGCCTGGCTACACAATCGAAAATTTTGTGCTGTATGCGTTGTGCAATTTCATTGCACTAACAGCTAGGTGCTACACGAACACAAGTTCTGTGTATTTGGCAACGTTGCGTTTAGGAGTTGTATTACCTTAGCTGACGTAATAATCAATAGTAGTAGCGTAGCTAGTTGGCTGCTGCCTTGTTAGTACTTTTTATTACTAGCGGTTGGATCAAAATTACTGAAGCGCCGCATAACTGAACCGCTTTAGCCAATCACAATGAAGATTGCACAGCCCACTAGACCAAGCACACTGCATAATTTAAACATGTTAAAAGTTTGCAATGCGGATGAAAGTCAGGGCATTTAGCAAAATGCCTTGTCCCTTCGGAACTCTTGCGCAATAACGCACAGAATTTGCGATCGTACAGCCAGGCCTTTGTTCTATGATGAGATCAATGCAACTTTTCAATTAGCAAGTCCGTGTGAGCAGACAAATGTCAAACTGTTCAAACTGGTGTTAATACACAGAGGAAAAACTGTCAACAAGCAGTCATTCCTCTTATGATTGAAAACTGCAGTGGGAGCATTTTTGATCTCGCAGTAGATGCTGGGTTAGATCTATCAGTTTCACACCTTCCTCATACTTGGTATTGTTTAAAATCATCTAATACACTACTTTGGCATTTTTTTTCGTCCAAAGTGAGCTGGTTATTGCTTTGTGCTCAAAAAATGAAATAAGTTTTTGTTTATACAAAATTTTCTTGGAGTTTGCTAAAATCATAACACACTCAATAGCAAAATACATTGTTACCTCGGATGCTGTTTTATGCGATACACAGGATATCTTCACACCAAACATGGGGTCGGCACCATAAACTAGTTTATGGGAGTCCTAGAAGCTTGTTTACTACTTGCAGGTGCACAGAGCTCTGATCCATTTACTAACAAACAAGTGTGAAGTATGTAAAACACATTCATGGTACTTTGTTGTGCTGTAAAAAGTCTTAATACTAGCTGGTGTGAATGTGACTTTTCAGCATGAAATAAGCGTTGTTTTTTCAAGGAATTGTGCAATAGTCTAATGAGATAAGTTTTTGTGTCGATAAACTTTGACAGGAGACAAAGGTATGCAATGGAAATAACCAAATTTTACCCACTAGGTTTTAGCGAAAGGCAATCGATGGGCTCCTCATGTTGGTTAAGTTCGATAGCCATCAGCCACTTGTCTTTGTAAGCACCCATATGCCTGCAAGTAAGTGTCGATCCATGTACACAAATCTCGTTAGGAAATATATAAACAAACGTGTCACAATTTCGGGTGGGAACCAAATTAATGGCAGTTTGTTGAAAGCTTTCCTATCAATCATCCATATTGGAAAGGTTTTCTAGAGTTGCATTTTTTGGCATAACATTATATACAGATAAACCACATAGATATCGGCTACAGATCACAAAAAACAGATTGCATTATGTTAGTTTTTTATGTATCCAAAGTTTTTTTTGCCCCTCTGTTTGTTGTCGCATGGAAACCTACTATTATATGGATTGTTTTGCAATAATTTATCGGCTGTGTCAGAAAAACTTCCAACTCAAACCTCTTGTACTTTTTAAAACCATGATAACTTTCGCAAGACATTTGTAGCCAATCTGAAAGTGCTTCACTTTCAGTATTGAGTGTCTAATCACATGATTGATTTGTAGTCAACAACAACAACAACAACAACAACAACAACAACAACAACAACAACAACAACAACAACAACAACAACAACAACAATCAAACAGAAAATTTTCACACGCTAAAATACAGCCACTCAAAAACAGTTTCATTAACTGATTATAGTTTGTTTGATTGAATCTCAAATTTACATATGACGGATTTATCCGGCACTGATACAATTTCAATTTTTTCAAGTCTACTATATTAGCATAATGAGTTGATGAAGTGGAACAGAAATGAGCTAATGCAATGACAATGTTAAAGTTCTAAGTACGTTGGTTACAAGTTTACAAAATATTTTTTCCCACTTTCCTTTGTAGTAAGAATTTTAAAGCCTTCATAAAATCACTCTAACCGAGCAATTTCTCAAAAAGTTAAAAATAATTGGTCATGGTTTTAATATTTTTTTTTACGCATATTTTGAGACTCTTGCAGCTTACTACTGGCAGTTACTTATACAAAATTGCGATTGGATGAAATAGGTGTTGCGGTAAGCTACAAAATTTGTCATGGTAAGTCAATCATATGATAATATAAATCTCAGCAGTTGATGCTCACACAAATGATTGCACTAAGTAACAGCGCAGTAGGTAGTATGAAGTCAGAGCTACCTGCTAATGAGAGCAAGTTCTCATTTAGTCAAATAGTAATTTTAGTTTTTTTCCCTAAGTTTTTTGACAAAAAATCCTGTTCTCGCCTACCAAAAAAACTTTCGCCTAGTTTCAAACATTAAAAAACTAGTAAAAAAAATAAATATTGTAGAAATAAATACACGATGTATTCATGATGGAAAATTAAATACAGGTCTGCATCATACATGCAGCAGATCCATGATGGTTCGATGGTTTTTCAACTCAGTTTTTACTGGTGCGACTTAAAGCATCACAAACAAAATTTTTTTGTTAATAATCCTAGTGCTAACAACAACAGGATGTAGAGAGAATGATAGAGAACTTTAAGTCCTGCTTATTCAATCAATGACAACAAATACATTAAGCAGGTTATGCTGATAAATTACTCTAAAAAATTTGCTGTCTCTGAGTAATATTGTTGATGAAGCTTCTAATAATAAATGGCAAGTAAAAACTTGATTTGTAAATAATAAAAATACTGGTTTTTGCAAAAAAATTTTTGTTTTGCCAAAATTTTCATCATCAATATCATTCTCTGAGCTCATAATGACACCGGGCAACCTGCTTCTTTTCTTCATTGCCTATCAGTAACCAGGCACCTACCAGTATTTTTATTATTTACAAATCAAGTTTTTACTTGTCATTCATTATTAGAAGTCTCATCAACAATATTACCTAGAGACAGCAAATTTTTTAGATTGATTTATTAGCATAACCCACTTAATGTCTATGTTTTCATTAATTGAATAAGCAGTAGTTAGAGTTAGATGGGAGGGGGGGGGGGTTGTTAATTGGCACGACAGCATTTATAAACAGTCAGTGTATGCAATACCACAAGCTTATTATATGCCATACATTTTTGCTCACCTGAATCGATTGTTTCCTGTTAGACTGGATACACTTTCCATAGCAAATGTGATCTGAAGTCCCCACATGTACCTTTACAACATACAAAGTCTTCAGCAGCCAATGAAAGTATAGGTCCCTGGCACAGAACCAACTTGACTGTTAGATCAGAAAGTTGTGTGTTATGACAAGGTAAGCAGTCAATGCAAGAAAATTGAGTTGGTTGAAGTTTAAATAACAATGTAGCCATACATTGATTGATTATCAAAAATGTAAATAAGCATCATCAGACACCTGCCAGAAAACCAGAAAAACATTAATGAAGAGCACAAACAAGCGTTAGCAAAAAATAGCACATTAATTTACACTGTGGCACATAACATCCAATGCAGTTTCGGGGAAAATCATAGTCTCTATTTACAGACAACTTGGAACAGGAAAAATTAGGGAACTATCATTACTCAACAGGTTTATATTCATTGGTCAGTTCCACTAACCAGCATGTTATTGACACACAGGTTGTTGTTGAAAAAGTTAATTTAACTGACTTGCTCTGCAGTTTAGCTGAAAATTCAACAGATATCTTTAGAGATGAAGGGCATTGGGATGAAAATGATTGAATTATTCCAATCATTTTGTCAAGAACATAAGAAAATTAAGAAAATTTGTCTGAAATTTAACAACTGACTTACTCAGTAATTTATTTTGAGAAAGTGAAATGCAAAGGATCAATACAAAAACTTTTGAGCTTGCCAAGTACTTACTTGCGGTACTTTATAAAACTACTGCTATTACTGTTGATTTATGGTAATTAATAATAATTAATCATTTGTAAATACATCATAAGTTACTTGAAAATGAATAAAATTTTTCAAGGACAAAATCAGAAATAAAGTAGTTTGAGGAGCTTACATATAACCATATCATTGCTACCCTCTCAAGAAGGTATGATAAATCCAAATGCAAGAAAAACTTCGATGTTCACGTTAATTTTTGACCATTCAGAAGTGGCCACATTTGTAAAGTGCCACTTTTGGATAAGTTCAAGTTTGAACTGTTACCAAACGAGCCTAATGTTGTCTAAAACCTTTGGCTGAAGTAAACTTTATTGGTCGCAAGTCAATCAGTGCAGTTACGGAGTCTTTTACCTGACTGCTGTAGCAATAGACAAACTTGGGCATGGCTCGGTCACAATAATGGATGAGTTCAATTGTTGCATGTGAGATGGATGACAACCCAGTGCTGGCAGCTCTTCATTTTTGTTAGAATTTTTGGAAGGAAAACTGTAACAATAACAGTAAACAGCGGCAACTTATGCAAGTATTCGCACCTAAGCAGCTGCTGATTTTGGATTGTAAGTCAGGAATCTATAATACTATTTTATTAAAAGTTTTGACCACAAAAAAGCACAGACCTAGCATAGCATAGCATAGCTCTACTCATCATACTGTATAGTGTGAGTGGCTCCACTTTTTCTTTTCAGAACACTCCGTACATTATTGTCTGCATAAGCCGCAACAAAAAGATAAAGAGTGAACAAACAAAATTGACAATGCACCCTACCTCAATACCAAGGAGACAATCAAGGTTTCTTTTTGTTTTGTTAGCATCAATCTTGCACAAAGAACAGGCTTGTCGTGTTTCAACTAGTAAACACCAACCTAACTGTAGTCAATTTAGTTACATGCATACATGTAAGTGAGGTACTATAAATGGATGAAGCGGAAATACGCAGAAACACTGAACATCTAATTGATTTGTTAAAATAGATAGCTTCATTATCCATTTAAGATCTCTGGTTTAGCATAAAATGACTCACAACGTTGGGGATGTTGAGCTTCAAGACTTGGTTTCAGTGGCTAACCAGATTTGGCAAGAACCTGATCAAGATTAATACATTTATGTAAAATCATGGTTACTGTCAAATAAATGATTGACTCTAGAACTTACAGCCAAATCTATCAAAGAGTGATCAACTGAGTCTGAATTATAATCATCAGTACTGCTTACCTTTGTTAGTACAACTAAATAGTGTATAGTTCAGTATCTACTTTTGTCTAAGAGTGTATGATATGTGCAACGTCTTCAGCTGTGTTTCACTTTTAAATGTGATTGGTAAATATTTGGTGACAACAATCTTAGGGCATGTATTAGTTTTCTGTCCTAATTGTCACACAGATAAACTAGATTGTTTGTGGTCAGGTCACAGTTATGCTGTTGGCTAGGTCTGTCACAAATGCTTGATGGGGTAATTTTATAAATAGCTATCAGTTTGAATAACAAACTACTAGGCAAGTAATAGAGAGCACTGTCAACATACGACAGGTTGCATAAAGGTTGTGCGCCAAAATCAGTTGCCTGGATGGACACTTGCTGTTCAAGAGGACACGTTTTGATAAAAAAAAAACTTTAGGCAAAATTTTGTTTGAAACACACACTATTTGCTTTTATAACTTTGAACACATACACCACAATTTCAGTAGGGCGTAAGAGATGCTTTCTCATAAAAAAGTAAGTTTTTACAGTTAATGTATCAAATTGCTTCAAGTTTAGGTTTTTGTATGTTGATAAAGGGAGTAGGTGTTGTCGCGGGCTGGATCAATGAGCATCTACTGTTAATTATGTTCGAGACCACACTGGTGGGAAGAGAATGCATCAATCCAGGCTTTTACATTTGATCGTATAATGATAAGAAATAATATCTTTCGGTGTGGATGAGACTGTGAATATATAAAGTTGCCGGGTGCATTGTAGCGAGCATGATTATTTTTGCATGTGTAAGTAACTCATCAGTAACAGTTATTGTGTCATGCACTCCTTACTGGTACTCTTATAGCATGATGCTGATATAGTAGATAGTGGTAACGGGTCATTGAATAAACAACTTCACACTTGATGGGTGGACAATGTCATTTATCTCAAAGCAATTCATTCTTGGTTAACGTAACAATAACATTTATCTTTATTGTTTTAATAAAATGGTTTTGTTTTTTTTATTATTCCGATCAATCTATTTACATTATATGATTGTTGTGCATGGTAAGTATTAATAAAAAATAAACAGAATGTATGACTTAAATTATTAATAGATAATGATGAAACAATAATAATAATACCAGGAATGAACTGCTTTGAAATAAACGCCACCCATACGAGTATATATTAATTTTGTGGAATAGATTGGTAGTGTTCGCAACCCATGCCTCGCAATTTAATTTTATTTTATCCATGGGGATGGCTTTTTGTGATCCGCTTGAAATATTGCTGTTGACCCCTTTGCATTGAATATATTGTGATAAATAATATTAATTTAATTTATTGTATGGATCGATCCAGCCCGCAAATACTCCTAATATTGCTTAAATTCTAGATGGATCCGTGTTTAACAGTATACATGTATACTTCATTGAGTAGTCAATCCAAAAAAGCATGTTCTTTAAACTTTCTCGTATTTATTCACAAAATGTACTTGGGAGATTCACACTTCGAAATTCAAAGGTTAAGGTACCTAGATTACGACAAAAACAGAATTGAAATAAATTGTTAAAAAAAATACAGGTTTGTACAATATCACAAGTAAGAAAACCAATAAAAACGGATAACTAAATCTTTACAGCCACGAGCAGAAGCCAAATTCTTGTGAGTGTCAAAACTTTAAAACAAGTTAATAAAAGTGTGAGATGGTATAACTGATATTCATGGAGACATTTTGAACTGAGCAAATAAGTACAAATGTACCTTTAGCAGATGCTGAGTGAAACTCCAAACACTCACTTCCCTATTAAAGCTAGACAATATTCCAAGTCCTTTCGAGTCAGTTTTTGTGTAAAAATAATAATTCAATAACTAGCAAGCTGCAAATCCTCATAACTTAATACCTAAACACTATCATCCTCATTTTAAGTGAGCCTAACAGCATGAATCAAGCTAAATATTTTTAGTTACTAAGAAAACATGTTGCCACTATAATAGACGCCCCTTAATCATTTTAATAAACCCAAAAATCTGTTCAAGCGATAGCATCCTGTGGTTGTCATCTACCCCCAACAATTTCTGCAAGATCTCTCACAGATAAATAATCCAAGAAGTCTTGTAATTAAGAGGTGAAACGTCAATGATAAAAACCAAAGTGCCAAAACAATGGCATGGTAAGCTAAGGCGCGGCGATAACAATTATTAATAGTGATAGTAGTAATATATGAGCAGATCTCCCTACCAAGTGTTTTTTCGTGGATTAGATCTTGGAGCTTATGCAATGGGTTACGACGTTGGATGAATTCGCCGAGTTTATATTGTATTTCATTTGAGGGGTACTTGAGTGGCATTTGAGTGGCATTTAAGTGGCATTTGAGTTTTGATTATTTTTTTTACTTAATTTGAACTTATATGGCATATAGATTTTGAATGTATGGCATTCAAGTTTTGATAATTTTTTTACATAACTCGAACTCATATGGTATCTTGAGAGAGAGGGGAGAGGAGAGAGGAGAGATGGGAGATGAGAGAGGAGAGAGAGAGAGGAGAGAAAGGAGAGAGAGGAGAGAGATTTTTTAGTTTTCTATACATTCATGTATATATGGTTAATTATGTACATATTTATGGCTATATTTATATCTACATAGAGAGAGAGGATATATATCTACATTGAATAAATATATTGATCAAAAATGAAACATTTTATGGTTATATAGCTGATTACATAATAAGTAGGGAAAATCTTCCCATATAATATAGCTAGAGTCAGTAAATACTAAATAATACAAAGCACTACAACTTGTAATGACAATCAATGCATTCATACACACATACATATGGTATCTTGAAAGAGAGAAAGAGAGAGAGGAGAGAGAGATCTTTTAGTTCTCTATACATTAATGTATATATGGTCAATTATGTACATAGTTATGGGTATATTTATATCTACATAGAGAGAGGAGAGAGGAGATATATCTAAATTGAATAATAACATTGATTAAAAATGAATCATTGTATGATTATATACATTTATTACATAATGAGTAAGGAAAATCTCCCCATATAATATAGCTAGAGTCAGTAAATACTAAGTAATACAAAGCACTACAACTTGTAATAAATACAAAGTAATAACAGTTAATGCATAGTTTGTTCCTTTACAATGTTGTCTTTGATGTACTGATGCTATATCTTAGGAAGGAAGACTTCTGTTCTATGTGCTTTTAATTTCGTAATGAACTAAAATAAAAAAGTTATGTATTAGTATAGAATGATTAAGCAGAAATGTAAAATAATTACATGAATTTGAATTATAGTTCTAGTCACATTGGATAGTTTACATTATTAGAAAAGGGAAATAACTCACCAAGTTACATTGTTCAACTTGTTTTTTCTTGAGCATTATTTTCACCAAGTGCTTTTGATTCTCTTTCATCTATCTAAAACAAAACAAAAAATACTTGTTTTATAAATATGTTGTAAAAAATACACTAATTAACCAAAAAAGTGCTTTTTTTTTACCTGGAAAAATGTACATATTCAACATTTTGTTGTAAAAAATACATTATTTTACACCAAAAAAGTCCTTTTTTCACCTGGAAAATGTATATATTCAGCATTTTGTTGTAAAAAAATACACTAATTACATCAAAAAAGTCCTATTTTCACCTTAAAAATGTATATATTCAGCGTTTTGTTGTAAATAATACACTAATTACATCAAAAAAAGTCCTATTTTTACCTGGAAAAGGTATATATTTTCCGCATTTTGTTGTAAAAAAATACATTATTTACACCAAAACAGTCCTTTTTTCACCTGGAAAATGTATATATTCAGCATTTTGTTGTAAAAAAATACACTAATTACATCAAAAAAGTCCTTTTTTCACCTGGAAAATGCATATATTAAGCATTTTGTTGTAAAAAAATACATTATTTACACCAAAAAAGTCCTTTTTTCACCTGGAAAAATGTATATATTCAACATTTTGTTGTAAAAATACACTAATTACATCAAAAAAGTCCCTTTTTCACCTGGAAAATGTATATATTCAGCATTTTGTTGTAAAAAAACACACTAATTACATCAAAAAAGTCCTTTTTTCACCTGGAAAATGCATGTATTCAGCATTTTGTTGTAAAAAATGACATTATTTACACCAAAACAGTCCTTTTTTCACATGGAAAATGTATATATTCAGCATTTTGTTGTAAAAAATACACTAATTTCACCAAAAAAGTCTGTTTTTCACTTGGAAAATGTATAGATTCAGCATTTTGTTTAATTTATGGTAAAAATTAGTAAAACTCACCTATAGTGATATGATTGTCTTGAGTTATAGATTAGCTTCTTGAGCTCTTGTTCTGGACAGTTTTTTCAGCATCATCGAAGTATAATCCATGTAGTTTGAGTCTTCATTGGTTTGGTATCATCTAAGTCGGAGAGAAAGTAATGTTGTGTAACATTGACTCTTCATTGGTTTGGTATCATCTTGTCTTCAAAATCCATGTAGTTTGAGTCTTCATTGGTTTGGAATCATCTAAGTAGGTGGTAGATCTTGAAAGGAATTCTTGCTGTGTTGGAGAAGTATGCTGTCTTCAAAATCCATGTAGTTTGAGTCTTCATTGGTTTGGTATCATCTAAGTAGGTGGTAGATCTTGAAAGGAATTCTTGCAGTGTTGGAGAAATATGCTGTCTTCAAAATCCATGTAGTTTGAGTCTTCATTGGTTTGGTATCATCTAAGTAGGTGGTAGATCTTGAAATGAATTCTTGCTGTGTTGGAGAAGTGTGCTGTCTTCAAAATTCATGTAGTTTGAGTATTCATTGGTTTGACATCATCTAAGTAGGTAGTAGATCTTGAAAGGAATTCTTGCTGTGTTTTAGAAGTGTGCTGTCTTCAAAATCCATGTAGTTTGAGTCTTCATTGATTTGGTATCATCTAAGTAGGTGGTAGATCTTGAAAGGAATTCTTGCTGCGTTGGAGAAGTGTGCTGTCTTCAAAATCCATGTAGTTTGAGTCTTCATTGGTTTTTATCATCTAAGTAGGTGGTAGATCTTGAAAGGAATTCTTGCAGTGTTGGAGAAATATGCTGTCTTCAAAATCCATGTAGTTTGAGTCTTCATTGGTTTGGTATCATCTAAGTAGGTGGTAGATCTTGAAATGAATTCTTGCTGTGTTGGAGAAGTGTGCTGTCTTCAAAATTCATGTAGTTTGAGTATTCATTGGTTTGACATCATCTAAGTAGGTAGTAGATCTTGAAAGGAATTCTTGCTGTGTTTTAGAAGTGTGCTGTCTTCAAAATCCATGTAGTTTGAGTCTTCATTGATTTGGTATCATCTAAGTAGGTGGTAGATCTTGAAAGGAATTCTTGCTGCGTTGGAGAAGTGTGCTGTCTTCAAAATCCATGTAGTTTGAGTCTTCATTGGTTTTTATCATCTAAGTAGGTGGTAGATCTTGAAATGAATTCTTGCTGTGTTGGAGAAGTATGCTGTCTTCAAAATCCATGTAGTTTGAGTCTTCATTGGTTTGGTATCATCTAAGTAGGTGGTAGATCTTGAAAGGAATTCTTGCTATGTTGGAGAAGTGTGCTGTCTTCAAAATCCATGTAGTTTGAGTCTTCATTGGTTTGGTATCATCTAAGTAGGTGGTAGATCTTGAAAGGAATTCTTGCTGTGTTGGGAAAGGAATTCTTGCTGTGTTGGAGAAGTGTGCTGTCTTCAAAATCTATGTAGTTTGAGTCTTCATTGACTTGGTATCATCTAAGTAGGTGGTAGATCTTGAAAGGAATTCTTCAAAATCCATGTGGTTTGAGTCTTTATTGGTTTGGTATCATCTAAGTAGGAGGTAGATCTTGAAAGGAATTCTTGCTGTGTTGGAGAAGTGTGCTGTCTTCAAAATCCATGTAGTTTGAGTCTTCATTGGTTTGGCATCATCTAAGTAGGTGGTAGGTCTTAAAAGGAATTCTTGCTGTGTTGAAGAAGTGTGCTTAGGTGGTAGATCTTGAAATGAATTCTTGCTGTGTTGGAGAAGTATGCTGTCTTCAAAATCCATGTAGTTTGAGTCTTCATTGGATTGGTATCATCTAAGTAGGTGGTGGATCTTGAAAGGAATTCTTGCTGTGTTGGAGAAGTGTGATGTCTTCAAAATCCATGTAGTTTGAGTCTTCATTGGTTTGGTATTATCTAAGTATGTGGTAGATCTTGAAATGAATTCTTGCTGTGTTGGAGAAGTATGCTGTCTTCAAGATCCATGTAGTTTGAGTCTTCATTGGTTTGGTATTGTCTAAGTAGGTGGTAGATCTTGAAAGGAATTCTTGCTGTGTTGGGAAAGGAATTCTTGCTGTGTTGAAGAAGTGTGCTGTCTTCAAAATCTATGTAGTTTGAGTCTTCATTGAGTTGGTATCATCTAAGTAGGTGGTAGATCTTGAAAGGAATTCTTTCTGTGTTGGAGAAGTGTGTTGTCTTCAAAATCCATGTGAAGTATGTTGTCTTCAAAATCCATGTAGTTTGAGTCTTCATTTGTTTGGTATCATCTAAGTAGGTGGTAGATCTTGAAAGGAATTCTTGCTATGTTGGAGAAGTGTGCTGTCTTCAGAATCCATGTAGTTTGAGTCTTCATTGGTTTGGTATCATCTAAGTAGGTGGTAGATCTTGAAAGGAATTCTTGCTATGTTGGAGAAGTGTGCTGTCTTCAAAATCCATGTAGTTCGAGTCTTCATTGGTTTGGTATCATCTAAGTAGGTGGTAGATCTTGAAATGAATTTTTGCTGTGTTGGAGAAGTATGCTGTCTTCAAAATTCATGTAGTTTGAGTCTTCATTGGTTTGGTATCATCTAAGTAAGTGGTAGATCTTGAAAGGAATTCTTGCTGTGTTGGAGAAGTGTGCTGTCTTCAAAATCCATGTAGTTTGAGTCTTCATTGGTTTGGTATCATCTAAGCAGGTGGTAGATCTTGAAAGAAATTCTTGCTGTGTTGGAGAAGTGTGCTGTCTTCAAAATCCATGTAGTTTGAGTCTTCATTGATTTGGTATCATCTAAGTAGGTGGTAGATCTTGAAAGGAATTCTTCAAAATCCATGTGGTTTGAGTCTTTATTGGTTTGGTATCATCTAAGTAGGAGGTAGATCTTGAAAGGAATTCTTGCTGTGTTGGAGAAGTGTGCTGTCTTCAAAATCCATGTAGCTTGAGTCTTCATTGGTTTGGCATCATCTAAGTAGGTGGTAGGTCTTAAAAGGAATTCTTGCTGTGTTGAAGAAGTGTGCTGTCTTCAAAATTCATGTAGTTTGACTCTTCATTGGTTTGGTATCATATAAGTAGGAGAAAAAGTCATGTTGTGTTACATCTATCATTGGTGTTGGTAGATCTTGACCAGATGTTTTATAGTCTTTGCTGCTACTGCGTTTTGTCTCAAACAAGAGTCCAAAGTAGGCATTGTGTCTACAAAATACAAAAGATTGATTGTTACAATTGATTCATTTATTTTCATCGGCTTTATCTACATAAAGTAGCGAAGAAAAAGTTTGTGTGAATATGAAACTATCTAGTAGAGATAACTTTATATCTAGGTTCAACTAGCATTAAATAATTATTTTGGTAATAACAAATAATTAGAGTCGGTTACTTTACTAGTGCTCGGGCAAACACACAATTTTGGTAATGTCAAAGTCTGTGATCTTACAAAGAAATAGCTTAGATGTTATTAGCATAAAATTTAAAAATAAATAATTAGAGCTTTCTACTAGTGTTAAATAATTATTGATATTGATTATTTTTTACCTTATCACCACTTAGAGCCAGATGATTTAATTAACTAAAGACAAATAATTATTTTAGCATTTCTTACCTTGATGGTCTCCTAGTAGCTGTAGTAGATGATGCTTCTCCGCTTGCTGTTGAAGAACTGGATGCTTTCTGTGTGAAAACAGTGGCTCTTAAATAGCTAAAGTTGCACTGATAAAACCCTATGAATCAGCATTTTTTCCAATGCTTTCGCGGGAATAAATAATTTATTTTCCCGCGAATGGAACTTGTTGCTTTCGCGGGAATAAAAATTTTATTTTCCTGCGAATACAAACCAATGCTTTCGCGGGAATAAATAATTTATTTTCCCGCGAATGGAACTTGTTGCTTTCGCGGGAATAAAAATTTTATTTTCCTGCGAATACAAACCGATGCTTTCGCGGGAATAAATAATTTATTTTCCCGCGAATGGAACCTGTTGCTTTCGCAGGAATAAAAATTTTATTTTCCCGCGGATACAAATCAATGTTTTCGCAGGAATAAAAATTTTATTTTCCCGCGAATACAATCCAATGCTTTCGCGGGAATAAATAATTTATTTTCCCGCGAATGGAACTTTTTGCTTTCGCGGGAATAAAAATTTTATTTTCCTGCGAATACAAACCAATGCTTTCGCGGGAATAAATAATTTATTTTCCCGCGAATGGAACTTTTTGCTTTCGCGGGAATAAAAATTTTATTTTCCTGCGAATACAAACCAATGCTTTCGCGGGAATAAATAATTTATTTTCCCGCGAATGGAACTTTTTGCTTTCGCGGGAATAAAAATTTTATTTTCCTGCGAATACAAACCAATGCTTTCGCGGGAATAAATAATTTATTTTCCCGCGAATGGAACCTGTTGCTTTCGCAGGAATAAAAATTTTATTTTCCCGCGAATACAAACCAATGTTTTCGCAGGAATAAAAAATTTATTTTCCCGCGAATACAAACCAATGCTTTCGCGGGAATAAATAATTTATTTTCCCGCGAATGGAACTTGTTGCTTTCGCGGGAATAAAAATTTTATTTTCCTGCGAATACAAACCGATGCTTTCGCGGGAATAAATAATTTATTTTCCCGCGGATGGAACCTGTTGCTTTCGCAGGAATAAAAATTTTATTTTCCCGCGGATACAAATCAATGTTTTCGCAGGAATAAAAATTTTATTTTCCTGCGAATACAAACCAATGCTTTCGCGGGAATAAATAATTTATTTTCCCGCGAATGGAACTTGTTGCTTTCGCGGGAATAAAAATTTTATTTTCCTGCGAATACAAACCGATGCTTTCGCGGGAATAAATAATTTCTTTTCCCGCGAATGGAACCTGTTGCTTTCGCAGGAATAAAAATCTTATTTTCCCGCGGATACAAATCAATGTTTTCGCAGGAATAAAAATTTTATATTCCCGCGAATACAAACCAATGCTTTCGCGGGAATAAATAATTTATTTTCCCGCGAATGGAACTTGTTGCTTTCGCGGGAATAAAAATTTTATTTTCCTGCGAATACAAACCAATGCTTTCGCGGGAATAAATAATTTATTTTCCCGCGAATGGAACTTGTTGCTTTCGCGGGAATAAAAATTTTATTTTCCTGCGAATACAAACCAATGCTTTCGCGGGAATAAATAATTTATTTTCCCGCGAATGGAACCTGTTGCTTTCGCAGGAATAAAAATTTTTTATTTTCCTGCGAATACAAACCAATGTTTTCGCAGGAATAAAAAATTTATTTTCCCGCGAATACAAACCAATGCTTTCGCGGGAATAAATAATTTATTTTCCCGCGAATGGAACTTGTTGTTTTCGCGGGAATAAAAATTTTATTTTCCTG
The DNA here is from genome assembly GCA_945261195.1 of Cryptosula pallasiana. NCBI lineage: Eukaryota > Metazoa > Bryozoa > Gymnolaemata > Cheilostomatida > Cryptosulidae > Cryptosula > Cryptosula pallasiana. The sequence goes on along the minus strand of OX183134.1, from coordinate 26,998,643 downwards.
CGAATACAAACCAATGCTTTCGCGGGAATAAATAATTTATTTTCCCGCGAATGGAACCTGTTGCTTTCGCGGGAATAAAAATTTTATTTTCCTGCGAATACAAACCAATGCTTTCGCGGGAATAAATAATTTATTCTCCTGCGAATGGAACCTTTTGCTTTCGCAGGAATAAAAATTTTATTTTCCCGCGAATACAAACCAATGCTTTCGCGGGAATAAATAATTTATTTTCACGCGAATGGAAACCGTTGCTTTCGCGGGAATAAACAGTTTTTATTCCCGCGAAAGCATTGGAAAAAATGCTGATTCATAGGGTTTAATCAGTGCAACTTTAGCTATTTAAGAGCCACTGTTTTCACATAGAAAGCATCCAGTTCTTCAACAGCAAGCGGAGAAGCATCATCTACTACAGCTACTAGGAGAGCATCAAGGTAAGAAACGCTAAAATAATTATTTGTCTTTAGTTAATTAAATCATCTGGCTCTAAGTGGTGATAAGGTAAAAAATAATCAATAATCATTTAACACTAGTAGAAAGCTCTAATTATTTATTTTTATGACTATTTTCCAAGATATTTTATAGTATTCAATATACTTATTATGTAAATAACTAAAAGAAATATTTACGCTCAAGTCTCCTCTCTCCTCTCTCCTCTCTCCTCTACCAAATACTCCTCTCTTGCAGTTATTTCCCAAATACTGTAAATTTTAACCATCTAGACGAATAATTTGGTGATTTTCCAACATATTTTGTAGCATTCAATATAGTTATTATGTCATAAATGTATATTATTCAATCTAGATATAAATATAACCATAAATATGTACATAATTATCCATATATACATGGTTGTATAAAAAATTGTAAAGTAACTGACTCTAATTATTTATTATTAACAAAATAATAAGTGATTATTTAATGCTAATTGAACCTAGATCTAAATTTATCTCTACTACATAGTTTCATACTCACACAAACTTTTTCTTCGCTACTTTATGTAGATAAAGCCAATGAAAAAAAAATGAATCAATTGTAACAATCAGTTTTTTTGTATTTTCTAGACACAATGCCTACTTTGGACTCTTGTTTGAGACAAAACGCAGTAGCAGCAAAGACTATAAAACATCTGGATAAGATCCAATTGAAGTAACTGCAGATAACTAAAGGAAAAACATGTGCTACAGCATACATAGTGAACAAGGTGTGTGTAGATTATTACTCTGTCTCATTACACTACTATTACTAAGAATTATTGTAGGTGTTGGATAAAGGATTGAGCAGTAATTTTAATAATTTCTAACCTTTGTAAATAATACTTCAACTCAAATAAAATTAATGAAAATTGAATGGAATAAAAGAATATTTCACCTAATACCCCAGTTTTCTTGTGGATATATACAAATAGATGAATATCTAGCTTCATTTATTTTTTTCATTTGAGTGCAATTATTTCCCCTCCTCTCTCCTCTTTTCCTCTCTTCTTTCTCTCAAGATACCATATGAGTTCGAATTATGTAAAAAACTATCAATACTTAAATGCCATACATTCATAATGTTTTTTATTGTAGTTATTTCCCAAATACTGTAAATTTTAACCATCTAGAGGTCTAATTTGACTATTTTCCAAGATATTTTATAGTATTCAATATACTTATTATGTAAATAACTAAAAGAAATATTTACGCTCAAGCCTCCTCTCTCTCCTCTCTCCTCTACCAAATACTCCTCTCCCCTCTCTTGCAGTTATTTCCCAAATACTGTAAATTTTAACCATCTAGAGGACTAATTTGGTGATTTTCCAACATATTTTGTAGCATTCAATATAGTTATTATGTCATAAATGTATATTATTCAATCTAGATATAAATATATCCATAAATATGAACATAATTATCCATATATACATGGTTGTATAAAAAACTAAGAAATCTCTCTCTCTCCTCTCTTCTCTCTCCTCTGTACATAGCTATAAAATGTTAATATGAACATGAATTTGGACATGCACATGTACATAAATATGAACATAGGTATGTACATAGATGGACATGAATATGGGCATGTACATAAATGGACATGAATATGGACATGAATATGGACATGAATATGGACATGTACGTATTCATGTCCACTTATGCACATGTACATGAATATGGACATGTGCGTATTTACTGACTCTAGCTATATTATATAGGAAGATTTTCCCTACTTATTATGTAATAAATGTATATAATCATACAATGATTCATTTTTGATCAATATATTTATTCAATGTAGATATATCTCCTCTCTCCTCTCTCTATGTAGATATAAATATACCCATAAATATGTACATAATTACCCATATATACATGAATGTATAGAAAACTAAAAAATCTCTCTCCTCTCTCTCTTTCCTTCTCTCAAGATACCATATATATCTCTTCTCTCCTCTCTCCTCTCTCTCTCTCTTCCTCTCTCCTCTCTCTCTCCCTCTCTCCTCTCTCTCTTTCTTTCTCTCAAGATACCATATGTATGTATGTATACATTGATTGTCATTACAAGTTGTAGTGCTTTGTATTACTTAGTATTTACTGACTCTAGCTATATTATATAGGAAGATTTTTCCTACTTATTATGTAATCAATGTATATAATCATATAATGTTTCATTTTTGATCAATATAGTTATTCAATGTAGATAAAACTCCTCTCTCCTTTCTCTCTCCTCTCTCCTCTCTGTCTTTTCTCTCCTCTCTCTCAAGATGCTATATGAGTTCAAATTATGTGAAAAAAGTATCAAAACTTAAATGCCATACATTCAAAATCTAGCTGCCATATGAGTTCAAATCAAGTAAAAAAATAATCAAAACTCAAATGCCACTTAAATGCCACTCAAATGCCACTCAAGTACCCCTCAAATAAAATACAATATAAACTCGGCGAATTCATCCAACGTCGTAACCCATTGCCTAACCCCCAAGGTCTAATCCACGAAAAAACACTTGGTAGGGAGATCTGCTCATATATTACTACTAGTGATAATCGTATAAAAAGAAGTTTTTTTTAATAAAAAGACACCTAATAGGCTAATACCTGAATAATTTTGTCTTTTACATTGAACACCAGCAGAAAGACTTCAAATTTTCACCTGATAATGTGTTGGTTGAGTTTAGATAAAAAGTGATTCTTGGTTTAGTAAGAATTTTGTTTTATCAGCTCAGTAAACATTTTTTCTGATCAGATTAGTACTAGTGAGCCCAATTTTAGTATCCTTAACCCTGGCCCGCATTGTAATAAAAAGGGAGATGTTTTTGTTTCTTGAGACTGTTACAGCTGCTGTTATTTATAGCGAGAACACTACTCTGCAATACTTCAGAGTAACTTGTATACAAGAGGTGGTTTTTCAATGCTGCAATTAGAGATGAGGTATTTTTACACTTTCAACTCTTGTCGTATCAGCTCACGCAAAATGTATACTTTTCACGACAAGCCAAGTCTCTAAATTCTTATCTTATGGTGTTATAATTGTGAAAAGTAAAAAGATGACCATTATATAAAAAATATCACACCAAAAACTGATTGATATAAACAGCAATATAAATGTTATTTAAAAATTTTCATGAGCATGGCGACAAGTCAATTTTTTGTTACTAGGACTATTTTATGGTCAATTATGTGTGGTTGGTTTCCACAATGGCAGAAAAAGTATTATATATTACTGTGGTTTGAAGTTAAGGAGTTACGGCGATAACCCAAATTTCAGAAGCCAGATACAAGCCTAGTTGTTGCATCCGGCTGCTGGATTGTGTGGTGTTGTGTGGATGCCTCGTGTACAAGCACCCATCAGGTATGATGCACTTTTTATCTGTTGCAAAAAACACTTATGCTTGGCTATCGATAAATATTTTTCTAGCAGCAGTTATTCGTATAAATAGAATGACCAACAAAATTTTGACCTATTTACATTTAGATGTGCATTAATGATTGATTGTAAGTACAATCACTGATGGATGACTAAAGCATCGCCTCGATTGAAGAAGTTAGCCGAAACTTTTTAACATTCTTCCTCACCAATAATTTATCAACCCCAAGCACCTATCCACTTCAAACAATAGCCAATCATGAGTTAGCAATCATTAGTGTAACTAGTACAAGTAAGAAAGTAGTGCTAAAACCAGCTATTGAAATAGAAAGTATATAGGTTAGAAAGTTCAAGAATTAATGGTGTTTACTAGGCGAGTGAAGCGGTAATAGTATGTTTTCCTCCACATTTCACCAACTATCGAGTTGTCCTCCAATGAAATGTACAGTGTTCATCTTAGGTATCATCTAGAACTTGAGTTGTTTGAGTGGTTATCAGGGGTCATTTGGGTTTTAGTACATTTGGAAGCCTGAAAACACCTAAAAGGAGATTCCAAGTAATTTACTTAAATCATTACATTTGCAGTAGGGGCTTCACAAACTCATATCAACAAGAAAAGGAACTCCTTTATGCTTACAAAATTTTTCCGCTCGAGAGATGTTTGTTCCTGGTGAGTCTAGTGGTCACACTTGAGAGTGTTTGAGATAAAAGATTGTTGACATACCTAATCTTTCTTTACTCCGCTTTGTCACTTGAAACTTTCCATTGTCTGCTCCTGTGGTTTTAGCATCTACTCTATAAAGGGAATTTTAACTAAAGTAATCTCGACACTTTTGCAGATTGGCAAACAATTCGAGTTGTGGTTATGATTGGGTAAAGTTTTTTTTTAAGAACTATTTAATGGAGTTAGATGAGAGTTAAAAGAATAAAACAATGCCATACTAGAAACCGTTATCACAATATAAGTTTAAATGCGCCTCTTATTTTCGGTATCTGTATCAAAGGTCAGGGTCGCACTTGACAAGATAACGCCAAATTACTCGAATATAAACAAGCTCCTAAATCTAATCTATTGCACTTTTGAGAAAGAAAGAAAACACATCTATAGTGCTTTTTGTTGGTAAATACCAGCTGCATTAATAGCATTCTCATGCGTAGTTAAGATGGTGCATCACCTCTTAAATGAGTGTTTACTGAAGACAGCTATTTTATTCAATCTGATAACAAAACTCTAAAACCAGCAATACGTAGCAAAGCACTTCTTAGCCTACCAAGTAGAGAAAATTAAAAGTGTTCTAGAAAAGCTTTGCATCAGTTGTTGCAGCTTAAACTTTACATCTTGGGAGTTTGAAACTAGATTTTAGTCTCACAAGGTATTGCTACTAAAATGCATTTTGTTGCATCTATTCAATCTTGCATAGCTGAGATGTGAAGAGCTGTGTGACTATGTTGCTTCTGATGTGCCCTCAAAGCAAACCTTGTTTCAATGTTAGATACTCTAAAACACATTTATTTATCTATCTGTCTGCCCACCCGCCCGCCCTTCTGTGTCTGTCTGTGTCTGTCCGTGTCTGTCTGTGTCTGTCTTTGTCTGTCTTTGTCTGTCTGTGTCTGTTTGTGTCTGTCTATGTCTGTCTGTGTCTGTCCGTGTCTGTCCGTGTCTGTCCGTGTCTGCCCGTGTCTGTCTTTGTCTGTCCGTGTCTGCCCGTGTCTGCCCGTGTCTGCTCGTGTCTGCCCGTGTCTGCCCGTGTCTGCCCGTGTCTGTCCGTGTCTGTCCGTGTCTGTCCGTGTCTGTCTATCTATCTAGTCCTTTATTAGTTTGTTTATTTAATTATTTATTGAATAATTCATTTACTTGTCGATTTATTTATTCATTTGCCTATTTGATTATTAATCTATCTTTTCTTTCATCTATGTATTTATCTGTTTTACTTTATTTGAAAAACTTCTCAAAGAGAAATCATCACATCAAGAAACAATAACTATTCGGAAAAGTTTTTCATTGCTGGTTGAGATGATGTAGGTTGTTGCTATTCTTATCCTTTCACAAGCCACAACTGTTGTTTAAGCATGATAAATAAAACTGTCAGTTGTCCACAGCACACAAATATAGAGCATACGAGACTTTTTGTACAACTACAATAGTTGAAAAGCTGCAGGCATTGATTGAACGGCTTAGATTTGCAATCAGAGTTTTTACATTGAAACACTTAATGGGCAGTCTTTGGCATTCCACAATTGTTTGTAAGAAGAAAAGAAGAGGAGGAAACGTGATTTTAGCAAAAATATTCAATTGAAATTCTACTTGCTTTTTTGTTTTGTATATAGTAGATGTCTGTTATACTTTTTTGATTTTAATCAGTTTATTTTTATATTTTTTTTAAAACGTTTTCGATAACATTGGCAGTGAGTAGTATAATTTATTCTGCAGTAGATTTAAAACAAATGTCTTTCAAAAACTTTTTGTCCGCAATTGTAAGCATTTCACCCTAATTGATTTATAAAAATGTTTGATAGAATTGATGTATAAAACAACATGGATGTAGAGGCGAGCTTCTTTTTGCTTGTGATAACTACACTAAAAGATATCTAAAACCAAAACTGCAATGGTCTTTGGCATGGATCATTTGATGTACTTTGTCTCTACGCTGAGTTGTTGCAGTACAAACTCGAAAATTTCTTTTAGACATTGAACAAAAGCTTAAACATTTTCATGTTTTTATCAACTATTTGCCTTCTTTTAGGTACACAAATTGCTGCAAAGTAGAGAATATATAGACTGAAAACTCATGTTTTTACTCATTTCATTGGCCATTTACATGTTTTTACAAAACCAATGTCCTCTAACACTCTTCTATTCATCACCCTATGCTCAATCCCTTAAAACTTCCACAATCCAAATACAAATGGCCACTAGGTTAACTAAACTAGTAGCAGTATCAAAAGTGTAATAAAAAATGACAGCAATTTTTAATAATATCCGCATCAATAACTTACCACTTACCAAGGCGAAACTCGGAGACTTCTTATTATCCAATTTTCTGTAGAGCTAGCTGATTTATGTGTACGCGAGCTTGCTCTTCGTGCCATGCCGATGACATGTGAAGTGCCATTGGTACTTGTTGTTTCTAGCTATTAGCCTCCACCAGTCACGTGACAAAGTTGTTTTGTTGACAATGAGTTCTGTTTATCCAATCACTGCAACCACTAGCATTATCACAATTTTGAAACAATGTTATCCATTTTATTTTGGACTACAGAGACTTTGCCATGATGTGAGCACACAAAAAACAGCCCTCTTTTATAATGAGGAACAACCGCAAAATGCCTAGCAAATCTCAATGAATGAATAAACAAGATGGTTTAAGTTTTGAGCTGCTGCATAATCGCTGAGTGGGTAGAAACCTCAGACGTTTTTTGTTTGAGACTTAAAAAAGCCCTCAGGCCATAAATTCTGTTACACCACTCACTTGGTAGCTTTGATTTGATTATGGTAACGAAGCCCCATTCAAATTAATCCCATTAGTCAACTGACATTCAAATAGAAAAAAATCTAATAACAGATGTAAAGTGCACTCATAAAATTCGATACTTTAGGCAACAACATTCATACTAAATATAAAAGTAATATCTATATTGCATTTGAAAATAGCCGGCGGCTAATTTATTTATCGAAGGTCTTAAATGTTCAAAACTTAAGCTAATGGGTTTTTTGCTACTGAAATTTATCTGGTTGTTTTAAACCCTGGAAGCTTCCGTTTTTTGTTTAAAAAGTGCATCATTGAATGTACGGAGCTGCTCGAAGAAGCTTGCATTTAGTGCTTGTTCTGTGGCTGCTTCCTCAAATATGCTGATCAACTGATGGCAATACAACTTCTATGATTCATTGACAATAATGCACACACACTATCATATCTAGCATTAAAAACATAGTTTTATGCAAACGGTGGTAAAGTTTCATAAGCTTGCAAGTGAGAACCGTGAGCTTCTCGGGTCCTTGTTATTACCAACCAGTTTTACACACTGCCATTAGAAAAAAAAAGCAGGAATAACTGTAACAGAACAATAATTTGGCTGGCGAGGAAATATCTAATGGTTGTGGTAATGAGCCGACGTAGCTACTAAATTACATTTGAAGTGAGGTATAGATAAAACTAGGCCCGCTCAGTAATAACAATGGAGACACACTTTGATTGATATTTGCATTAATGTCACCAGACACCTGCCAAACAGGTGATAATGAGAAGCACAAAGAGCTTGCGGGGGGGGGGGGGGGGGGGGGGAGAGAACAGATAACATCAGCATTTCAAATCAAGGTTGCTTGACACACTCCCTAGCATATCTTCGTTAGCAATCAATGATGGCAAGCATGAAACTGTAGCCATCATTTACGCCAAACTATTAAAATTGTAAAAACATCATTTGGTCACGGCAGTTGACATTAGCATCCGATGGTAGACAAAAATTAAATCTATTAGCTTTTCCCATTCATTCTGTTGCCAAGTCATTGAAATTCATTTAATTTAAAACTGATTATTGTTGGGCTCAATAGAAAAATATTGTGAAATATTTTTTTCAACTATTTTGTCAGGAAATAACAATTTATTATCAAAGTTGTTTGTTACATGCTCATTGGGGGGAATAAAACAAAATTAAGCTAGGCAAGTTTAAATTAAATGCCCAACATAAACTCTCATTCAATGATTCTTGCTTTGTTTTCAATCGAAGGGTAAAAAAGTCTTCCAATAAAATGGCCACAAAACTAGACACATTATGGCATGCAGTTCAGGTAGCTTCAGTTTTCATTTTTCCATTGATAAGATAAACACCGGAGCTGCACCATGATGCCCTGGAATATACCAATTGTATCAGACTATTTAAATAAGGAGCCAAACTAGCAACCATAACGCGCCTGCAACATGAGCCTGTATTCTGTACCATCCATCGGAGTCTGGCAACAGATAGCACATCGCACGAGCCAGTCTGTTAACTGACACCTGGCACGATAGATGTATAATTTGACTGAGCAAATAAAAGTAGTATTAATATCTAGAGCGCTGTATTTGGCTTCCTGTTTCTGATTACTTTTATTAAAGCTTATTATTTAATGCTAAGTGTATTATTATTGTTCACGTCATCGGTAAAATGCTATTATTAGGTTAATGATTCCTCATCATTTTTATCCTTTTCGCCTTCTAATCGTTTATTCATAAATTTTTTCATCTTATGGGGTAACTATTGAAAAGTTGTTTGCTCTTGGTAGTTTCAGATAAGCACCAACAATGATAAATCATTATAACATGTACTATCCTACTACTAGCATGTATGATATTTGTGAACATGGCTAATAATCAAAATAACCTTGACCTAGGTACTTTTGTAACTTAAAATTGCTGTGCATTATGAAATAAACTAATCACAGCGTGATGAACAGGATGAAATTTTGATCATGTTCGTTTTGCTTCATCCTGTACTGGATGTACCATCCTGAGTGACAGAGCAACGGATACGGCTGGTATATTGGCTAGTGCGGTAGGTCCCTAAAACTATGGGCATTCAGCTAACGTATAAAAGAGGGTTTTGTACTTCGGTGATAAAAGCTTAGTTGTTGAAATTTAGTATAATCAGTTGTATGAGTAATAACAAACCACTCATGTGTTACAGTTGATCATGCCAATGCACCAAATCAGCTTCTGCATTGCATTAGATCTAATTATTGAAAACATATTATTTTGTGCGCATTTTAAAAGAATGAGCGGAAAATAATCTCTTAAACTTCAACATGCCATCGAACAACAGTTGCACTGAAAAAATCTGTATTGATGGTTACCGTACTTAGTGAGATATTTAATGAGTTGCGATAAGGTTTTCATGTTTTAGCTTATGATGAGCCAGTTTTTGAAATTAGAGTTTTTGAAGTTTGTGTAGTGTTAAGTGTTTTGCCCACCTTAAGGGACACAACTAACAGCTATACAGCAACTCCAAAACAGCTTTCCACAACAATCAAAGCGAATCCATTTGCTCTGTAACCGAGTTCTCCTCGACTTCCATAGCTTTCCCTCCTAAACTTACAGCTCCCGACTGCTCCAGAGTCTACCATTGAGTTTTCCACTCAGTAACCTCCAATACTCTACACAACATGATCCTCATACTGGTGTTAGCCAACAGGCTCAACCGATTTAATTGAGTTTTCAATAATAAATGGTATATTACCTGCAAGATAGGAGACAAGAATTTCATTACCTAACCATGACTTAAGGGTTCTCTGCCAGACAGTTCAAGGTGGTTGGCTTATATAACATTCCCTTATGATATAGCATGACTAAATAAGGGCATAACCAACCACCGAAAACAACAATATAATACTAAACCAATCAATCCAACAGTCCATATTTAAAAACAAGTGCGCACATTATTCTAACAAAGGATATTGCCCTGGTTTTTAAGCTCCGCCTCCTCTCTGAAATGTTGCACCACCTTGAGTCGTCTTTTCAGCCATAACCTTTGCTTCTCATCCAAGACTGCCTCTTTATATCCCAGTGTATTTTTTAACTAAACTAGTCACCCACTAAGGCTGACAGAATGCTGCTCCATCCTGTTCACAAGCTGTATAATGATTCCGCAATATCCAGTGCAGCTTGGGGTAGCTGTTATGCTACTTGGGGTAGCTCGGGGTAGCTATTTTGGAGACGGAAAAGGCTCTTATGGTGTCCCAAAGGAGTGTAATTTGATGGAAAGTGGTTATCCATCATCTCAAATCTGTTGTTTGTCAAAGAGTTGAGCCTTCTGTCAAAGAGAAGGGGCTACGAAAGGAAAATAACTATCCATTAGAGCCTCGGATTTTTGGCCACACTGTGCAGGAAAAGGGAATTAGCTCCTGTGTAGAGGGAAAGAGAGCACTGGGGGAAAAAGGGAAGATACGGGACCGGAGGGGGGGGGGGGGTTTGGATGGGAAAGAGGTTGGGAGAATGGGAGTGTGTGTACTAAGGGTGTGGAGAGGTGTAGGTTTAAAGGTTGGAGGTGTAGATGTAACACTAGTGAGTGCACAAACTCCTCCACAGTAGTGCTGAAGCATCAATGCTACAACTTTTCATGCCGTGTTTTGTTACGAAATCAGGTGATAAAAATAAATGTTTTAACTCTTAGCCTAAATATGAACTGACTTGATAAAATTTCCTGCTGACAGCAGCTAACGCAATTATTATGTCGGTAAAAACAATTAAAACGCTATGCGTTAAGCAGAACGATAATCATTGCTAAATAGATGAAGTGGGCAACGCATTGTAACACAACTACTATTGTTTTTTTTTTGTTAGTACAAAGAGCAAACACAGAGTGTGCAGGTCAGTTGAACGTTTAAATCTTGTTAAGCCCCAAGTTAACACGACGAACCCAAGCTTAATGGCCAGTTTTTAGTAACAGCTAGACTTTGTTTGTTTGGCACTTTGTTTGCCCTGGGTCAGCTCAAACTGCAAGGCTTGTCATGTAGACCCGTTGGAATTGACTGTATAATTATTTCCATAGATAGTCAGTCAAACCCAGGCAATAAAAATTGTTAACAATAGCAATGTCAATGAGCACTTATCTTTAAGCTGAGTGCTGAATAAATACCCTTGCCTGGATGGCCTCACATTCAATAACAATAACAAGTCAACCGAAATGCTTTGGCACAATGCCAGCTTATTTGTGAAAATGGACCTGGTTGAAAGTGGTTTTATTTGTATGAGGGGGTAGATTTTGATGCAATGTACTGGTAGAAACTAGTGCCCCAAATGTATTTTTAGAGGTATCCTTAGCTACGGTTACATACCAGGCATTCCCACCCAAGTGGTGACACAAAATAAAAGGTAACATAAGTCACCTAAGTGTCAATACACTGCTGGCAAGTGCCAGAGTTGCTACACCAGCACAGAATACAGTGCAACTGCCGCATAGAAGCTATGCAGGGCACCTAGTGACAGCTACAGGGTCATTATTGACCGCTATTGAGTCTATAGGTACATTACTGTGCCAGCGCAAGATAGCCACCTTAGCTAAAGAAGTTAGAGACAGCCTGAATTTACTCAGCAACCAGTATACCGGAAGTATCATCCGTAGAAGTGCCTTACCACCGAACCCGGGCCAGACGGGGCTCTAAAGCTGCCTAACAGTGAAATGGAGACCTACATTGTGACTCTACCTCTCAGCCACTCGGAACTTTATACACCTAGCTCTGTTTGTATTACATGATTGGCTAACTATCTATAGTTTTGTTTGGATTGGTAACATTTTACTTCCTGTACCTGTTATTGGTTTAGCCCATCTATTAGGCCATATTTTTTCTGCAAGCCTGGCTATAGAAAATCTGAATTTTGTATTATTAAGTGCATTAATTCTTTGGCTCCCTACAATGTATACACATCACTCTCTAGGTTATTGTCTCCTACCAATGGCTGCTATTGTTATACTAGCACTCTACCAGATTTGTCTGAGCAGCCGGATATGTTTATATCGTTAAATCTGATGGTAATTGATAAGTTGGCATTGTCCATAACCCCACAGTGTTGCCTCTAAAGAGAGAGAGGTAGAAAACTCAAGATTAGTGGTGTTTTGTGTAAACAAGTCGGAAATTTACTACAATATACATTTGGTGGTTTAAAACAATTTTAAGTTAAATTTAAGATAGCCGTTGGCTAGCACAGGTTCAAATACTCCAAAAAAACTGGCTGGTTAAAAACTAGTCTTGGTTTAACGCGTGTTATATAGGAACAAAAAAGTTCCACATCAGCTGATATAATACTCATATACTTTATAAACCGATGCCTCTATCTGGCATTTGTTCAGTACAATTACAAAAAGTATGAAGAAGTTTTACTATCACATATGAAAGTACACAGTTATAGTGAAATGCTACGCCTAAGGCTTACAGTATACATGAAACTAAATTAAATAAAAATATACTTGTTATACGGGTAAGCATACACATGAAAAAACAGGTAAAAACTTTACAGACCCACCGGAAAATGCACAAATTCTTTGAACAGTAAACGGTTAGGAATAAATGATTATTACTCATGGAGAGACTTTGCAGAAAAACTGAAGACATACGAGATGCATAAATAAACAGATCTGGGTCACAATAAACAGTACACCTTCGTACTAACTATAAGTGCACAACAATTTCTCTTGCAAAACGCTTGAAGCTGTTAGCACAAGTACGAATTTTCATGCAGTGCAGGGTAGAGGACAGTCAGTTTTTTTATGAATAGATTCAAGTTAGTGATCACTTGCATGTTGTCAGTGCCAACTGTTGATAGATTTAGAGCCAATTTACACTGGTGTGCACCAGAGCATAATTGCGCACTCCGTACAAATTTGAACCCAGTAGTTCGCAGCAAAACCTCCACCTATTCAAATAGGTTTGCATCAATACCTGCTCCGTATCATCTTAAAACTGAAACAGGGTTCAAGTTGTTTTAATACAGTATGGAACTAATGCGCCCCATAAACGATAGTCTAAATAGGTACTTCGGTGTGAACCAGTGCCGAACCGCAGCTGTAATGGATTTTTATGGTATTTAGTGGTGTGCTAGTGTAAACTGAGCCTTAGCATGAACAAACAGCAGTGTATCTGTTGGCGACTTGTCGGGAAGCATCTAATGCATGAATGCACACTCGTGGGAGGTCGAAGAGCAACTAGTACTAGTAATAATAAGGATAGTGAATCGTATAATGGAACAATCAAACCAGTAGTGCAGGCATAGCCATTGTGCACCTCATACTTCTCAGAGATAAAATTTTAAGTAAAGTGTTTTGGTGGGTACCGCTGTGTGGTTGTCTAGCAGCTTTCAAAGAGATTTTTGTACGAGATTAAAATTTTGGTCATGCAGAGTCATCCACAATTGGTACAGCATCAGTAGTTGGTTGAGGCTGTTCGTCTTTTGGTGCATCTGAAGGGCATGTAAAGCCTAGAAAGACAAAAAACATTTTCTAGCCAACTTATCAGTTAAATTGTCATGTTTTAAATGACAATCAAAAACAAAATCCTGATTGCTCTTCAGCAGCATTCCGATGGGCGAAAATTAATGGGACTATTTAACAGGTGATAAAAATTAGCACACCTAAAGTTGTTTCAAAACTCTTAGCCAAATTGCTATCAAAGAAAACAAGCTGTTGAAAAATTCAAGGAAATGTAGTAATAAACAGACGAAACCAAAAGTGGTTTAGCTTTGTCTGATAATAATATTCATGTGTTACATGGGTTGATTGTTTTGTTAAAATGATCCTAATCAGCAAGCCTGACATGTCCCATGGTTGAGTAACAGCACCCTGCAGGCATTTTAAGAAGCAATTATGATATTTTACGATCAGGACTTCATATTGTAAAGGATTTTGCCGCACCTTTACCAAACAGCTACTAGAGAAGTGTACTTGTTTAGCAATGTAACAGCAATTGCTAATGAGAGCTACTTGTTTACTAGTAGTGGCTCTATTTGTAGATGAGCTATGAGTCAATAAGCTCCGTGTTGTGCCGTGTGCAAGTATACTAATACTATTTGGCTATCTGCCAACTGAACACACCGTGTTGCTGTGCCGTGTGCTAGTATCCTAATACTATTTGGCCAACTGCCAACTGAACACACCGGGTTACAATAGCTAACACTTTATTGCTTCAAGAGACAAAAGCTTACTCAGAGTACCTCTCTTTGTAAGCGCACAATCCAATCTGCCCACTGGGCCACATGTCAACAAAGTTATGCAGTAGATATGCTAATCAAGCAGTTGAAAAATAACATAAGGTGATTGGTGCATAACAATAATATAGGTCAACACAATAACAAGAACAAGCAGGCGCAATGAAAACATATACTTAGCAATAGGTAACAACAATAAAGCGCCAGTCCAGCTTCTCAGTAAGGCGGGAAATCCCCTGCTGAATTCTTGACTCATCCATCTTTGCGGTAGGCAACGCATACATCTCTGTACTGAGGGCAGTCAGGCGGAGCTGAGTCTAGTATGCTAAGGAATGTTTACGCACTGCCTGCTGGCTAGCTTAGCATCAATGAGAGAGAGGCCACCTATGCTAAATTCCATTACATAGGCCGCTTCAACTATTAGTATCGCCGTACTCATAGTTAACCAGTCATGAGGTGGCCACGGTTCTCACGGTTCATGGAGGATAACCTGGTACAGAGGAGGGGGTGGCTGTAAAGGGGGGAATGGCCCCGCTTAGAAGGTCCAGCCAAGAGCTCCGCTCCTCTCCTCTTACCAGGGATAATCTTCCCCAGCGTCTACATACGCTCTCTGGTGACCGTGGGGGGTGGTCTAGTACCCACAGGTGACTTTTCCTGTCCCGCCACTGTACTCAGACTCAGCCCCAGGTCATCCCGGGTCGGGGGAGGGGTGGAAGAAAGCTTCGAAACACACTGGCTATAGGTGAGAGTGTTTGATGCCGGCACAGTGGGTACACTGCAGGGTGGGGAGGCAGTAGGGAGTGGTGGAAACTCCGTGGACAGCCACTGAAGAGGGGGTGTCTGCTGGAGCGCCAAGGGGTCACTGGAGGAGCTATGGCGACCAACCCAGTTGTCCATCCACTCTGTCTGACTAGCAACTCCTAAACGTTTGCTCTCTCTGGACCCTTCGCTAGAGTGTTCTTTCTCTAACAACACCCAGTTTGGGGTGTCTGTAAGAACTTCACCCGGGAGAGCCGTTTGAACCTCAGGTGTTTTGGCAATTTCTGACATTCTATCCACTCCTTTTGCAGTTGCAATGAGATGGCATAGAGGCTGTCCATAGCGCATGGGTGGGCCGACGTTCCTTCGTGGCCGTTGTGATGACACAGGTGGTGGTTGACTCTCAGTCTGTGCAGGAGGTGAGGGTGTCTCAGCTACTGGGGGAGTGGCAGGCCTTCTTGCAACTGGCCGCTCCAAATTTGGCACTCTCCTTTCTGGTGGAGGAGGCAAATTAGTCTCTAATGGCGGTGGTTCAAACAGAGGGGGCGCAGGCAGGGGAGACAGGGGTGGAGGTGCTATACGCGCACGCGTCCCACG
Source organism: Cryptosula pallasiana (assembly GCA_945261195.1). Taxonomy (NCBI): domain Eukaryota; kingdom Metazoa; phylum Bryozoa; class Gymnolaemata; order Cheilostomatida; family Cryptosulidae; genus Cryptosula; species Cryptosula pallasiana. The sequence continues at coordinate 26,982,774 of OX183134.1, read as the reverse complement.
CATGTTAGGACGCCGCCTAGGCTCCACTGCCGCTGGCGCTCGCCCTCTGGGGTCAACACTGGGGTAGTAGGGCTTAAGGCGGCATTCGTTTTGCACGGACTGCTGGCCTTGCCTACTTATGAGGTAGGTGTGATTACTGTACGCCTCCTCGATCTCAAAGGGGCCGATGAATTTGGCCTGTAGCTTTGGATTCTCGCCTCGGCGCCTACGACGGTTCTCTAACCACACTTGGTCTCCAACCGTGTATAAGCCGGGCTCTTCACCTTCCTCAGCTCTGACTTCCATTTGCTGCTCTCGTAGCGTCTCGTGTACTTCCTCCAGTCTCAATTTGAGGTTCTGGGCGTACTCGTGCACGGGCATGCAATCAGTCAGAGGGGGATGGTAGGACACTTGATCTGGCAGTCGTAGTTCCCTGCCCAGCATCATATAGTTGGCCGTTTCACCCGTCGTGGAATGAGGGGTGGCTCTGAAGGCCCTCATCAGTTGAGGGAGCAGCAAGTCCCAGTCACCTGGACTGCGCTTCAAGAGCAGTGATCGGAGGGAATCACCGAGGACCCGGTTATTCCTCTCTACGATCCCATTGGCCTGTGGGTGGTAAGGAGTGGTACGGGTCTTCTCTATACCCCACAGAGCACACAACTCCTGCATCAGGTGGGACTCAAACTGAGCCCCCTGGTCCGTGTGCATCTGCTCAGGGATGCCCATATAGCAAAAGACCTGCTCGTCCAGAGCGCTTGCTACCACTGGGGCCGTGGCATTTGGCAGGGCCAGAGCGTCTTGCCACCTGGTGAAGTGGTCAGTCAACACCAGGATCCAGGCATTGCCACGCTCTGTCTCAGGGAAAGGGCCCACCAAATCAACGGCCAACTTCTGCCAGGGGCGGCCAGCGTACATGCGCTGGCGGCCGGGACTGGACTTGGTGCCACCACTTTTGGCTCTCTGGCAAACCTCGCAACTCCTGACCAGACGGCGCACATCTGCCGTCATCCCTGGCCAGTACCACGTGAGTTGGAGGCGCTTCAGGGTCCTGTGCACTCCTTGGTGCGCAAGAGAGTGGGTCTGCCAGACCGTGTGACCACGGAGACCTGCTGGACAGACCGCACACCAACGGGAGCGACGGTTGGGAGAGACCTGAAGTTCCAGCACACCATCTGTCCGGAGTCTCATAGCCCCAATGCAGTTGTTCAGTCGTCTCAACTCTTGGCTGCCGAGCTCCAACTGCTCTTTAGTGAGGGGACGCTGTGTAGACACTGCCTGGTAAATGACAGCTACAGCGTGGTTACCTTCACTTTGAGCCTGGACAAGGTCGACATCCGGTTGGACGGGCTGAACGGCATTGGGGGGTACCTGAGGGACAGAGAAGGTGGTGGTGCTGGGGGGTGGTGGCCGCGACTCAAACCGAGTCGGAGCTGAAATAGCGGAGAGCTGGGGCCGAAAGGAGGAGGCCAACTCTTGCTGAACTTCAGCCTTAGAGGGTCCACCATCCCTTTCTTGAATGTGACCACACTGCCTACACTCAGGGGAACACCTGCGACTCAAGCCGTCTGCGTTGCCGTGTCGGGGGCCACTCCTATGTTCAATGGTGTACTTGAACTCAGAGAGGGACTCGAGCCACCTAGCCACCTGACTGGTGGGTTCCCGGCGGCGACACAACCACAACAGGGAGGCATGGTCTGTCCGAAGACGGAAGTGCTGCCCATAGAGGTAGGGACGGAAGTGCTTGACAGCCTTCACTACTGCCAACAGCTCTCTCCGTGTGACACAATAGTTGCGCTCCTGAGGACTGAGCGTCTTACTGTAGTAAGCGATCACTCGCTCACTACCTTCCTGCACCTGCGAAAGCACAGCACCTACACCTGCATTGCTAGCATCAGTGTCTAAGGTGTACTGTAGCTTCGGGTCAGGGTAACCCAGGACAGGGGCACGGGTCATGGCCACTTTCAGCTGCTGGAATGCGGTCTCTTGGTCTGTAGACCATTCCCAAAGAGCATGCTTACTCGTGAGCTGGGTGAGGGGCCGTGCCACTGTAGAGAAGTCAGGGATGTACTGCCTGTAATACCCTACGGTACCTAGAAAGGCTTGTAAACCCTTTAACTCCTTGGGTGTCTGCCAGTGTGCTATAGCAGCAACCTTCTCCGGGTCTGTGGCCACTCCTGCACTGCTCACCACGTGTCCTAAATACCGGACCTCTGGCTTTAGCAACTCACACTTACTGGGTTTGAGCTTCAAACCGGCCTGCTGTAGGCGCTGAAAGACTTCAGCCAGGCGCTGTATGTGAGTGGAAAAGTCAGGAGCGATGACAATAATGTCATCGAGGTAGAGCAGGAGGGTCTTCCAGTGTAGACCTTGGAGTACCTTCTCCATCAACCGCTGGAAGGTGGCCGGAGCTGAAGTGAGGCCGAAGGGGAGGACCTTCCACTTCCACAGACCTGTACGGGTTGCAAACGCAGAGCGTTCACTGGCCTCTTCATCAAGAGGGACCTGCCAATACCCACTAACCAAGTCCAGGGTACTGAAGAACTTGCTCCCCGACAAGGCATCTAGACTCTCATCGATGCGGGGGAGGGGGTAGGCGTCCTGGTGCGTGACAGCGTTCAGCCTTCTGTAGTCAATACAAAACCTCCATGTACCGTCCTTTTTTCTCACTAGAACCACGGGGGAACTCCAAGCCCCTGAGGCTGGTTCTATGAGCCCACGCTGTAGCAGTTGTTCCACCTGTCTCTCTGCCTCCGCCTCCTTCTCAGGGCCTAGCCTGTGAGGGGGTTGGCGGATGGGTCGAGTACCAGGGAGGAGAGGGATGTTGTGCGTGACCAGGGTGGTTTGGCCAACATCATGGTCTCCCGAACTGAACACGGCAGCATACTGTCGTAGCAACCCAGCTACTTGCTGCGCTTCGCGTCTGTTCTGGCACTGGGGGAGAGCGGCTGAATACAACTCAGCGACGTGAGGGGGAACCGGTGAGCGAGAAGAATGAACAGGAGGGGTGGAAGCGGACATGGCAACCACCTCAGTTTGCTCGACCTCTTCAGGGCTCACTCCTCTGTAGTGGCCTACGGTGCTTCCCGCCTTCAGTTCTACTGGCTGAGCAGTCGGGTTCATGCACCTTACCAACAGATGTCCCTTGCTATCTGGCTTGTTCAGACTAGCGGCAATTGGAGGACCTCCGGGTCGGGACTCCACTAACCCAAGGGGTAGGTAACTCTGCGTGGTGACCTTACACAGGATGGTAGATTCCATGCCTGGAGGTAGCTGTGTGGTACGAAGGACCTGAACATTGTTCATTAGCAATGTACCGTCCTTGTTAGTACAGCGCATCTCCTTTCCTGCTACGACGATGGCACACTCACTGAACCTCATTTGGCAATCATGGTCGGTGAGGAAGGGCATCCCCAAGATAGCGTCCTCGTTTATGTGACTGATAACAAATGTGGCTTCAGTTTTCACATCACGGAGACGGAGGGTAGCTCTCACCGTGCCATAGAAAGGGATCTGGGTGCCGTCGGCAAGGATACCATGTGACGCACTCTCCTGTACTGACTGTCTTACCGACTCAGGTAAACGGTTAAAGACGTGCTTGGATAGGAGATTTGTGGTGCAGCCGGTATCAACTAGGAGGGTGACTGACTTGCCTTCAAGTTTCCCTGGAAGGAAGTAACTTGCCCGGTATGGCCGTTCTATCTCAGTGTTAGACAGCCGGGTAGGTTGGACCTTTGCAGCTCGGGAGGGGGGAGGCGACGCTCTATTTCTAGAGCGTGAAGGGCGCTCCACTAACGGGCTGGCTGGTGCAACTACTGGCTTAGGTCTCTGAGCGGGGGCAGGCTGGTTCTTCAGGGGACCTACAGGCTCCAAAGGAGATAGGTCAAGTAAGGAGTGTACGGCGGCAGAGGTTTCATAAGGCTCTGTGCCGTCTGTGTCATTTGGTAGCACTGCATACCGATTAGAAGTTGGTAGCTGCCACTTAGGTGGAGAAGGCGGTGCCTTCTTTCTGTGAGGTGGTCCAGAGGACCCGGTTGAAGGGTTTGGAGACACAGGGTTGTGCTTCTCTATCCTTTCCAGTTCTTTCTTCCACTTTTGCGCCCTGTTACAGCTAGTCAAGGGAGTGACTACTGCGGGCGCTGGTCGTTTCCCGACACGGGCTTTGCTCTGGGTACGGTGGTTGTCTTAGGTTTAGACGGACAACCTCTACTATAATGGCCTGTCCGTCCACAGCCCCAACACTGAGGGGGAACCAACCGCGCCGTAGCAGGCTGTGACACCGTGTGTTGAGAGTTCTGTCCCATGACAGGGGTGACAGGTGTAGCTGGTGAAGGGTTGTGCACCACCTTAGGCGTGTGGTGGGGTACCCGGGCAGGAGGTTGCGTCACTTCAGGAGCAGGGTACATACCAACAGGGGGTGCATACATCACAGAAGGGGTGTGTCCCACAGGAAAGGAACCCGGGGGCACCGAAGGGGGTGTATGCACCGGTTGTTGCCACTGCTTCATTTGTTGCAGCTCCATAGCCATGTTCTGTACTGTCTGGAGTAGATGAGTCATCATTTCTACCGACACGGGCGCTGGCTGTTGGGGTGGAGGGGGGTAGCTCACTGTGGGGTTGTTAGTAACTCGACATGGGTGAGCCATCCCTCCTGGGGCCTGCGACATCATGGCAGCAGTCTGAGAATGATGGAATGGTTTCATGGAAGGCTTACAGGGTTCTTCTTCCTCTTCATCACTTTCTATAGCTCGTACCCTGGATGGTTTCGAGTCAGGAACTGCCTTGATGTGGAGGAACTCGCCTCCAGCACGAACTGCGTCTTCCAGACTCTGTGGATCCACTGCTAACAAATGGCGTTGCAGATCTGGGTTACCCAGGGTGGAGGAGAACGTCTCTAGTATCATGCGTTCTACGTGCCTGTCTGGCAAATCTTCATAGGCTATTCGAACTAGTCTTTCCACCTCGCTAGCATGTTCTTGGAGGGAAGTCTTCGATGCCTTCTTCAAGTGTGCAACACTCTGTAGCGCCTCTCTGCGTGTAAGGCCAAAGCGAGCACGAAGTGCTGTGAACACTGCTTGCAGGGTGTTGGGTCTACCACAATCCAGTGCTTCATCACGAAGTGCCTCTCTCACATGGAGCAGGGTTTGGCGAGCATTCCACTCATTTGCTTCAGCGACTTCTAGAAACCGTGTGATGAAGTACTCTACATCACCTTGCCCATCGAACTTAGGAGGTTTGAAGTTCCATGTAGGGGCAGGGGGTGGTGCAGGGTGTTGTAACACTCCTCGCAGGGTCTGTGTGAGTCTGTCTAAAGCCTCAGCTTCAGCTGTGCCCACTGGCGACCGCCCAGTGCTCCTGGCTCTCTGTGTGGCCATCAACGTGGAGTATAGCCTTCACAATCAGCAGGGTCTGTCAGCACGGGAGGAGACAACTCTGTGTACCAGATGAACAGTGGAAGACTGACAGCACACTGCGTCAATGCCGTGTCAACACTGGGTGAGAAACTCTGGCCTAATATAGGCAGGACAGCTTCTATACCACTCGGTACAGCGTACGCAGGGTACACTGCATAGCTGAGAGGGGTACCCAGGGTTCGATAGAGATGCCTGTACGATCTCGCGTGAGCAGTACAGCGACTACCGAGTTCACCGAGCAGGGTGACTGTAGTTCTCTTATCAAACACAACAAGGGGAGGGGGGTGTTCTGCCGGGTGGGGGGGTACCACCGGGTCAGAGCAAGGGGTGTAACAGTGTCCCTGGGTGGTAGTTTGGCTGCTACCAGGCAACTATTACAGTATAGGAAACACCAATACTCGGGCAATGAGTAGGGGTGGTGTTTGGCTGTGTACAGCTTCTCTAGTAGTGTCTAACGTTCACTAGTATCCCACCGCTGCCACCAATGTAAAGGATTTTGCCGCACCTTTACCAAACAGCTACTAGAGAAGTGTACTTGTTTAGCAATGTAACAGCAATTGCTAATGAGAGCTACTTGTTTACTAGTAGTGGCTCTATTTGTAGATGAGCTATGAGTCAATAAGCTCCGTGTTGTGCCGTGTGCAAGTATACTAATACTATTTGGCTATCTGCCAACTGAACACACCGTGTTGCTGTGCCGTGTGCTAGTATCCTAATACTATTTGGCCAACTGCCAACTGAACACACCGGGTTACAATAGCTAACACTTTATTGCTTCAAGAGACAAAAGCTTACTCAGAGTACCTCTCTTTGTAAGCGCACAATCCAATCTGCCCACTGGGCCACATGTCAACAAAGTTATGCAGTAGATATGCTAATCAAGCAGTTGAAAAATAACATAAGGTGATTGGTGCATAACAATAATATAGGTCAACACAATAACAAGAACAAGCAGGCGCAATGAAAACATATACTTAGCAATAGGTAACAACAATAAAGCGCCAGTCCAGCTTCTCAGTAAGGCGGGAAATCCCCTGCTGAATTCTTGACTCATCCATCTTTGCGGTAGGCAACGCATACATCTCTGTACTGAGGGCAGTCAGGCGGAGCTGAGTCTAGTATGCTAAGGAATGTTTACGCACTGCCTGCTGGCTAGCTTAGCATCAATGAGAGAGAGGCCACCTATGCTAAATTCCATTACAATATTTGATTTCCATAGCGCAATAAAGTTTGGGCCCATTTATGACACATATTTAACTTACGTTCGACTTTGTCTGCCTTGCCTTGAATCTCTTCTCCTTGCTGTAATATCATCTGGTTCTGGTGAAATACATTCTGTTCAAGTTTTTTGTAGTCGTCTTTAAGCGTCTGATTTTCAGCTTTGATCTCTGCAGCATATGTGAGTTGTTTTATTCTATTTAACAAAACTGCCTTGTAATCTTTACATTTTAACATTTTTTTATATTTGTGCTTCATGATAGTAATCAAGTCTGCAGCAAAAGAACTTGCATCTCAGTGTAACAAAATTTCTCATTTTTTCACCATATTCATGACTATTTGATTGTGATAACTAGTTATTTGCAATTTCATTTTCTGGCGTCTACAAACATAACAACAAACTGATTCTTGCTGTCATTGATTCTTCCATGAATTTGAATAGATTTTGTCGATGATAATTGTGAACTTTATAAGAAAATTCTACCAGCAGCAACATGATAAAAAGTAAAGAAACAAGCAACCATATGGTCAGAGAATAACAGAGGGTTTATGACAATTTGTGAAGCAGCCTAATTTACACAAGTCATTAAAAAACCCCATATGTTTTTGTGAGTCATTATGACTATGCATGAAGATGTGCCAAAATTCCTAACTCAATCACTTTTTATTCGTACCATTCACTTAGGAAACTGTCAATAACATTGTTAGCAAGTCAAAAGTCTTGGGCAAATCACTGTTATTCTCAAGTGTTAGTAGCTCAAGCTTTTCTGCAGGAATACGAAAATCAAAATCATCTACATTAAATTTACTGCAGGCCAAAACGAAGATTTCCCTACCTGACATTTGTTGATGGTGCTCACTTGCTTGCCTTTCCTGCTGACTTTCCAGCTGTCTTATCTTTAAAGCCATAGCCTCTTCACGACTTTGCTGATCTAAAAGATTGTTAATGTAAATAACAGCAGAGATTTTACGTCGACTTGTGAAGCAGTTTGAACTACGAAATTCATGAAAAAACTTGTGCATGCTCCAGTGAGTCATTACGCTTACACATAAAGAAGTGCCAAAATTCCCAACCCTGTAATTTTTCATTCACATCATACAATTAGCAAACTAATCAATAACATGTTAAGCATCTTTCCCAAGAAATTTTACTTTCAAGTGTGAATAGCTCAAGTTTTTCTGCAAAGAGTTGATAATCAAAATTATCCACACCAATTCTGCTACAGGCAAAAACACGGATGTCTCTACCCGACATTTGCTGATGGTGTTCTTTCTCTTGTCTCTTGAGCTGATTTTCCAGCTGCCTTATTCTTAAAGCCATTGCATTTTCATGACTTTGTTGATCTAAAAGATTGGTAATGGATAGATTAATGATTAAGTACAAACTGATAAACATCTTGTGAACTTTATTTGTACACTAATTTTCAATGAAAAATCTCTCCAAAAGAATCAGTGGTTGAACACACTAATCAAAATATAGAGGAAAAAACACCATATAGTTCATTTGTTATAGTCGTTGATGAGGTAAACAAGTCCACGATAAGTGAACGATTTGAACCTCTTTATTTACATGGAGAAGGAAAGCTGGAAAAGGATCAAGTCAAGGACCGTCAATGGATCTGTCGCCTTCCCCATTTACAACAGTGCATTAGATAAATGCTTTTAGAGCCTGAATTTCAGACACTACTCACCAGCGTTGCCATCGTGTGCTGGAAAGTCTACATCATCATTGGATTCTTTTTGCATATCTAAAACAATTAGGCTTTTGTTGACATGATATGATTAGACTGCGCACCGCGAGCGATACGGTCGATAGTCGTGAGTTTCAAAATTGTGCTGTATAAGTGGTGGGACAAGATGGAGGACCATTGAGATTGCCAAAAGTCAGCAGTATCAAAAGCTAGAATGTAGAGCAATGAAGTAACAAAGCAATCGTGGCTTACGGAATAAAAGAGCTTGAAACGCTCCATCAAAGGGTTGAGCATATGCCAGGGCAGTTTTTGAGGTTTTGTCTTGGATATTCATGAACTGTGTTTTCATTTCCGTTGATAGCCCCTCTAGCATGCATTTAATCGCCTCCGCATGGCCTTGAATAGCTGCTTTGTGTAGAGCTGTTCGTCCATGCCACTTCTGTTGGATCAGCAGTGCAAATCTAACATGAACTGCGAAGGAACTCAAAATACATTTAAGGACTCCTGTGTGGTTACAGGCAGCTGCAATGTAGATGACATTGCTAAAGGTCCATCCATGCACTCCTGCAACCAGCTCATATCTCTGCTCTGGTGTGACTGCCTGCAGACTTTGCTGCAGCTCTGTTGTCTCTGGTGAAACCCAATTGGCCACGTAGGTAAGTAAAAGAGTTTTTAACGTCTCAATTGCAGAGTTGTCCTGCAACATTATCAATAAATCTATTTGCAAACTGTAGCAATAATTTCTAAGATTAAGACAAATAATAACCCACAAATTTACGGATAATTTTTGGGCTTAGTCAATATGCCTAATGCTCTACATAATTGATTATTGTAACTACAAGTCTTAATTTTATCATGATCTGAAGTATTTGACTATTAGCATTAGGCATATTGACCTGATGATTTGTACAGGCACACAGAACCAAAAACTGCTAGAAATGTAAGACACCTAATTGCTGTGGTGATAAGAAAAAATACTTTACAATTTCTTACTTATCAATTTGAATTGTTAGTCATAAACTACAGCAGGTATAGTAAAAAAATTCCACAGAGAACACCCAATATTTGTAGTAACTGCTGTAATAAAATAATAGTTGATGTTGGGGTTGCTGACTAATTAGCAATTTTCTGCATTAACATTCATCAACTCACCATTGCTTCTTATAGTTACATAACACGTGTCCTATAGCATTGATCAACTCCAGCTTGTAGCTAGTACTAACATAACGCTTGGGCTTCATACAGCTCATCCTTTTCCACATGATTGGCTAGTAATAATAACGTGATCATGCTGCTCAGTAATGCCTACACGCAGGTACAATGTTATATAACCATTGCATTTCAATGTCATTGTTTGCAAGGCCTCAATCGTAACATCTTGGATCTTTGCCAATTTTTATAAACAGAAATGCCTATTGCCAAAAAATCTAGTGTATGCTGACTGGCTCCGTACATTTATGTTGAAAGTTTACGCAAGTACTAAAAACGTGATTGAGCCAAGACTGTATGATTATTTCTGGTAACGATAGAATTCCGTTGTCAAATAGGTAACCTAGGAAATATATGGTTACTTTCTGAAAACATCATTACAACCATAACAATTTGTTTACGGCTGACCATCAAGATAAAAGAAAAAGTTTCTTCTTGTAGAGCACAGTAATGGAATCTTCCATTGACTGTAGGGAAACTATGTATTAGATTTACTTGACAGCCGTTGACAGTGGCTTGTTTTATAAATAAACTGTAGAATTGTGTTTTTATCATCGCTTGAACCTAGCTTAAAGGTGTGGCTTCATTGTACCGATGTTTTGGTGCCGATGTACTTATACGATGGATCGTGACGATGTGCAGGTGGCTACATAGGCTGATGTAGCGTGACGATGTAATAGAGCACATTGGTTAGCTGTGATTGAACTAGCCAATCATACGACACAAAGTGCGGGTTTTTTCTTGTTTCATTTCCGACAACGAATTATTTGTCTCCCTGATATAATAATTAAAATAATTGAAAAACAATTTCACTGTGATGTATGGCTGTTTTTTGTTCATCATAAAAAGATAACTTCCAATAATTTGTTTGGTGTTATTTATTATTAAACCTTCAAGATTGTGATTATTCATCATTTAGTTACAACAAAGGATCGATGAATTTATTTTTTTTTGTACTTGATAATAATTTTAATTATAATTATACTCAGTAAAGTCAAAATTATCAATTACCACTATTTTATGAACCATGTAAAACAAATTCATTGGACTGAACTCACTGTTCAAATTCTATAACTTAAAAAATCCTTTGGAACTTGAAGTGGATGCCTGTTGTTGACAAAAAGTTCTAATGGAAATGTGTGGTATGTGGTTTAACATGATGAGCTCGGAAAATATTTTGTTTCAACCAATCAGAAAACGCCGATATGCCTTCGGCATCGGGCATAGGCCAACATGTCGGTTATGCTCACGAACAGGCCCCACAATGTGCCGATGTGTCGGGCACGCCCATCGCATGGCCTTCCGATGCCAAACATTGGCTTGTGTAGCCAAGCCTCAAGTCTTAGGCCAACATTTGAGGTATTGTACAGGACGAACTCTGAGCTACCATTTGTATTACCTAGTTGCTAGGAAACACTTCCATGTTGTTAGCCTCTAACTTTACATTTATCTTTTACCCCACAAAGACGTTATGTAACATGAGATGTAACAGTTTGTATAAAAGCAGCTGTGAGCCCTTAACTCCTCAGTGTTACCTTGGAGCTGTATTTATTCTATTGAATAAACGCTTTGAAGCACTCACTCAAGTTCTTACTTGACCACTATCTACAGACGCATACAATAAGGACAGGCTCCACTGCTCAGGAGGACAATAGCTATACGACTCACGGTCGAAATAGCAGAATATTGTCCAACGAGCAGTGGACAACAGACAGACGTCGTCATCCTGACCTGCTGTCAGCCAGCGATGCTGACAGCTAGGCAGTGAATTGGACGGACTGCTAGCAAGTCTGCCTAACAATACAGATGGCCCTGGTCACAGAAGCCTAAGAGGTAGTGCAGGTGGCTACCTGGGGAACTGGTTAACTGTTCCTATAAAATCCTGCACAGTATTGTGTGCATTTTGCTTAGAACATTCTGTGCATTTTTATTGGGAGTTGCATACCCCCTTGTTATCTTGGCAACTTTTAAATGGATTTCATGGGGTGGTTGGTTTAGTGGGTGGTTTTTTTTTTGCTGGTTTATTGGCCTAATGCTACATGTACATCTACCGATTAGCTACCGCTTTGTTCTTACCGATTGGAGATGATGTCAAGGTGTCTCCCCTATTTTTCCCTCCACTTGCCATTCTCATGCGATACCGGTCAAACTCGCTGTGTTCATATCAAAGTGCTTTCAAACAACACAGATGGGGCGATCAAAAACAATTTTTCGTCTATAAGTAATTGTATTTGATAATCGGTTTTATTAGAAACACTAAAGTTGCTAGCAGTGATAAGATTGGTCAAATCACAAATTGTCTACCGTTTTTCTGATGCGAATCAAAACCTGCGGATTATCTCCAATCAGTCCCTACCGATTGTTTGGCGACTCAACCGGAAAGAAAAACTGCCACGTCACCCAATCTGTAAGCGCAAATCGGGAGCTAACCAGTAGGTGTACATGGGGTATAAGTTGGAGGCATTGCTTCGGTGACCAAATGGTCGCCTGTTCAAAGATCGTAGTATACATTAACTACCATCTTTGATCCATAGCTTGAACAGTTATGTTTTGGTTTGAACTTTTTATTAGACATCGGTTTATTTTCGGCCCTTCTTGTTATTGATATTTATTATTATTAGCTATTAATTATGTTGAAGCCAGTACCAACAAAGACAGGTTTGAAGATTCAAAAAAATTAAAATTATTATTTATATAATATTACTTAATATATTTTTGTTACCGCTATCATTATGCTCACCATACTTGTTATTGTCAGGGGTTATTGTTGGTAATGGATAGAAGAATAACGAAGCAAAAAAAAAATTCTGCGCTTTGTACTGTATGGGTAATACAAAATTTAACATAATAATAATAATCATGGGTTAATGGTAATCTGATCAACAATAACTCATGAGAATAATAATTATGGTAAAAATAATAATGACAATAATATGTTAAATAATAATGTACAAATAATAATGATAATTTTTTTTAAATTGTCAAACCTCTCCTTGTTGGTTCTGGCTTCAGAATAATTAATAACTAGTAATAATAAATATTAATAATAAGAAGAGCCAAAAATAAACTGATGTAAAAACAAAACGTTCAAACCAAAACATAACTGATCAAGCTATGGGTCAAAGATGGTTGTTAATGTACACTACAATCTTTTTACTGGCGACCGTTTGGTCGCCGAAGCAATCTCTTTAACTTAGGGCAGCATAACAACGCAAAAAACCCTCCCACTAAATCCAATTAAAAGTTGCCAAAATAACATGGGGGCATGCAACTCCCAATAAAAATCGCACAACATATTCTACGAAAAATACACATAATGCATCAAAGGATGGCGTAAGACTTAGGCTAGCTTGAACCATCTGTTGAATTGAGCCCAAAAGCGTGGTTGAGCCATTTCAGAATTGGCAACTTTCACTAAGTATTTCAAGAGAACCGAAGGTTTTGTTGCGAGCCCTACATAATCACAACAATAACCACTATCATCATTTGTTATGTAACAGCCATTATCATTATATGCCATATAATAACCATTTATATTCAGCTAATTAGTGTTATAATCCTTATCATTTTTGTTAGTATAATACACCCTATCTTTATCAATAATACCGGTTTTAGCAACGTAACGATAGTAAGTTAGGCTGTAACTACGTTGTATCAGTCAGTGATGATTGACAGGCTCCAAGTCTGCATGCTCAGTGTAGTGAAGCAACACTAGAAACTGGCTTCTTTGCTTTCATGTATCGACCCATGCCCCTCTGTTTTCTTTACCCTTTCAATTCCCATCTCCAACCCACACCTTCCCCCTCCCTACTTTGACTCTAGAGTTCTATCCTCTTTCTCTCAACTATAGTGGATATGGACGTACAAACCACTACAGAGTTGATTGTTCTAAAAGACTGCACGCTGTGGCACCTCCTACCTCCTCCTCCAACCACCACCTCACTCTCTCCTTCACCCCATACACGACCGACTCCTTCAAAACACTCCCCAGAACCCCTTTGTCCCCCCCCCCCCCCCTGTACAAGAAATACTTGTCAGGACCGAGGCCCCGTAAAGTTTGCCTACAGAGAGGGAAAATTCTAAGTAAGAGTTATGCTCTCTCTTGCAGACTTTTGTAATAAAACTTTATAGTCGGATGTAAAAAAGCTCAGAGTTTCAATTAAGGATATAATAACTTAACTATGCCTGAGATCAATTTATCATTTAGGGAAATTAGAAACTTGATTCAAAAAAAGCTCTGGAGATAATTATAGATTACCAAACAAGAAAGATAATTCCCAAAAGCAATGGCGACAGCATAAGTAGATACCAGAAAGCAAGAAAGAAACTTTTTAAAAGCTGGTGCCATTGATAATGAAACTGAGGCTGATGGACATAGCTGTACTGTAGCTCTCATTTCTTACATGTGATTGCACTGTTGTGGTAAAATTGGTGTCCTCATGTTCCTGTCTACACCCTCGTGGTCTCCGTCTTATCCTACTCCCATGGTGTCAACTCTCCCATACATTCTAGCCCTGTGCCATGGCCCAGTCTGTCTCATTTTTCATATTCTTATTGCCCAGATAATCCATAATCTTAATGAAAAGGTGTTCCACTATATATCATCCTTACCTTTACCTAGTGTGTCTGGCTATTTGCCTCAGTTTTATGTGGTAGTTGGTCGGTAGAGTTGTAGGAGGTCAAGTTTAGGTTGAGCTCAGGTCGAGTCGTAGTCATGTCAAGGTCAAGTCTAGGTCAAGTCAAAGTCAAATAAACATTGAGTCCAGGTTGGGTCATCTAAAAAGCCTTCTAGTATGCATAGAAGCAAGTTTTGCCTATTGCTTCTAGTATATAAGCAAAATCCACTGTACAGTACACCCCTCTTCTCCATGTTATAGTGCAAACAGTTTGAGAAAGCATTGGCTTTTTTCCACAATAAGAGTATTCGCGACTTACGCTTGCCGAACAAAATGCAATAAAAATAATCAGATAGGCATTAAGCTTAATTAATAATCATTTCGTTTGGAACTTGTTGGTCAACAATTAGTAGCTCACTGAATAAAAAACTAAGCAAGCATTGTTCGTAGGTCCTGCATAAAACTGAACAATAAATGAATCATAACAAGTGAGTCTAACACGTTAATTTTCATAAACTTGTCCTGCTGCCCTAAAAATATCACAAAACAATTACCATCATCAAAAATAATATACTGAATAGATATACTGACATTACAGACTTTTGTTGTTTATAACGATGTCATTATCGTTTTTTTCTCCCGATTACTTACAAATTGGGAGTTATCTACTTTATGATTTGCTCAGTAATTTATAAAAATTTATTGAAAAACTATGATGTTCTGAACTAATGTTCTGTTTTATAAGTTATGTGTTGAATTACGAACACTTATTATTTTTTTTCCTTTGTCCAATGAACATGTCAAAGATACTCTTACTATTTCAGCTGGGTCCCATTGTATAAATTTGATAACAACGTTTGTCATTAAAGTCTTACTTTTGGTGGATAACATATGTGTATATTATTTGTTCTGCTATGATTATAGTGATTAGGACTCTGTAAAGTAAGTGATTTGTTTGTATGGCTGGTCACCATTGTCAAATCTGTTGTTAGATTGGTAGAGCTTATGGTAAGAGAAAGGAGTCAGCGCTGAATCTGTAAGCAAACGAGTTGAGACTCAGAGATTAAAGTGAAACTCTGAAACTATTCAATAAGGCTGCAAAGGAAGCTTGATTGCAGAACCATCAACTTATCATTTTTAAAAGCGTAAATTCTAGGTTTTCTTGCATAAAAGTTGTCATGATTGCGCCTATATTGAACTCTAAAGCTTTTTGAGAAGTTCTGGTACTAGATTAGCATTTGCTAACAAAATATTAGCAACTTATAGCTGTAATGTACTTATTCTTTTTCAAAACAAGAATAATCTTTCCAACAAAAAAAAATAATTAAAGCTATATTGTATAGTACGAAAAGCAATTGTTTGAACTAAATATGAATTGCTTGGTTTTTTGCTATATGTTGTTACATTTGCAATTTTGTAGATATTTCCAACTTTTCCCTTCTTGTAGATCAAAAGTATTTACTAAAGCCAATTGTGAGACACACTCAGATGCTCTCAAAAAGCGCTCTCAAAAATAGTGCTTCAGCTCTCTTGGTTTATGTAGTTCTCGACTAGATGTTTTGATGTAGTTTTTTACATTTTGGACCCACTTTCGAAAACCCTGTAGCTCCCTTTCAGATTCTGCTGCTCAAACTGCATTGCTTACAATCAGCCGCCATGTTTACTAGACTTAGAATCCATGCCAAGGAAACAGTAATAAGAAATGTCAAGTTTTACTCCTTTAGCATTAATTAATCAGAAAGTTGTGTCAATGCGAAAGTTTAAATAGTAACGTCTAAAAACTTATGTGGTACTTGATTGGACATAGGCAGGTATGTTATAACAGTTACTAGGTTTCCATATCATGACAAATTGGTGATACTGCCGGCGATAAAGGGAAATTTCTGTTGGAAATACCCTTGTCGATAAATTTGTCGTGAGACTTGTCGGAAAAACATTTGTCGCTCTCTGAAAGCAAAAGATTGGCGATAAGCCAACTTCCAGATGTTTATTGCTACTGGAAACGCTAATGTCGCCAAAGGCGATAAAACCAGGCATGATTAATAAAACAGGAAGCTGCAAATTATCCATTGTAACCGCATGGCATCATTAGCTTAGTGTGTGCTCATATTTAACTAACGTTGATCGTTTGTGGTTTATTACACAGTTATTTATGAAACAATTCAACTGATTTGAAACAAACGAATCTTAGCTGCTGGTAATTAATTATTGCAGTAATAAAAAACAATTGGTAGTACTTTTTTAACAAAAATTTATTTGGTCGTTTTTTTTTATTATTTACTACTAACTATTAATAAATAATCTCATTTATTGAGTGATAGCTAATGTGCTATTAAAATGGCCCTTGTCACACACCTCTTTCCCAACTAGCCAACAACTTTGTGATATTTTTATCATATCAATATGAAAAAATAATAATAAAAGCAGCCTGCAAAGCTAGTTGGCTAAATTTCACTTAACAACACACTGACTGCAACTGCTTCTGTGGGCGTGGTTTAACCAACGGCGATAAACTTTGAGTCGTGAAAATATATGCCGCTGTCGCCAATTATCTGGGGTAGCAAACCAGGGAGATTTGGCAATAATTTGTCATGATATGAAAACATAGTAAATAATGATTTATTCACACACAGAAAAAAGTGGAACATTTGGGATTAAACAGGTGATTAAACACTGTAATGATTAATATAAGAGTACAATCTGGCATCATTAGGGGTGATATCTGGTATTTCAGTAGAAAATTTGGGAGTGTTTGCTGGAAGGAGTAATTAAGGATTAAAATCAGACAATAACTTTGCCAGAAATTGTGGGTAGGTCAATAAATCACTCTCAGGGGATTAAACTTTGGTTTTAATCAGCTAGTAAGAACTTTACTCCTCAACCGATTACAATGTGGTTCTACAGTGTTGTTATTCTACAAGTCCTTAATTGTTAGCTTTACTGACCCAGTAAGACCTTTAATCCCAAAATGATTGAACTCTGGCTCTTATTTTCAAGTTAGATTTTACTCCTGATATGATTAAAATCGGGAAAAGCCTTGGCATTTATAGTATGATTACCCAATAGCAAGTGGGGGTATCAATGATCGCCTAAGCATACAGTCTTATTGTCCCTGAATAGGCTATTATTTTCCCGCTTCAATCACCAACAAAGAGAGCACACGAGGATGATGAAGGCCTACACAGCTGTCTCAAAACTCTAAGTTAATGATGACACAGAAGCAGGTAAATAAGATATACTATGAATACGCAATTGTTTTTGTATTAATTAGTAACTAAGTTAAAATACTAAACTGAACAAATGATGTTGAATGTTGTTTAGTAACTAATTGATTGTTTTCTTTTTTGTCACATTCAAAACTTTTGGACTTGAAGTGGCCGCAAATAAAAGTGGCTACTATATCATAATTTTGCATTTTAGAACAGTCACCAACTAGAGATGTCCTTCTTTAAACGAAAATTGAATATACATGAAGTCAAGAGCTCACAGGTGATGAACAAACAGCTGTGATGTTGCCCAATCTTCATTTTCGACTCCTGAAGGTTTGTTGGATTCGGTTTATTTTTTATTTTGGGATACCTTCTTATTGTAAAATGTGCCTAATGATGTCACTTTTCTTTTAGGAGCTTGAAGATCAAAATCAGCCATCATCTCTCAGTTTCAGCTTGGAATCTATTGCATGCACGAGGATTGTATCCCAGTGGATCTATGTCCTAATAGACTATACTATACTAATCATCATTCAATCGAGCCAGTTGTTTTTATCGATTTCTTTTCTATCTTCTTAGTTGGTTTTATGTTGTAATCGCTGTATTTCCTTTTTAATTGTGTTGTACTGATCTCAGTTTCCTTGTTCAATACAAGTTGCCATTACATTCTGAAACAAGCTTTGTCATTTTCTACCGGCTAGATCCAACACAAAAGACTTACCTCCAATTCAAATCGTTTCCAATATTTAATTGCTCTCAGAGAAAAACCGTACGGACATAGCACTCAAGGAAGATTAATATTGATCCTAACTTTAACAAATAACAATCATCATGCAAATAACAATATGCATTTACAGTGATCAGAAATGCTCTTGTTTTTAATCCTTGGGAGACTAACTCAATCCAAAATTTAATCCCAAAGTGATTGAATACGGACCATTAACCGGGGCATTGGCTGTGGTAATAAATCACTCCCTGTTTAATCACATGTCAATCGCTCAGGTGATTACGTTCGTGGATAGTAAGAATTGATTGAAATAGGATTAAAACTCCTCCACGTTTTTCTGTGTGTGTTGTTTAATATTTAATTATGCAATGTTGTGTGTAAAATTTTAATCATCTGTACTGTTAGTGAATGGTTTGAAGATTCATCCACTTTATTGCAGTCATATTTCATGAGAGCACAACTCCACGCTTCAGCTTTCAAACTAATTATGTTGGGGTTGTGTCGAGTCTTTTTCTACAAAGGCTGATGTAGACAAAAGCTCACAAGGAAAGGTGGGGGTGTTAGTGAGTTTGAACGCAGTGGTTCAAGGTCAGATAGTTACAGCTAGGGAAGAGAGATGGTTACAATGTTAGTTATTTCTATTAGCTGACAACTTATCGTCTAGTTCCATAATAATTCAAGGCTGACCAAGGCGGGTGAAGGTAAAGGTAAGGCGAGGGTTTCATAAATAGGGTTTCTTATGGACCATTGGCGTACCATGAATAAGCATGGGAAGGAATGGGTTGCTAGATCTGAGGGGGGACAACTCTTAATCTTGCTGCGGTGCAAGTGGACAAAACTCAATTGCATTGCATGGAAGTTCCAACACAGTTTTGAGGAAGTGCTTGGTATTTGAAAAAGCTATAAAAATATAAAGGTAAGTTAGGGGCCGTTTAAGAGTTATCAGTAGGATTGGGGGCTAAAATTAGTTGTTGGGGTAGGGAAGGGGGCCGGTGATTAATGTTCCATGCCAATCTATCACAATATAAAAACTACGTTTTGTGATTAGGATTATTTAAAAAAAATTATGCTAGCAACAACATTCAAAATCTACTTTCAAGACCAGTTGCTTTGCAACAGTGGCCATTGGTAACAAATATAACTCTACTGCGCATGGGGAACTTCCTGCATTTCCAACAGATAGGAAGATCATTATGTAGTTTCCCATGACAGCATTGGGAGCGTTGTTTAATAGCACTAAAGATTAGTGGCTTGTGGAAAACTATTTATCGCTACTTTTGTCGTAATAGTTTGTTTAGGGATTTTGAATGCTTATATTTAGTAGCGAAACTCAATAGTGGCAACTCTTTGAAACAGTGTGAAAAAAAACGGGACACGATAGCACTTATGGTTAGAACATGTATGTATTAGTTTCCGTTATTGCTGTAGTCAACTAACAAAATGGCAATGATGGAAAATTTAGTGATGTGAGACAGTTGCTGTTAGAGTTATTTCTTACGCAAAAACCTTTGCGGCATAAAAATTTCTTTACAGATACAATTGTCTTTTTAGTTCCTGTTTTTCACATGTTGTCAGAACTTTTATAAATAATTAAATTGTTACATGTACATGATAGATAGATTATTATACTATCATGAACAACACATTTGACCCGGAATGTTACTGCTTATAGATCATATTATGGTGGCTCATAATGTTAGACGGTTTTGTTTTCAAAGCGTATGAACGGATTTGAAATAGTCCAGACGGTTTGCAAAGCGACTTTTACATTTAAAATAATTGGGTTATTGTAGTAAAATAGCCCAAGAAACTCTGTTTAAAAACGAGTTTGTTGGTTATTATAAATCAATTGTTGGCCTCAGCAGTTGCGGGATTAATGCTATAAAACTGTATTTCCTGTCCAACAATTGTAAAATCTGCAAACCGTATAGTTGTCTTGCAAATAATCCAGATGATTTAGAAAATTACAAACCGTATGGACGCTTTAGAAAGAGTATGAACTATTTACAAGCCGTATGAATCATTTTGAAATAGTCTGAACTGTTTTAAAATAGTCTAAACTATTTTGAAATAGTTGGAAAAGTTTGCAAGGCACATGACTTTCGAACCAAAAGCGACCGTCATCATTTTATTTATAGCCTCTATACAACTTTATCAACATGAACGTCGATCATAAGACATAGAGCAAGTTAATTAACTGTATAAAAATGTTGTTGAATATAATCTCTAAAATTAATTTTTACATTTACAGTTAGGTTGTATTTATTATTTAAAATAATTTCAAGCACATAATATTTAATGAATAAAAAACATTATTTATTTACTTAAAGAAAATTCAACTGTTCAGTGTTTAGGAGGAACGTTATCCATCATAAATGGACTGTAGATCTATGATCAATAGAGCAAACCAGCAAATCGGCTCGGATTTTCAAAGCTCACGAACGATTTCACAAAGTGTTCAGAAGTTTTTGCAAAAGTTCAGACTATTTCAAATTCGTTCAAATGGTTTGAAAAGCGTTCAGACGTTTTAAAATGCAAAAGACAAAACGTTCTGAGCCACCATAACATAAAGATATAAATATAAAAATAAAATTTTACCCAATAGTTGACTGAAACATGCTTTTCTTGATCAAGTTTCATTTATCTGAAACGTAAAGGCATTTATTAGTTAGTGATATTAGTATTATAACTGTTTATCTGCTATTTATCAATAGTTATTATTTGATGAAATAAATGATTTTTAAGGAATGTATAATTATAACGATGTATTAGTTACGCCAGTTTTAGCATTGGATGATGAGGAATGAAAACTGTGGTTGATTGGATAGACTATATCATAAATATTATAAAACAAGTATCATCTTCATAACACTTTTTTATTCAATGTTCTCCATTTTAATCTAATCACTGCACATTTTTTAATTGATTACATAAACTTGGCATTGGTATGTACACTTACTGAATATTTACTTGCTGTAGACAGTTAATTCTTACATCAGAACTACATGTGAGATGCTCTCCATTAAACACAGACCAGTTTGGTGCACAGCTGCAAGTAAAATATTTGATGAAGCAGAACTAAATAGTTAGACGGTCAGTGCTCCAATGAATTACATAGTTCATCTCAGCTTGCAAAGGGATGTCTCTGCTTTGGTTGTAATATGCTTTCATGTTTATCGGTGACACAGTGAAAACTGATAAGCATACGTTGGATAGAGAAAGTTTTACTCTGATACGCCATAGTATGTGAGCGCAATCAGTTGGCTTTTTTTGCAGTCAAATGCTGGTTTTGTGTTTGACAGGGATTCACACTTTAGACAGTTTAGATAAGTCAATTGTGCAACACAACAACTCAACTCCATAAACATTGCGACTTTGCTTGAAGAAATGATAGCATTAATAAACTTATTCTTAACATACACCATAGTCAAGAAGCTGTTTATTAATCAATCTTTTATCACAAAGCGCTGCTAACTTAATACATGTGAGCTAACATTTTTTGTTGTCTCAATTTCCGACTATATTTTCTTGCCATTACTCCATTAGATAATATGTAAACATTTGTTAACTCTTATACGCGTATGAGCCTTGGACGACTAATGTCTCTTTTGTTTTGGGTTACAGACAACTATTGCTGCTACTGGTAAGGTTTCCACCATTTGAGGCCTGAGCACACATAGGTTCATGTGCAACGAATGGTCTAACAAATGGTCTATTTGTTGTTCTGGGTCCAGGCACACATATGTTTTAAACAGCAATGAATGGACGAACGAATTTCCCCCAGCTGCCAATCAAAGTGCCGCTAGCTAGCTACCTCGGAACAGCTCACCAGTTGTTTCCTGTTCAAAATGGTGGTTCGCAAAAAGCAGATGATTTTATTTTTATTCTATTTGTTGTTGAAAAACTGAGAGATACTCCGTTACTAATATTTCTGCTGCTAAGTATCCGGCGCATCTTTTGTGCGCATAATTCTCATATCGTACAACCAATCAGCTTCGAGGGCTACTGACGAATGGTATTTGTGTTCGTTTGTACGGTGGGGCTCTCCACCAAACGACGAATGTCTCAATGAACGTTTGTTGGGCATGGATTTCATTCGTTGGGGCTACTTGTTCGCCCGTTCGTTGCTCATGAACGTATGTGTGCACGGGCCCTTAGTATAATTTTGGGTTTGGTGCCAAGCATTTTCTTCAACTGTCAAAGCTTAATAAATGTCTGAAATTTTCAAATGAGTGTATTTGATATGCGCTACTTTGTCTCATGCCTCAAGTTCTGGGCAGAGTTTGAGAAGTAATTGCCTGTGGAAGTCTCTCTTGGATTTGGATATGAGAAGAGATTTTTCTTAACAACTAACCTTTTTTGTGTCAAAGTGTTATATTTTTCATAAATGCAACTTTTTTGTATTCTTCTGTTACGTTTTCTATTTTTTTCTTTTGTGTATATTTTTCTATCAGTATCTCATACTCGAGTTTCTAACGAAGGAGTGAAAAATTGTATTAAATCAAAAGAAAACAGAGCTAGAGGGCATTTTGGTCAAACTTGAGGACAGTATCAAGACACAGAGGTTGTCAATGCTAGGAAATGTAGACAACTGATTTATGAGTATTTCAAAATAGCTATACTTTTCTTTCTGCAAAGTTAGAATTTTACTGGCTGTTTTTGTTACGATATATTAGGTTCAAGACATAACTTCCTTGCAGTCTCTGACACAAGCCTGGAAATCAAACTTATGTAGAACTTATCATAATTAAAAAAAACATTTTTTAACTATCTTATTCCTTTCTCAGCCTATCCGTTGCTTGAACAGTGTCATTGGGCATCAGCAATTAGTTTTTGGCTCGCGGTTTGGTGGAAACACCAATTAAATCTTTAAACTCAGCAAATTGCTCTTTTGTATAGAATGTTGTACGTACACTCAGGGTCTTGCAACTCTCAACATCGCAATATTTTTAGTCTATAGAGAAGCTAATATAGCTTTAGTTCACTTTACATACTATACATATATTTACATAATATAGTATTGTGGTAGACTTTGATGAATGGCAGTGGTAAACTGGTTGTTTACCAGTTCAATCGCCACACAAAAGCGCTAAAGTTCCACCCAAAGCCATCGGAAAGATGCTGTGCCAGTGGCAAGTGCTACTGTGCCAGTAACACAGAATGCAAGGACGATATTGACTCCTTACTGACCCGGTATGGTGACACAGGGCCGGTCAAAGATGGCGGCCATAGTAGAGGATCTGCAGAACCACCTGGAATCTTACTCTAGAGCAGGAACAGTAAGTACCCTTCCTCAAAATGACAAATACGGTAACTACAAGCTTGCTGTAGCCTTGAAGCCCTGCAGAGACCAATGATTGGACAACTGGATATAGGACTCAGCCCTTAGCCACTTGGGGCCCATTGCATTTAATCCTTATTCACTGAATGATTTGCTTACTAATTATTTCCTGTGCCTTTACCTTTATATAATATTATGCTAATAGCTTCCTGCAAGCTTATCTATAAAAGGGCTGGAATTGTATATACTCATTGCATTCATTCACTCATGTTTTGTCAATCACCCTAGTAGACTTTGGTCTTGATAAATAAAACCACTTTTTAAACCACACACTGTATAGTTTGTCTGAGTCGTGGGCTCTGTGCTTGCCAACTGATCCGGCAGTAACTGATCGTAGTAGTCACTGTCATACCGGCACAGTGTCCCCTCTGGAGAGAGGTAGAAAACTCGAGATTAGTGGAATATCGTGGTAACGAGACCGAAATCCATTACATTGGTGGCAGCAGTGGGATAAACGGTACCTTCCCACGCTTTGCTCTTTCATCCTACCATCTGGCCCTTCGAATGCACTGAGTGCCAGCTCTCATTGAGAATTGATCAACAGGTGTAGATATGAGGAGATTATTGACACAGTATACAACCGGATTTCTCTTTAGGCTCGTTGAGGCCCTTCGCCCTGCAGTAGCTATTCCGGCACAGTATACCAAAACTAAAGGCTCTATATATCAACTGTACAGCTTGCTCCATTTGCAGCAGTCTAGTACAGGTGCTTACGGTATTCCCTACAGGCTCGTAGAGCTCGCTCCGCCCTATAGCAGTGATATAGGTACTGTACGAGAGAGGAATTGATATTAAAGACTTGTTTTCTACAAGTATACCAAGGTTGACCCGGCACAGCAAGCGTATTGCAAGCCATTGACATTAGCTATTTATAGCTTGGAGAGCTTCTCAGCTAGTAGCCCTGCCTAGGGTTTTGTAGCGAACCAACCACACTGACTGTACACTCATTGAATTTACTCCGCCGGCAGCGGGACTGAGAGAGAGACGTGTATCTTCTATACAGGCTGAATTGCTAAGGCCTTTCAGCTTGGAGTGTAGCTCAAGCTGGCAACACTGACTCGGCATTGTATCCATATCCAGTGTCTCTACACCATTGTCTACAGGTTCGTAGAGCTTGCTCCGCCCTGCAGCGGAGCACTAAAGTTTTGTAACGGTTGTTACAGTTACAGGTTAAATTAGAGTCGAGTTACTCCTCCACCTGCAAAGAATGGTCAACCAGAGAGCACACAGTGCCGGTAGAGCACCTGCTGGCAACCAAGAGATTATAGCTATAGATAGATTGACAGAAGCATTGTAAGCCATCATGAGACCCAACCAAGGCAATGCACCAGCTACTTTCAAAGCCTTGAAGTTCGACAGAGAAGGAGATGTTGAATACTTTATTAACAGATTCATGTAAGTAGCTGAGATTACTGAATGGTTAGAGAAGATGGCCATGTTACACTTAATAGTTGCACTACTGAGGTAGAGCATTAGACTATGGAAAGCGTCAGCATCTGCAAGGTATCTTTGTTGCCCTATGAGCACATTTTGGTCTGACGCCAAGGGAAGCTATGTCCCTACTAACCAGCCTGCGCAGACAGCACAAAACGTTGCTCCAGGGACACGCAAGTGAGTTAGAGCGTCTAGTAAGCATTGCTTATGCTGACCTCTTTCACAGACCGATGCAGAGAATGATGCTGGATACATTCAGCTCCACAGTTGGTATGGCCTATCTGCAAAGACATTCGTTGATCTTGCAGCCCGCGGACTTAGCCAATGCAGTCCTGGCCTGCAATGAGTATCTGCAGATTAAAACACCGTATAAAGAACGCCAGGCTCATATGCGTATGGTAGGAGAAGAAACCAACAAAGAGTAAGAGGAGTGGACTGGAGCTGCTGCCAGGACCCCGCCTCAGTATGTCTCCACTACAACCCCAGTGAAGAAGATACACGGCACTTCCACACCTGCCACCCCGAATCCTGTTGCAGCTATCATGACAGTTTAAAGACATTAGCTGGAGAAATTCGGTCGCTGATGGCAGCCAGAGAAACCGTTCACCACCACCGATGGACACAGCGCCCAGGCTGCGGTGCTTGGACTGTGGTCAACCAGGTCACATGATAGGTACCTACCCTCAAACCCAATGCACAGTTAGGTTCTCATATACCCCTAGACAGACGAGAAACGGCTGATGCCTGCGTTAGAGCCACCGGCAGCTTATTGCAGTTAGGTCAGCTGGACACCCCAGACCCCCTTCTGGTCCTTCCACTCTGCTGTGTGGACAACTCCCAAGAGAATACAGACAGCTGGACCACAGTTGGAGCCACCTTACCAGGCCAGCTACTTCCTACCTGGAGATTTAGCTGGTAGACCAGCTTCCTTGTTGATCGATACTGGTTGCACTATCAACCTGCTGTCTAGACATACTTACCGGCAACTACCACCACAGTCTGTGAAGAATGCGCTACAACACAGCGAGTCGCATGGTCTGATAGCGGACGAGTCTAGGATCCCCTTCTATGGCACAAAGCAAGTCAACTTGCAACTACGTGGGTTCATTGCAATGCCATTAGCGGTATGCCGTTCCTCCCCGTACACAAGTGTGCTTTGCGATTCTCGGATTGTAAGGTCATCATAGACAGGAATGAGCTTTCATGCACAGATAAGCATGTGCAACCACTGGGATACAGCATCAGACTGGCATGTACAGATCAGGTAGAGAGCCCCATTTTTTCCCCAGAAGAAAAGATACACCCCCATTGAGGCAGGGAAAGTCCACAGACAGCCACGATTGAGGCAACTGTGTGGGAAAATCATCAGGCTATGGAGGGTGTTCAACCACAGGCCTGCAGCAACAAAGTTCAGTCAACTCAGACTGAAACTGTTGGCTCTAGAAGCAAAAAAAGTGGGCTACCTCGATAGAGTCGCATGCTACCACATTGGGGCAATAGTTGGGTAAACCAAGGAGACTGGAAATAAACCAGACACTCTTTAGCGAGCAGATAGAAACATGGAAGGTGGAAGCGCGGCTTGTAACCACCGAAGTAGGGCGGCTGCGTCAGCAGGCCACCAGCCTGAGAGGTGCTTTCTTTGAAGAGACACCGGACTAGTACATATCCATATATGTATATCATAATTACAACCTGCCATACATTTATATATTCAAATATACTTGACCTGGGTACAGAGACACCCCCATACGTATTAATCTGGATTTGTTGAAATTAAAGATCGGGTGTGCCTTTAATGGAGAGAGGTATGTGGTAGATTTTGATGAATAGTAGTGGTAAACTGGTGATTTACAACCCCAATATCCACACCAGTGTGCTAAAGTGCTGTGTTATGTCAGTGGAAAGCCATACTGTGCCGGTAGCACAGCATGCAGTGCCGGCATTGACCCCTTGCCGACCTGGTATGGTGACATAGGGCCGGTCAAAGATGGCTGCCATAGTAGAGGATCTGCAGAACCACCAAAGATCCTACTCTAGAGCAGGAATAGGAAATACCACAAGCTAGCTGTAGTCTTGGAGCCCTGCAGAGACATGTGATTGGACACTGGAGATAAGACTCCACCCTTAGCCATTTGGGGCCCATTACATTTAATCCTTATTCACTGCCCGATTTGCTTATTATTTATTTATATATGCTTATTGGTCTAACTATTTCCTGTGCCTTTACCGTTATATAATATTATGCTAATGACTTCCTGCCAGCATCCCTATAAAAGGGCTGGAATTGTATATATTCATCGCATCCATTCACTCATGTTTTGCCAATCACCCTGGTGGATAGCCACCCTAGGACTTTGGTCTTGATGAATAAAGCCACTATTAAAAACCACACACAGTATAGTTTTTCTGAGCAGTGGGCTCTGTGATTGCCAACTGATCTTTTCAGTAACTGATCATTAGTGGTCACTGTCATACCGGCACAGTGTCCCCTCTGGAGAAAGGTAGAATACTCGAGATTAGTGGAACTTTGTGGTAACAAGACCAAAATCCATTACAGTATTTGTATGTCGCTTTTTCCAACAATATGGAAAACAATGCATTATTAGCTGACCGTTGGCCCTTGCAATACTCATGGGATTAAATGAATAGATGAATAAACCAAAGTATGTTTTCCCTGTTAGAAAATGTTTACAAGTTTTAAAAGAACCAAGTCTTGTAAGAAACACAACAGTGCTAACTACTGTAGCACATCTTGATCTCGTTGGCCACAAAAAAAAACTAGGATGAAGTATTAAACCTCTCTCAAGAGGGGCACTGCCAACATTGACAGAGACAACTTAACCAGTTACTTTCGAATCAGTCGGCATGCTAGAAGCACACAGCTCAGACAAACTACAGAGAGTACACAATGTGCTAGCTTGACAGAGGTATTTATTATCATATTACTGAGTTCTGGGGAGACAATCACCTAGATTGTGGCATATGTGTACACCAATACATGAAGTACGAGTACAATGAAAATGGTTGCCTCCGCTCTTTATATTCACTATGTTCCCATGCTGCGAATTCGTTCGGGTTGAACTCATAAATCGTCCATTCGGGTCATGGGAATTCTGACTCGTACGAGTTGGTTCGGATTCATTCGTGTTGGCTCACTGCGGTTCCTCAAACCGAATTCGTTTGGGTTGAGCATTGATTAGGATCATGGGAATCGCTCGTGTTGATGAATTCGAATTCGTTCGGGTTGCTCTTTTGAGATAAAGGCATTGAACTGGCGATTTGGCAGTAAATCAGTTTTTGCGTATTTTCCAACTGCAGCATTCATATAATAATAATCCTCAGCAAATTTAACAACAGGTAAGTTATAAATTATTTACTATTTGCTCGGGAAACAGAATCATAGCTCTGTTTCATAAATGGGCAAACTAAATTATTATTATTTTTATACTTGCCAAAAATTTATTTTTTTATTATTTGGAAATAATTTATTTATTATTATTAATTATTTATCGTTTCTTATAGCTATCATTATATTTATTAATAATCATCTATAATTATTACAAATTGTTGATTTTGTTATTATTCATCTACTTACTAGTTTATGCTGTGAACATTCCACAAATTTGACTCATAATATTACTACTAGTAATACGAGCGCGGTTGTTTATCAACTCACTACAATCAAGTAATTGTTGTGCTCGCTACTCACTGTAAAGGAAGGACAACTCCCGCAACTTATTTCAATTCGAATTATCATAGGAACGGATTGGAATGCCAACCCGAATGAATGCTAACCAACTCGAATGGACGCCCGATCCGAACGAGTTCGCAGCATGGGAACATGGTGATTGGCTGGATATCCGGAAAAATTTTACATGTTTCATAAAACTTTCCAATAAAACATGCACAAAAGTGAATAAGCCAATAGTAGTAATATATGAGCAGATCTCCCTACCAAGTGTTTTTTTGTGGATTTGATCTGGGGGTTGAGGCAATGGGTTACGATGTTGGATGAATTCGCCGAGTTTATATCGTATTTTATTGTATTTCATTTGAGGGGCATTCGAGTGGCATTTGAGTGGCATTTAAGTGGCATTTGAGTTTTTGATTATTTTTTTTACTTGTTTTGAACTTATATGGCATATAGATTTTGAATGTATGGCATTTAAGTTTTGATAATTCTGGTTACTTGAGAGAGAGGGGAGAGGGAAGAGGAGAGATGAGATTTTGTAAGTTGAACTCATATGTTATCTTGGGAGAGAGGAGAGAGGAGTTATATCTACATTAAATAAATACATTGATTAAAAATGAATCAATATATGATTATACACATTTATTTTATAATAAGTAAGAAAAATCTCCCCATATAATAAGTAAGAAAAATCTCCCCATATAAGATAGTTAGAGTCAGTAAATAGTAAGTAATACAAAGCACTAGGTTTTGTAATGACAACCAATACACAGACTTTTTTTATACATTCATTAATATATGGATAATTATGTGCATATTTATGACTATTTCTGTATAAAATTTTGGAAAAAACATCATTAAATTAGCTCTCTAGATGGTTAAATAATTGCAATAGAAAACATTATATCTAATTTTTTTGACATTCCTAAATTTTGAGAAAATCATCATACTGGAGAATGTAATAAAATAGATATCATAATAGGGCGTAATAAGTTGAATATATAGAGTTAAAGTCTATAAAAACTTTTTAATTTGTAAAGTATTTGATGACTTTACAAGAAATATCATCACATTCAGGTTCAATGATGATGAGAAGATTTTCTTCAAGTTTAAGTTTACTATTTTCCGATATAGACAGAGAAAGTTTTGAAAAACCCTCCAAATCATTATAAATAAAAACTCTATAAATCAATGGTGTTGAATTTGTAATTGATACTGAATTGTTTTCGCATATGATGTATCTATCACACACACAATCAGTAGCAGTTTCGATTTCTTCAGAATTGTATATAGTAGAGTTTGTAGGGCTTGGCTGTTCCAAAATTAAATCGACTAAACCCAGAGCTTGTGGAAGAGATGAAATTGATGGTGATAAAGCTGGAACTACTGGCTTGTTTGTAGTTTTTGTTGTTGTTGTCTGTGGAGTTATGGTGATTATTGAAGTTATTCTTCGAATCGTAGGTAGTGTTCCCTCATCATATAAACGGATGTAATTTAACGCTTCATCAGTTTTGCAAACAAAGTAGTGTTGAGGCCACATATCATAAGTGTCACAGCTTCTACGTCGGAGAGTAGGTTCCATGAAACATGTAAGTCTTTGCATACGATATTTTAAGTTTTTTCTTAAAATACGAGTTACTGAATCAACCGCTTCCATATTAAGAATTCCCTGAAGACATCCGGACGCTCTATGAGATAAAGTGAATGGTTTAATCTCTGTTACAAGACAATAACCACTTAGGATTGGGAATAATAGGAGATAGATTCGATATCTCATTTTTATTCAGAGTGAGAGACTTTTAACCTAGTTTATGCTTTCATCATCTAGAGTTAACTGTCTTGCATGTCGGTGAACTTTGGTTAATATGCTCCAACTAAAGTTCTATATATATAACTTTGGGATTGCCTTTGTCTTTGTTATCTCCTTGACATGTGATGCTGATGATAATCTTGTTTTGAATAGATTTCAAACTTTCAAAACTCGAAAATGACAAATTTACACCTTCAATACCATTGATGTTAGTGATGACAGTAGCTATTTTCGGCTTCTCGTTGGTCAAATAAATGCATTCCACGCATGCAAAGTTGGTTGTCTCAAACTCTTCTGTTGGTGGACAAATCAAACGTGAGGTGTTGTATTCAAATACACATAATTCATCATTCCAAAATAGTTTTGTATTTTGAGTAAGACCTTCCGTATTATTTTCAACCCCTATTGCGCATTCCTCCTGATTCAGAGTGTATTTGGTTGGTGTATTGCAGGTCGGGGTATCTGTAGGCTCCTTGTTGATCGAATGATTGGAATGAGCGCATTGCATGCATGCAAATTTGAATGTCTCAAACTGTCTTCTTATTGGACAGATCAGACGTCTGTGGCTGTATTGAAATGCACATAAACTCCCATTTCGATATACTTTTGTATTTTGAGTAAGTCCTTCCGTATTATTTGTAATACCCATTTCACATTCCTCTTGATTCAAAACGTATTTTATTGTAGTATCACAAGACACAGAATCTGTAGAAGTTGTGTCCTTGCAGATCCAAGAAGCGCTTTGAGGGATGAAAAAACCACAATATAATAAGTCAGGAGGGTAGAGTCGCACACAGTTTTTTCCATTTTCATCTTTATATCGTATAGTCCTTTCGAAAGGTGAAAAAACCAAGACATCATTTTTATCCATAGCTCCGGCTATACATTCATCAATTTCATTGGTATAGAATACTCCACTAACATTGGGAAATGTTAGTGCCAGTAGCAAGATAAATACGCAGCTCATTTTTTAAAATGTTTTTGCTTTCAGTGTTGAAAGTTGAATACTTTCTTTCTTGATGTTTTTTCTATTTATACGTAAGTGGCTAGTGGCTTGTTCAGCTCTCTCAACCGATTTTGAAGATGTGAAACAATCTCATCAAAGTGGTTACCAAAATGTAAGTATGGTTCCAATCGAGATTGAGACAAAAGAACATGTGTTCCTGTCCAGCGAAATGAAGTCAAACCTCTTAAAATCGAAATATCTATCAAATCACCCAGTTCAGCATCTTTCAAACATTGCTTTATATCAATCAGTTCGATCGCTCTTTTGAGATCTTCAAAATCTATCGACTTGGCTTGCGGACAGCATACTTTTGGATCAAAGCTCCTAGAACAGTTTAAGCATTCGAGAGGATTTGCTCTTGAAATACAATTACAGCTCAAAAGCATGCTTTGTATTGATTTACGAACTAGATTGAATCCTAACACAAAATAAAATACTTCTTCGGTGATGAGTTGAACAAAAAGAGGATTCGAACGCTCTAAAGGAATGTGTTCAAAATGAGTCCTTATGAACTTAGGAACAAAATCAGCCAATGTACCGATTGACTTGAATCCTTGAGTTTTTCCACTCATGTTTCTGCTGTAGTTCAGAGATAAATGAAGCAACTTTTTTGTAACAGTTCTTTTATGAGTCTTCAGATATATTTGTCTTTGTCGAATCAATAGTTATTATCGGGTTGACTGAGTCTTCTTTTTCATCAAGAGTATGAGTGTATGGATATCCTTCCGCTATCGCAAGTAATTTATCCTTTAGACGTTGATAAGCCAGTTTGCTCTGACTAGCAGGTAATAGGTAGGGATTTAATCGTGCTCTCAAATTTGTTAGCAAAAAGGGAGACTTCAAATCATCAGTGGAAAGATCCAAAAAAGCATTAATCCATTCGTCATGCACCAAAAAACCCATTTTAGCATTTTTCAAAACTTGTTTTCTATCAATCCAGTCGATAGCATCACCCAATTCTTTTTTGGTAGGTGTAGCACCTTCAACCATTTCAGCATATCTTCTACAAGTGATACATTTGTCATCAACGTGTGAACAGTAACAGTTTAGTAGCGATAGATTGGTTGCTTGCTTGTAAAAACTCCCTCCTAGTACACAGTGTACACATTCCTCCGTAAAATAAATCCTCAACATTTCATCAGAAACCTCAGCCAAAAAAGTTTTAGGTCCTATAGCATCGGAAGCTTCTTGGTGAGCAAAGTCTTCAACACGTATCATATTTGTTGTTATTCCGTTAAATTACAAAACGCGAATGATACGTTTTCAAATTGAAATACCTATTTAACCATTCATTACTTTTTCTTTTTTTTGAGGTTAATTGTTATGCTAGCTCATGTAGATCTTCATAAATGCTTTAATTTCAACCTGACAACCATCGATTGGGCAAGGTTTTACTTCTGATGAGCATTCAGTAAGTGCTTTTTCCTTACACTCACTACAGTAAATGAGATGACCGCATGGAAGAGAGATATGATTTGCAATTACTTTTTTTTCATGCGTCTCAGACACACATTGAGCGAGTTTGCTTTGCTTAGTTTGATCTTTATCTTTTTTTAACGAATCAATTGATTTAGCATCATTTTTTAACAGTGTTGACGAATTCTCAACAGATGTAAAATCATTTTCAAAAGCATGTAAGGCTTCAATCATAAAACCTATTCGCTCAAAAGGTTTTCTATTTAATACTAAAACTTGTTCGATATCGTTTTGACTGTATCCTAGTTTTTTGCAAATAAGTTTCATTTCTTCGGTGTCATTGTTGTGCGTTATTTGTTTTACTTTTTCTCGATATTTTTCAACCCGTCGCTTACATCTTTTGCCTTTTTCCGTTCGCATGTAAACATCCTCAACATACTCTTCACCTTTACTCCCGAGTAAAAAATAACAGTCTGGGAACCATCGACAGTGTTCCTCCCACGGTAGATCGCTCTCTTCCCATTCTTTAAGTTCACCTGAGCAAAAGAAGCATTTTACACTATCTCCGAACTTAGTATAGTAGAAACCTGCATTGGAAAGGAGTTTCATGGAGACTTTACCCTTCCACTGTTTGAAACTGTCTTCTCTAGATGTTTCAGTAGCAAAACGTGGTGTGTCAGCACGATCAATTGATATACCTAGAGGTAATACTTCTGCAGTTAAATCTCCTCTTCTGGTCTTTTGTTCTTCCATCGTATAACTTTTGACAATTGAGATGTTTTTCATTTCATCTGCAAGTAGTTTCCTAGGTCTATACACACGATTGTGAGTGTTAAATCCTCTAACAAATCGACAAAACGGAAAACTTTTAGCATGTTCT
This sequence comes from Cryptosula pallasiana, assembly GCA_945261195.1. Lineage (NCBI taxonomy): Eukaryota > Metazoa > Bryozoa > Gymnolaemata > Cheilostomatida > Cryptosulidae > Cryptosula > Cryptosula pallasiana. Next base: position 26,949,136 of record OX183134.1, on the reverse strand, counting down.
TTCATCGGATGTTCATCTTCATCCTTCCAGTTTAGTAATACCCCTTGGCAAAAAACACATCGAACAGCGTTGTCTTTTTCAAGGTTATAGAAACCAGCTCCAGACATGTTTTCACCACAATGTTTACCTACTCGTCTCCAATTTGTAAGAAATGATTTTCTTCGATAACTTTCATCAAGCATTAAAGCCTCTCTTTCATAAAAAGAGAGTTCATTGTAAATGAACTTGAAAAAGTCCGTTGGGGAAAGTTGCGCAATAGTTTTTTGTAATTTTAATGACCAAAGACTACAGTGATTATCCGGATAAGTTGCGACGACATAAGTTATTGCAGTGGTATCAGGAAAAGTTCGTTGTAAAAACAACGACGAAGTAACGAGTAAACTATCATCTATCCATTCAGCGCAGTCTTTAGTATTTTCAAAACAATTCCGAGTTTTTTGCATTCCTTTTTTTTCATTATAAATAGTGTTTGCTACATATCTGTTGTTTGTTACTCGACACATTATTTATATATAATACAAGTAGTAGCTTCAGTTATTACTCAAGTTGAAAGTTCTTTCCCTTTAATCTAGTTCGTTGTTATTCTAAAAAAAAAATGATAATGCTTTATAGCAAAAAATAAAAAAAGACTAAGGTTTCAATTTTTTCAATATACTTGAATTGATTACTATTGTAATAGAATGTAAATACTTACATCAGAAATGAAGACTTGTCTTTCTTTGAATTAAAATGAATGATATTCCTAGTTGTTTGAACTTGAGAGCTGCTTTCTATAAAATTCGGATGAAGAAGGAGTACTTTTTGCATTTTGAAGCCCTGAAATAATAAGAATAAACATAATTAAAACTTACATACAGCATTTTTTGATATCTTAAATAGTGAATAATCTTGTTTTTTTGTTCAGAAAATGTCTTCACGTTTAAATTGATTACAATTAAAACAAAATATAAATACTTACATCACAAATGAAGACTTGTTTTTCTTTGAATCAGATGAATTATACACATAGTTGTTTGAACTTCAGCTGTTTCCTATGTAACTCAAAATGATGAAGAAGGAGTGCTGTAGTAGATGATGATGTAGTAGATCTTGTTCCTTCAGTTACTAACGATGAAGTGAATGCTTTCTGTATGAAAACAGTGCTTCTTATATAGCTTAAGTTGCACTGCTATGAATCAGCATTATTTTCACATGAATGGAAACCGTTGCTTTCGCGGGAATAACAATTTTATTTTCACGCGAATACAAAGCAATGCTTTCGCGGGAATAAATACTTTATTTTCACGCGAATGGAAACCGTTGCTTTCGCGGGAATAAATATTTTATTTTCACGCGAATACAAACCAATGTTTTCGCGGGAATAAATAATTTATTTTCACGCGAATACAAACCAATGTTTTCGCGGGAATAAATAATTTATTTCCACACGAATGGAAACCGTTGCTTTCGCGGGAATAGAAATTTTATTTTCCCGCGAATACATTGGTTTGTATTCGCGGGAATCAATACTTTATTTTCACGCGAATGGAAACCGTTGCTTTCGCGGGAATAAATATTTTATTTTCACGCGAATACAAACCAACGTTTTCGCGGGAATAAATAGTTTATTTTCACGCGAATGGAAACCGTTGCTTTCGCGGGAATAAATATTTTATTTTCACGCGAATACAAACCAATGCTTTCGCGGGAATAAAACAATTATTTCAATAGGGATAAAACCGTTGCTTTCGCGGGAGTAAAAAAAATAATTTTCACGCGAATAAAAACCAATGCTTTCACGGGGATATCGCGTGAAAAACTGCTGAGTCATAGATATATTATAAAGAAGGTTTCATAGGGTTAATTAGTAGAGCTTTAGCTATTTAAGAACCAGTGTTTTCACACAGAAAGCATCCAGTTCTACAATAGCTAGCAAGGAAGCAACATCTACACACCAACTACTACATTTACTTGAAACTATAGAAAGACTTTCAGTCAATAAGGTGAGAATCGCTAAATAATTCTTTAACATATATTGATAGAAAACTTCAACTAGATTTACTATAATACTTCAGAAAGTTAATTTTATGTTTTAATATTTTGTTCTTATTAATAAAAGATCAAATAGTTTCACCATATCGCATCAGAAAAATTAATTTGGTTTTGATTATGTGTTTATTTTATAAATATCTAGTTAGTTTATTCTTTTCAAATATTTTTCAAAATTCCAACCATCTGTTACATATTTTTTACTCTCTTTTCAGTTCCAACATATTAATAAAAGATCAAATAGTTTCACCATAATACATCAGAAAAATTATTTTGGTTTTGATTATGTGTTTATTTTATAAATATCTAGTTAGTTTATTCTTTTCAAATATTTTTCAAAATTCCAACCATCTGTTACATATTTTTTACTCTCTTTTCAGTTCCAACTTTTCACTGAACGCTCTGAATATGAATGAAGACCGTAATACCTCATTTCTCTCAACATTCGAACCATACTCTGATGATAAAGAAAATATCCCTCCTGATTCACATATAATAAAAAGGAAACTGAAAACAGTTCGACCAAAGCCATGGGATTCGGATAGAAATAAAACGATTGACTATGCTTGGACTTTAAAAGCACCATCTCTTTCTCATCTTTCCTGCTTGTCAAAAAATGCTGCTAGTTTGCTCAATTCTTGCGATACCAATGACAGAGTAATGATTGGAAGGTTTCAACCACTTCACTTAAATCAAACACCATCACTTCTCGAGATAATCTCCATCGAAAGACCAGCTGAGGATGTGTATAAAAACTTATGCATTATCCGCTACAATGTCGAAACATTTGGCAACAGACGACAAGTGAGGTCCATGGTGAGAAGTGAGGATTATAACAAATTAGCTCCAACACAACCGGATGTTCCAAAACTGGTGGTTTTTATGGGATTCGATTCAGACAAGCTTCCAATCTTTCACCCTATCAACTTTCCATCCAATATTTCCCTTGAAGAAGCTAAACAGCTAAGTAGATTAATAAAAAAAAAAACACCTAGTCAGTTGATCAGTATGGTTCGTATCGCAACACTCTCTCAATTTGCTGTTGGGAGTGTAATCAGTTTTGAATCTCCTCAAATATCAACTCAGTTAACATTACCTAATGGAGAAGTGGTGATGGATGCGCTACTGGAAAACTACAGATGTTTGCAATACGATGGTTTGATGATGGGAGTTCTATATATACCTGAAAAACATGCTAGCGACGTCAAACGAATTGGAACAGGAGTCATACTTGTAAGAAATCGTGAAGTTAGTAGATTTGGTTATCATCGACATGATATAATACATTCACAGCATTACAAGCGATAGAAGCGGCTCAAAACCTATCCAACAAACTTGATGATTCCAACCAGATGAAGTACTTTACTACAGATGAGGTTGTTGAGAACAAGGTCTTAGTGCTTTCAATGGGAGCGGGAAACACATCTTCTACATCTTTGAGAGAACCAACACCCCCTGGTGAAAACTATATTCAAGAAAAGCAAGTCAGACAACACTACCTAGTGAGTGTTTTTTTATTTAATGTAAACTAACTGATATAAGTAATACTTCCAATTAGATAGAATTTATTTATAAAGCAATTGTTTTTTGTTTTGCTTTAGATAGAAGAGAGAGAATCAAAAACAGTTGATGAAAATTATGCTCAAGAAAAAACAAACCGAACAATATAACTTGGTGAGTTACTTCCCTTTACTATATAATGTTAACTAACAAATGTAAAAAGAACTATAATTCAAATTCATGTAATTATTTTACATTTTTGTTTAATCATCCTATACTAATACATAACTTTTTATTTTAGTTCATTATGGAATCAAAAGTACATAGAACAGAAGTCTTCCTTCCTAAGTTATAACATCAGTACAACAATGATGACATTGTAAAGAAAAAGACTATGCATTGATTGTCATTACAAGTTGTAGTGCTCTGTATGACTACATTGTAAAGAAAAATACTATGTATTGATTGTCATTACAAGTTGTAGTGCTCTGTACTACTTAGTATTTACTAACTCTAGCTATATTATACAAGAATATTTTCCTACTTATTATGTAATAAATGTATATAATCATATATTGATTCAATGTAGTTATATCTCCTCATTCTTCTCTCCTCTCTCTCTCAAAATATCATATGAGTTCGAGTTATGTAAAATAATTATCAAAACTTGAATGCCATACATTCAAAATCTATATGCTATAAGCTCAAATCAAGTAAAAAAAATAATCAAAACTCAAATGCCACTTAAATGCTACTCAAATGCCACTCAAATGAAATACAATATAAACTCGGCGAATTCATCCAACGTCGTAACCCATTGCCTCAACTCCAAGATCTAATCCACAAAAAAACACTTGGTAGGGAGATCTGCTCATATATTACTACTGCCAATACAAATACATACATAACCAGATATTGATTTGTATTTGCAAGCAAAAACAATAATATTTTAGAGAATAAATGTAAAACTGAGGCCAAGTGAGATTGAACAGCTGTACTGGGTTTGTTGAATCACCAAACTCTCACTGAAACAGCACATTTCGAGGACCCTTATTATTCCTAAGTACTTTAATTAACAGTAAATATGTATTTGCAAAGACTGTTTCATGTGAAAAAGATTCCTAGATGCTTTTTTGTACAGGGGCCACCCAAGTACATGCTCCACAACTGCCAGTTTAACCTCTACCTATAGTAATAAGTGTGCTCATTTGAAATAAGTTTATCCACTTCCATAATAAGTATTGCGAATCATAAAGTTAATCAATAAATACATCGTACAAAAGACCTTTTATGCAAAAAATGATTCCAAAAGTTGGGATCGAACCCAAACCCTGTCAACAGCAGGTCAAAGTGTTAACCATTAGGGCATTTAGCAATTTTAAATGCCATTCATGAACAGCCAAATAAAAAAATGAGAATCATTGGTATGCTGACGTTGCGAAATACTTCTCAAATTTTGTCTAACTTTTTTTAGGACTGTTCAACTTGCCGCCTGAACACTTTATCTGATAATACGTTGAAATCTCAAATTTTTGAAAGACCAGGAATGGGGCTACATGGCCTGATACTTTACCTGTCTCTGACCAGTTTCATTCTGGTGTCGGAAAGCTTTGAAAAGTGTTGTTTTCATTGAGACTCCCCAAATTGAAAATGTAAAAACTTGAAACGGTTTTGTGCTATTGCTTTGAAGTTCAAAATGCTACATTGATACAATATCCCTCATGTTTTTTGAAAATTTCAACGAAGTCGGTGTGCTGGTTCTCTAATGGGAAGCTGTTTTATGTCCAAAACTGAGATTTTTCCAAAAATCCAAGATGGCCACTTCTGCAGCAAATTTTAACGTCCAATCATCAATTGATATCATAAATTCAGCAAAATAGACTAGTTTCCGAAATTTTGCCTTTTTTATTTATCAAGTCTATGTTTTGTAGGCCCTTTCGAGGCTACAAAATACGATCCATTACCTGTTTTTTGCTCTTGAGTTTCCGTGTTATAGAATGTTTTCTGGGTATGAAAATGGATTTACTTTAATACCCAATGCCTGTCAATCACGAAGCAAAAAATTGTGTAGCCCTTTGTATAATATTTTTTTTTGACAAAGTGGCAACACTGTCGTAAGGTTCGCCGTAAAGTAATAAAAAACAAAAGAGTGAAAAAAAAAAAGAAGCAACAACAATAGTATTTTAGAGATAGACAACCAATAAAAATATGGTGAATGATTGAATGCATAAGATTCAAAGTGGCTCAGAGGTGAATCTTGGCTCCATTGTTCAATGACTGGTTCCTGGCAGTCCTGGGGCTATACTTAGTCTTGGTTGATGCTGTCTTTCTCCTAGGGAAGGGTACTTCCGGTATCTTGGGAGGTGAGTATTCTCGGGCTACTTTCAGGTTCCGCTGTTAAGGGGTCATCTTGTGCTGGCCTGGCAAAGTGTCTACCGACACAGCAGGGACCATGGCGACCCTGTAAGGGTCACTACCGGCAGTGCTGGTTGCACTGTGTTTTGGTGTTTGGGAGGCACTAGCAAGTCCCCTTGCGTGCATGGTTGGCTTATACCGCTAAGACAAATGAAGGTTTTTATAGATTCCAAACCCCCAAATCTACCACGATACACTGGTTTTGCAGCCGTGATAATAAATAGCTGTCTTCGTTACAGACAAAAAATTAGATGCAAGCAAAATTTAATTGAGTATTTCATAACATAAACTTTTGTGTTGCTACTTTGAAGCCAACATTTCAATTTCACTCTAGGTGTTTTAGTGCAGATATAAACACATGTAATATTCTTCAACATAGTTACGGATTTTACGAATATTGTTTTCCACGCAAGAACAATCAGCCAAATTATATGCTACTGATTAATCATTTATTACAACAGTAGTAATGTAAGAGCAGATCTCGGTTTTTTGAGGATCAGGTAACAGTTATGCCTCAATCTTTTCCCCTGTCGACGCATAACTTCTTGTATTACTTTTTAAATTTTTTTTTCCTAGCTAATACTCCTCTATAATACTTTTTGATGTAATAAGAGTAGATCTCAGTCAAAAATGTGAATATTTTTTGAGGATCATGCAACCGTTACGCCTCGTGGTGATCCAATTTAGAGTTACCCTCCGGAGCTAACTCTCGATTTACAACCCCTGTTATCATGTCATTTTTATGCTACAAAGCTCTGACATGAATATATTTTAACTACTCTTGTGAAGGTTTATGTCACGGATTCTACCCCCAGTCCTGACAATTGTTTACAGATGTATGGCTCTTGATACCTTTTTTATCCCTCGATTCCTGCCACATACCTACAACCTCTTTCTTCATGATTTTTCATTCTCTCTTTAACTCTTGACATCTGGATTTTCTACCAGCTCGGTTTGCACATGTATGTACAGTTTGTCCGTACATGTACAAATTGTACATACATGTACAAATGTATGTTCAGACTGAATATTGTACATGCCCCTACAAGCTGTACGACATGGACAGGAATAGATATAAACATAAATAAACATGTATATAAATGGAAATGTGCATACATGAATATGCATATAAATGAACTTGTCCATTTTTGTCCATCTATGTCCATTTTGGTCCATCTACATTTATGTCCATTTTGGTCAATCTATGTCTATTTTGGTTCATCTATGTCCGTTCTGGTTCATCTATGTCTATATTGGTCCATCTATGTCCATTTTTGTATAGATATAAATGGATATAGATGGACAAAAATGGGCAAGCTTATGTATATACATGTTTATTTATGTACATTTTCATTTATTTACATTTTAATTTATGTTCATGTACATCTTGGTTTATTGTAATGGATTTACATAGAGTAGCCACTGCATTGATTAGTCGCCTGCAACTTACTAGCCTAGTAAGCAACCAGCATGTGATTAATTGACCGCGTTTAGCTAGGGCATCCAAGCGTGAGCTTGTTCAGTTAACAGCGCTAGCAAAGAAGATTTCAAGCTAGGATATTCCCTCCTTTACTGGATGATTACGGTGCGCATTTGTAACCAGTTGTTACTACTAAGTATATCTTTGTATAGTGTCTGCTTGTTGCTATGTTTTATGCTTATTTTTGTATGTATGGCCTGATATTTTTGTAGCCAATCAGGCGCTTATTATTTCAACCACCTTATTTACATATTTTATTGTATAAATATAGAGATATTTTAGCCCAGAGGGTAGAGTCGATTGTGAGCTTGCATTGAGAGCATCTAGACAAGCTTTTGTATCTTGAGCTTAATAAAGTATTCATAATCTGAAACTCCAAGTGCTAAGTTTGGCAGGTTGTCTGGTATTGTTGGTTGATTTGCACACGGCAGAACCTGGAGCTATCTTATATACAGATAGCTGTGAAGAGAACCATTACTACTTCATCAGTAGCACTCTGTAGCAAGTATTATTGTGGACTTGCTGACTCAGTACACTTCTCTAGTAGCTGTTTGGTGAAGGTGTGGCAAAATTCTGTTACATTGGTGGCAGCGGTGGGATTAAGTGAACGTTGAGACACTACTAGAGAAGTTGCCAATGGCCAAACACCACCTCTACTCAATCCTCCTCGCCCCGGGTATTGGTGATTTCTGCTAGTACCAGTTGTCTGGTAGACGCCAAACAACCACCCCACAGACACTGCTACACCCCTCCTCTCTGACCCAGTGGTACTGCCCCCCCCCCCCCACCCGGCGGAACACCCCCTCCTCTGCTATTTTTGAAGTATAGAAGCATGTCACACTGTACAGTGCACTCAGTAGTTGCTGTGCTGCTTCTTTCAAACCTGTGGTACCCCTCTCAGTGCAGGGTATCCCTCTCAACTGGTACCGCTCCTCCTGTGTACCCTGCAGAAGTTGTCCTTTGATTTCCTTGAAGGATACAGACACGGTGTTTGACACAGTGTTTGACACAGTGTATTTCATATTTATCGACCCTTCTTCTAGTACACCTCTCAATCCGGAGGTCTCTCCTCATGCGCTGACAAGTACCCTGCTGATTGCGAAGACTATCCTCCCTTCGATGGCTGCACAGAGAGCAGGGAATGCTGGATGATTGCCGAGAGGCACGGCAGAAGCTGCGGCATTAAGCAGACTTACACAGACATTGCAAGGAGTGTTGCAACCCCCTGCACCTCGCCCTGCTTCTGCACAGAACTTCAAGCCTCCCAAGTTTAATCGACAAGGTGATGTAGAGTACTTCATCACACGGTTCCTAGAAGTTGCTGAAGCAAATGATTGGAATGCCCACACAGCCCTGCTCGGTGTAAGAGAGGCGCTCTGTGAGGAAACATCAGAATGTGGCAGACCCAACACCCTACAAGCTGTGTTCACAGCACTCCGTGCTCTCTTTGGCCTTACACGCCGTGAAGCCCTGCAGAGTGTAGCACACCGGAAGAAGGCACCAAAGACTTCCTCCAAGAGCATGCTAGTGAGGTGGAGAGACTAGTTCGAGTCACCTATGAAGATTTGCCAGAGAGACACATAGAACACATGATACTAGCGATGTTCTCATCCACCCTGGGTCACCCGTATCTGCAACGGCACCTGTTAGCAGTGGATCCACAGATCGCTGAAGATACAGTTTGTGCTGGGGGTGAGTTCCTCCACATCAAGACAGTCCCTGACTCTAAACCATCCAGAGTTCGAGGAGTAGACAAAAATGAAAAGGAAGAAGAACCCTGCAAACCTTACTTGACCACATACCGTCATTCTCAGACTGCTGCCGTGGTGTCGCAAGCGCCAGGAGAAATAAGTCACCTGTATCCAGTTGCTAGCAACTACCCCTCAGTGAGTTACTCCCCTCCACCCCCTTTTGCATAGTGTAGCCACTGCATTAGCAGCCTGCAAATAGGATTTGCTTTCTGCAAGCTATATATGTGTGCTGCCAGTATCGCATTGAATCAAGAGAGAGTACTAGCCAACACGCCAGGTGTGTCTGGTTGATAGCACTATTAGCCGGTAGGTGGGCTGCGGTGAAGCAGACAAATTAGGGAATTCCCTTCTACTACTCCAGCTACTAGCTATTTGAATACAGGCAGGTGATTCAACATCAATGCTCCAGTCTACTTGTGCACAGCTATTACTTTATGACGCGCCAGTTTATTATATGTTGCAATCTGTTTGTTCCAAGTAGGGGCTGATATTTTATAACTAATCATATGTTCCTATTTTCAACTGTATTTCAACTGCATGTCTATCCTATATATGTTGAGACATTTAGCCAAAAGGAGCAGAGTTGTTTGTGAGCTTGTATAGGAAGCATCGAAGCAGGCTTTGTATTCTACATAATAAAGTGTTTATAACTTGAATCACTTTTATTTTGTTTGGCAGGTTGCCTGTTGACTTGTTGGTTCTTCCATACACGGCAGAACACGGTATGTTTCCACACCCATATAAATAGTAGAGAAGCAATTACTACTGCTTGCAGTGGCGCTCTCTAGTAAGAGTTGGTTCTTTCTAACCCGGTACAGCTCCGCATAGTTGCTACCATGCGTTGAGGTGGCGCTAATATCATGGCAAGCTTGTTAGTTGCTGCTGTATTGCAACCAGGTATACTCTCTCTAGTAGCTGTTCGATAAAGGCACGGTGAAGTCCTTTACAATAAATTCACACTATATCTATTCACACTATATATAGTTATGCTATATACATTTACGCTATATATAATTACACGATATATACTAAAGCTATAAATATTTAGACTGTATATATTCACAGTATAAACATTCACACAATATATATTTAAATTTAAAACAAAGTTTCAATAAAATAGAGATTGATGTAAAGTTATTCATGTGAAAATTTTGTCATTCTCTTTTGCTATAGATACATTTAGCAGAGAACATCAACAGAAAAGTATAAATAAGTAGTTTTTTACAATGATTTAATTCATCCAGCAAATTAACTGTAAATGAAGAAGAAACCATTGATGTCCCCATAAGAGAAACATTCCCTATTGATTTGGTCATCAAACAAAAGTATATAAATTGGGAGCTCTGTTTTTGTAAGTGAAAGCTGACTTTACTAGGTGGCAGTTGGTCTCCATCAGCAAGAAGTTTAATCCAGCTGGTCTCTGTAGGGACCATTTTTTTCTATCCCGTTATCACTAGAGTTGTCCACAGATTCCACAACAGCTAAAAAGTAGTTACAAAATAGAAATATAAAATGCACTTTTAACTGCCTAATGAATAAATATCATTACTTTTGTCAACATCCGCTGACACTATCAAAGCTATATATATTTCTGCACACACCATGTCACTAATACTTATAAACTATAATTTGTATCTGAGCGTATTGTAAGGGTTTTCCTCGTGTAATGCGAGAAATACTGCCACAGGTACTGTAAGATGCTTATGGTTATGCCTAACTCTGTGCTTTAGTGGTAGCCGTGGCTACAGAGTGCAAGACTTGAGTATCTCTCTTTATGAGACGAGACAGGATGCTGCTTATCAGCAGTCACAACGATAGTTGGCAACCGGCCAAACTGATCCCAATTGATTGAAAGTGTGAACAAGAACTTTATTCTGCACTTCTTTAATACTGTAAAGGATTTACCTTCACCTAACAGCTACTAGAGAAGTGTACTTGGTTAGCAATGTAACTATAATTGCTAATGAGAGCTACTTGTTTGCTAGTAGTGGCTCTATTTATAGATGAGCTATGAGTCAACAAGCTCGGTGTTGTGCCGTGTGCAAGTATACTAATACTATTTGGCTACCTGCCAACTGAACACACTGGGTTACAATAGCTAATACTTTATTGCTTCAAGAGACAAAAGCTTACTCAGACTACTTCTCTTTGTAAGCGCACAATCCAATCTGCCCACTGGGCCACATATCACTATAGTTATGCACTTTGATATGCAACTAAACAGTTCAAAAATAGTACAAGATAATTGGTCCATAACAATAATTAGGTCATACAAAAATAGCAGACAAACAGGCGCAATGCAAACATATATACATACAATAGGCAATAACAATAACGCGCAAGTCCATTTCTTTAGTAAGGCGGGAAATCCCCTGCTTGAGTTCTTTGATCTTCTAAGCAGGCACTGCGGCACGCATGTGTACTTGTGCTGAGGGCAGCCAGGCGTAGCTAAGTCTAGCTTCTTATGCGTATAGCTAATGAATGTTTACACCATACATGCTGGCTTAGCATAGCATCAATGAGAGAGGCCACCTATGTTGAAATCTATTACATAGGCCGCTTCAACTATTAAGTATCGCCGTACTCATAGTTAACTAATCATAAGGTGGCCGCGAATCACAGTGGCCGAATCAGGTAGGGGGGAGAGAGATATACGCTTACGGCGCAACCCTTTGCACAAGTCCATGTGGGTTTAAAGTAGGGGGAATCACGCCCTGCATAGTTGGCAGAGGGAGTGAAGGGGGCCCACAACCAGTGGGCTAATAAAAAGGGGTGAGAAGGATAGCACATCACCCGGGGGTAAATAAGGTAGAACGTACACACAACCAGTGTGACCGACTAAGGGAGGAGAGAGTTGCACACAACCAGTGTGACTGACGAAGGGAGCGGAGGAACACCTTTATTAGAACAGCTGGCCTCGCACTGTCTGTGCGGCTTGCTTTAGTTCAACTATCTCTTCCTTCAGGAGTTCTGCTTGCGCCTTGAGCCTGGCGACTTCTATCTCTGAGAGGGTGCCCGTGACCACCTCCATCCGAAGGCCCTGCAACTGAGAGTCCAGTTCAGCGGCGCCCTGCTCGATCTCAGCAGCCCATCGCGCCCTGTTTTGCATAAACCGTACTGGCAGATCTCCCTCACAGACTGGAGGTTCCGCTGGTGAGAGCACGGGGGGAACACTGGGTGTTGAGGTCCGGTATACTGCAAGGGGAGCAGGGGATGGAGAAGGAGGGGGCCCGGGGGAGACAATCATGGCCTCAGGACTTGGTACAACAATTGTGCTCGGCTTCTTCAGTATCGTGTACCCGGCTAGGGGTAAAGCCATCAGAGGCACAATGCCAGGTGGTGTAGGGGAGATTCCTGGGAGGGGGGGAGCCGTGACTGCATCACACCGCGAAGGTGCCGTGGGAGGAGACTGGATCTTTCCAGTCTTGGTGGGTTGGCAGGTACCGAAAGGCGCTGGATTAGTCCATTTCTAGTACCTGCAGAAAGCCGAGTAACTCTCTCGGTCTACAGCATAAATATAGCCGAGGCGCTAGTGGTGATCAGGGTCTTCTCGACCTCCACGTGCCCTCTGGTGACAGTATATGCTATCTCTGCTGCTACTCGAGTATCTACAGCGGCAAAAGTAGCGTACGTGGTGCTGGTGGACGTGCACCGACAGTTGTCTCATGTTCTTTGCTGCAAACTTACAACTTGGGCAGGTAATGCGCCGTGCCCTTTTCAAATCTCTCTGGATGGCTTTCTCCGTATTGGGGGCAACCCACTGTAAGAGCCGCCAGGCAATAGGAGGTTTCCTGCCTACCAGGTGAGGAGCTACCACCTCTTCCTCTACGGTTGGTGAGGAGGGGCGAGAGGCAGCAATGTCAACTACCTTGACTACAGGCGTAGACACCGAGAGAGGTAGTTCGTCTACTGGCAAAGGGGAGGTGGGTACAGGTGCTGGGGGCACAGCAGGAGTCCTCGCCTTCCTTCGTGTGGGAATCAGGTCGAGGAGCGGGATCTGTCCACTGGACGTCGTGCAGCCAGGCAAGGTGGAAACGGCTCTCACGGTCAGTGGAGGAGAAACTAGTGTAGAGAAGGGGGTGGCTGTAAGGGGGGAATTACCCCACTTAGAAGGTCCAGCCAAGAGCTCTGCTCCTCTCCTCTTACTAGGGATGATCTTCCCCAGCGTCTGCATACGCTCTCTTGTGACTGCGTGAGGCAGTCTGGTACCTACAGGTGGCTTTTCCTGTACCACTATTGTACTCAGACTCAGCCTTGGGTCATCCCGGGCTGGGGGAGGGGCGCCCAGGTCGGGGGTGAAGTGCTCAATGCCCGGGAGAGGGTGGGGGGCCCACGGGAGGGGGAGAAATGGCAGAAGGTTTCGTAACACTCTGGCTATAGGTGATAGTATTTGCTGCCGGCACTGCGGGCACACTGGAGGGTGGGGAGGCAGTGGGGAGTGGTGGAAACTCCGTGGACTGCCACTGAAGAGAAGGTGTCTGCTTGAGCGCCAAGGGGTCACGGGAGGAGCTATGGCGACGAACCCAATTGTCCATCAGCTCGGTTTGACTAGCGACTCCTAAGAGCTCGTTCTCTCTCTTTATCTCTTTCTTCATCTCCTCTGTGCAAGGTACCCGGTGGGTAGCAGCAATCATCTGTGCAGAAGGGGTGGACTGAGAAGTGGGACAGTCCTGTGAAGAAGGGGAGGGAGGCAGCTGTGCAGCAGCAGAGGTGATCTCGTCCTCGAACTCTTCTTCGACTTGCAGTTGAAGGTATTCATCTCCTTCCTGAGGTAACACACTGGTAGAGAAATCCATGTAGTGGTTGGCACGTCCAGTCACTTTTGGTATTTGCTTAGAAATGCCTGTTCCCACGCGCGGCAGGCCTGTTTGATCTTGACTAGAAGTAGTGTAAACAACAGGCAGGGGTGGATGCGCAAAGGCTGACTGGTGGTTCAACTCAGATTTTGACCAGCCGTAGTTCTCTGGTGGAGAGGAATATTCTCCTGGATTTTTTCTGGCATCTTTGCTAGAGTGTTTTCTTCTCAACGAGACTCAGTATGGCGGGGTGGCTACATCCCGTCCGGAGCTATTCTTCTTTCCGGGCGGCACTAACCGTTTTTGTAAATCATTACCCCTAGGTGGAAAACGGGTCAACTTTGGGACCTCAGCACTTGATGGATTTTGCTGCCAGCAATCTAAATCTTGGCAGGCAGCAGTGCTAGAACCTGGCCTTCCTGCAGATACTCAGTTTGTGGGAATTTCTGTAAGAACTTTACCCAAGAGAGCCGTTTGAATCTTACGCAATTTGGCATTTTCGGACGTTCTATCCACTTCTTTTGCAGTTGCAATCAGATGGCATAGTGGCTGTCCATAGCACATGGGTGGGCCAATGTTCCTTTGTGGCCGTTGTGATGACACAAGTGGTGGTTGCCTCTCAGTCTGTGCAGGGGTTGAGGGTGTCTCAGCTACTGGGGGAGACAACTCCTGCATGTTTTGGCTATTTCCAGCTGAACCGCTTTTCCGATTTGCACCAAATTCGCTGTCAAAATCTGGGGGAGTGGCAGGCCTTCTGCAACTGGCCGCTACAAATTTGGCACTCTCCTTTCTGGTGGAGGAGGCAAATTAGTCTCTATTGGCGGTGGTTCAAACAGAGGGGGCGCAGGCAGGGGAGACAGGGGTGGAGAAGATTGAACAGGAGGGGTGGATGCGGGCATGGCAACCGCCTCGGTTTGCTCAACCTCTTCAGGGCTCGCTCCTATGTAGTGGTCTACCATGCTTCCCGCCTTCAGTTCTACTGGCTGAGCAGTCGGGTTCGTACATCTCACTAATACATGTCCTTTGCTATCTGGATCGTTCAGACTAGCAGCAATTGGAGGGCCTCCGTGTCGGGGCTCTACTAACCCAAGGGGTAGGTAACCCTGTGTGGTGTCCTTACACAGGATGGTAGATTCCATGCCTGGGGGTAGCTGTGTGGTACGAAGGACCTGAACATTGTTCATTAGCAGCGTACCGTCCTTGTTAGTACAGCGCATCTCCCTTCCTGCTACGACAATGGCACACTCACTGAACCTCATTCGGTAATCATGGTCGGTGAGGAAGGGCATCCCCAAGATAGCGTCCTTGCTTATGTGACTGACAACAAATGTGGCTTCAGTTTTCACATCACGAAGACGGAGGGCAGCTCTCACCGTGCCATAGAAAGGGATCTGGGTACCGTCGGCTAGGATACCATGTGACTCACTCTCCTGTACTGACTGTCTTACTGACTCAGGTAACTGGTTAAAGACGTGCTTGGATAGGAGATTTGTGGTGCAGCCGGTATCGACTAGAAGGGTGACTGACTTGCCTTCAAGTTTCCCTGGAAGGAAGTAGCTTGCTCGGTATGGCCGTTCTATCTCAGTGTTAGACAGGCGGGTAGGTTGAACCTTTGCAGCTCGGGAGGGGGGAGGCGACGCTCTATTTCTAGGGCGCAAAGGGCACTCCACTGACGGGCTGACTGGTGCAACTACTGGTTTATGTCTCTGAGCTGGGGCAGGCTGGTTCTTCAGGGGACCTACAGGCTCAAAGGGAGATAGGTCGAGCTGTTGTGCTGTCTGCGTCATCTGGTAGCACTGCATACCGGTTAGAGGCTGGCAGCTGCCACAGGTGGAGAAGGCGACGCATTCTTTCTGTGCGGTGGTCCAGAGGACCCGGGTGAAGGGGTTGGAGACACAGGGTTGTGTTTCTTTACCATTTCCAGTTCTTTCCTTGGTGCCCTGTTACAGCTAGTCAAAGGAGTGACTACTGCGGGCGCTGGTCGTTTCCCGACACGGGTTTTGCTCTGAGTACGGTGGTTGTCTTAGGTTTAGACGGACAACCTCTACTGTAGTGGCCTGTCTGTCCACAGCCCCAACACTAAGGGGGAACCAACTGCGCCATAGCAGGCTGTGACACCGCGTGTGGAGAGTTCTGTTCCATGACAGGGATGACAGGTGTAGCCGGTGAAAGGTTTTGCACCACATTAGGAGTGTAGTGGAGAACCCGGGCAGGAGGTTGCATCACTGCAGGAGCAGGGTACACACCAACAGGGGGTGTATACATACCAGGAGGGGGTGCATGCACCGGTTGTGGCCACTGCTTCATTTGTTGCAACTCTATAGCCATGTTCTGCACTGTCTGGAGTAGATGAGTCATCACGCATTCCGACACGGGCGCTGGCTGCTGGGGTGGAGGGGAGTAGCTCACTGTGGGGTAGTTGTTAGTAACTGGACACGGGTGAGCCATCTCTCCTGGAGCCTGCGATACCATGGCAGCAGTCTGAGAATGATGGAATGGTTTCATGGAAGGCTTACAGGGTCCTTCTTCCTCTTCATCACTTTCTACAATTCGTACCCTGGATGGTTTCGAGTCAGGAACTGCCTTGATGTGGAGGAACTCGCTTACAGCACGAACTGCGTCTTCCAGACTCTGTGGATCCACTGCTAACAAATGGCGTTGCAGATATGGGTTACCCAGTGTGGAGGAGAATGTCTCTAGTATCATGCATTCTATGTGTCTGTCTGGCAAATCTTCATAGGCTATTCGAACTAGTCTTTCTACCTCGCTAGCATGTTCTTGGAGGGAAGTCTTCGATGCCTTCTTCAAGTCTGCTACACTCTGTAGCGCCTCACGGCGTGTAAGGCCAAAGCGAGCACGGAGTGCTGTGAACACTGCTTGCAGGGTGTTGGGTCTACCACATTCCAGTGCTTCATCACGCAGTGCCTCTCTCACATGGAGCAGGGTTTGGTGGGCCTTCCACTCATTGGCTTCAGCAATCTCTAGAAACCGTGTGATGAAATACTCTACATCACCTTGTCCATTGAACTTAGGAGGTTTGAAGTTCTGTGTAGGAGCAGGGGGAGGTGCAGGGTGTTGCAACACTCCTCGCAGGGTCTGTGTGAGTCTGTATAATGCCTCAGGTTCTGCGGTGCCCGCTGGCAACCGTCCAGCGCTCCTGGCTCTCTGTGCGGTCATCAATGTGGAGTATAGCCTTCACAATCAGCAGGGTCTGGGAGGAGACAACTCCGTGTGTCAGATGAACAGTGGAAGACTGACAGCGCACTATGTCAATGCCGTGTCAACACTGGGTGAGAAACTCTGGCCGTATATAGGCAGGACAGTTTCTAAATCACTCGGTACAGTGTACGCAGGGTACACTGCAGAGCTGAGAGGGGTACCCTGCAGAGCTGAGAGGGGTACCCAGGGTTCGAAAGAGATGCCTGTACGATCTCGCCTGAGCAGTACAGCGACTACCGAGTTCACCGCGCAGGATGACTGTCGTTCTCTTATCAAACACAGCAAGGAGGGGGGGGTGTTCTGCCGGGTGGGGGGTACCACCGTGTCAGAGTAAGGGGTGTAACAGTGTCCGTGGGGTGGTAGTTTGGCTGCTACCAGGCAACTGTTACGTTATAGGAAACACCAATACTCGGGGAAAGGGGGAATGAGTAGAGGTAGTGTTTGGCCGTGTACAGCTTCTCTAGTAGTGCCTAACGTTCGCTGACTATCCCACCGCTGCCACCAATGTAAAGGATTTTGTCGCACCTTCACCTAACAGCTACTAGAGAAGTGTACTTGGTTAGCAATGTAACTATAATTGCTAATGAGAGCTACTTGTTTGCTAGTAGTGGCTCTATTTATAGATGAGCTATGGGTCAATAAGCTCCGTGTTGTGCCGTGTGCAAGTATACTAATACTATTTGGCTACCTGCCAACTGAACACACCGGGTTACAATAGCTAATACTTTATTGCTTCAAGAGACAAAAGCTTACTCAGACTACTTCTCTTTGTAAGCGCACAATCCAATCTGCCCACTGGGCCACATATCACTATAGTTATGCACTTTGATATGCAAATAAACAGTTCAAAAATAGTACAAGATAATTGGTCCATAACAATAATTAGGTCATACAAAAATAGCAGACAAACAGGCGCAATGCAAACATATATACATACAATAGGCAATAACAATAACCGCCAGTCCATTTCTTTAGTAAGGCGGGTAATCCCCTGCTTGAGTTCTTTGATCTTCTAAGCAGGCACTGCGGCACGCATGTGTACTTGTGCCGAGGGCAGCCAGGCGTAGCTAAGTCTAGCTTCTTATGCGTATAGCTAATGAATGTTTTTACCATACATGCTGGCTTAGCATAGCATCAATGAGAGAGGCCACCTATGTTGAAATCTATTACAATACGCACAAAATTGCTATTAGAGGTAATTGCAAAGGTAATAGTAATGTCTCTGATATAATGTTGTCCGTGCTGGTAGGTAGGCGTCTTCTGGCGTAGTCTTTAGCTGGTGTGGATTCCTACGAGAGTCCAAGCGTTTTCTATACACTTGTGGGATCTTCTCTGTTGTAGTCTGAACCTCTCTCAGCTGTCTTGCTAACGCGAAGCACGCACAAGTCCTAGGCAGTCTCTTACAATATAATCTCTGAGCACTACTGCTAACTATAATAATACTGGCCGGCTGGGCTACAAGCAAGTGCTTGTAGATGAGCAACAAAATCACAGAAGTGTATAAATATATGATTGTCTAATCAAAAGTAAACAAAGTAGCATGGGCCTCATGCCAAGATATAAATAACAAAAAGAGCGGGAACGTCTTTCCTGCTGGCTTGAGCTATAACTATAGTCCAACTGCACTGCTGTGGGCGCTCAAGCGTATGAGTCAGTCTTGATTAAATAGTTGATTAAATAGTTGATTAAATAGATGTAGTGCCGGCTGCGGATGGATGGCAACACTGGGCATTTCCATTACAGTATGTTGGTAGTCACTCACCAACAAAAACTCTCATTGCGCACCCCTAAACTGTTACTTTGATTTTAATGTGTTTTTGCTGTCATTCCATACCATTTATTGGATTGAGCAATAACTCAGCTTTAGTGGTGAGAATAATAGAGAAATTATTACATTCTTAGGAATAAAATCAAGAAAACTTTGGATGAGGTCTTTAAACTCGAAGTTGTCCTCACGCTGATCAGTTTCACAAATTTTCAGAGAGCTCACGTGCGGCTTTCCACTTTACCTTCCCTTTTCTCTGTATTTTATTTCAGTAAGCTCTTATTGTTGTCCAATTCTGAATTCCTTCATTATCTTATATATGTCCTGTACCGACCAAAAGTGGGGGAGGAAGGGAGGAGGAGAGTGGAGAGGTGGCAGAAAACAACGAATGATTCGAATCGTACACTAAAATCCATTACAATTGCGTAGTAGTTTTGAGCTATATATCAAGGACACAACAGCACTGGGTAACAAACAATCATCTCTCTCTCTCCCTTTAGCATACAGCCAAATCTTTGAAACTCACTAGTTAAAGTCCCTGTACCTTCTCCCTCATTGACAAGTTTCAAGCTCCTAGCATTGATTGATACCCTCTCAACCTCACAAAAATTTTAACTTGCACAACGTGATTTACGACCAAAGTTATGTTCCTTTGGAGACACAACTCCTTCAACTTAGGGCACTCAAGAAAGCTGTAACTGATCTAAACAAGGACAGCTATACTGGAGATGACTTTGAGAATCGACAAGTAAGCTTGCACTTGAAAATATTTATTAAGGATAGCCTATAATGCACCTACTTATACCAAACACCGATATAATGCTAGTGTTCCAACAACACCCAGAAGCTATATAGGATTTAAGTCGAGTTGACTGGGTGTTTGGTCTAGTTGACTCATACTTAGTTTAAACGGTCGAATTTCAGCCGCATTAGGCAGTCGTGTTATGAATCTGGCTGAGAACCGACTGCACCTCCGGCCGGTTTAATCAGCAGGAGTTGAGGCGGATCGGAGAGTTGGTTTTGTGATTCGGCTGCAAAGCACTCCTGGTTTATACGATCAGGCCTCTTCTCAGCAGTGTTTTAGTATTATTTATTATTATTTTTATAATTACAATAAATAATAACAATTATTTACACAATAAATAATAATAATTATTTACACATTAATTTAAACAATAACAATAATATTTATTATAATCATTAATAATTTAACTGTTGTTGTTGTTGTTATTTATTATTATCCTTATTATTGAGATGACCATGACCACTTGACATCGTGAGTGGATTGTTATCACTTGATTGATTGGCAGGCTGTCTCTCATCAAGCAATGACAAGAACAACCGCTACTATTACATGGTTGTGTGTGTGGCGTTCACAATCACAAATACATAAAATCATTACCTCGTGGGCTGCCATGCGGTCGTTGTTGTTTGCGGTCATGGTTGACTGGCAAATTTTATGTCGGAGTTACGGCAACCGTTGCCGCACTTACGGCTGGAAATTCGACTAAAATGTGACTGCTTTATTCAGCCGAATTGGTGCCGTATTGAGAAAACACGACTGCACAATGCGGCTGAAATTCGGCCGTTTAAACTAAGCATCAGACTTTGATCTGGTTGGCTGAAAATATCACACATACATTTCTGATCACTTCAAGTTACTTTGTATAAAGAATAAACCAATCAAAGTTTTATTGTGCTGCACCCTTTTCCAGATGCAGTTGTACAAAAGCTGGAGAACAGACTGAAATTCTTCAGAATATTACATTGCAAAAGCGCTGTTTAAAGTTTAGTTATTAATTTCATTTACTGCTGTGTCTTGATGTTCATTGTTTTAAGCTGTTTAATTCCAATGTTTTTTTTTAAATTAAGCATGGTTTATGAATGTTATTCGTTTCTTTCGTATACATGGAAAGTTAATGCAAATGATGCATGCGGTAAGTTTTCCTGGAATATTAATGAAATACGAAACTACTGAAACCACCTCCCTATAAACCAATGCTAAGTTTTTATTTCTTTTCATCGAAATCACCACTGAAGCAGGAGCTTAAAAACAATAATATGCTTTTGTAGTCTTGAAGCGTATACCAACAGGACAAATAACTATTTGGTAGTACAATTAAATGGGAGAAAGTCTTCTAAATTATGATCATTTAAAAAGGGCATTTTCCCTGTAAAAATGAAACACATTTTGAAATAAAAACAAGTTCAAAAAATACAAGTTCATAATTTCAAGCAGCCTAGCTTGAGCAATGCTTTTGACAGTATTACCTTACTTGTCCAACAAGGATGAAAATCAACAGCGATTTTGAAACATTGTATGCCATGTTTTGAAACTCATTGATTTTTTTGACAAATTTAGTAACAATTTAGTTATTTTAACAAATAAATATTGTGACCAGAGAAAAAAATCTTGTCGACTCAATCAAAATTGATTATAGAGCAATCAGCGGAAAATTAAAAAGTACTAAACAGTTCCTTTATAGTTTTTTGATGAATTACTTAAGACCTTTCGATTTGTAATAATTAATTTTTGTATTTAAATGAAACAATGTTCTATAAACTTCAAACTTGAACAATACTCGTGTAAGTTGCTGTAGAGAATGAAAAGCATTTATGACCAAACTGACAATTGCAAAACTAACCCAAAGATGGAGAAGGGGTTCCTTCTGCCATTTGAGCATCACAGTATGGGGGCATGTACACTTCTATAACCATTTAATTATAAGATAAAAGTGGAAGATAAAAGTAAAAGCTGCAAGCAATTTATTTGCCCGCAAACAAAACTGGTAACAGGAAGCAAAGCACACTCTAGGTAGTTTATCACTAGAAGAAAAACCTGAAGAAAACTGCTTATAATGCTCCCTATGATATTTGTGGCACAAAATAATTACGTAGTTCCAACAATTAAATTTGCACAAAATAATTATACAGATAAAAAGGAGTAACACTTGCCTGTCACATCCTGCCATGTTAAACAAGACCTTAAGCGAACATAAAGATCTCTTTTGTTTTCATAAAAAGTCTCTTTCATGAGAAACTAACAAATTATTTGCCAAGCCACAAAGCTTTGTGCATAAATTTGGACAGCAAATTTGAGTTGTTGTAGATTCATAAGAAAGTGTTTTATTGTGCAGTGATTGACTACACGGAAAACTAGGTTTGTGAATATTTAGCTTTTACTCAAAGTTTTCTTAAAAAGTTAACTTACCCATCACATGCCGCTTCTCTTCTTTGCCTTGCAGTGTCTCACCAAGTTTTATCACTTGCTCTCCCAAATGTTTGATTGATTCTGAAGTAAAATCATTGTAAGAATTGATATAATCATTAAATTAAAACCATAGCCATCAAAAAATGTATTGCATATTATTACAATTTCTCGCCTAGCTCAATGTCGAGCTTATTTTGTTGGAATACATTAACCATTCATATTTAAATTTGACTATTTTTTTATACAGATCATTTTAAAACTGACTTGCAAAAATGCCTAATTATTTACTAAATTGTGATTAATGGCTTACACTACTTTGAGAGGACAGCTTTTGCATGTTGCAAATCTGTAATTAAGATTGTATACTCCTTTCAACGCACTCCACAACCAGAATAAACAACTTTATCTTGTAGAGAAACATATTTGTAATCAAAAAATTACCTGTTGACTAAGTTTTTGTAATACTTATGATAAAAAATGAGCAGTTCAGTAAAGGCAAATAATAATAAATATTACCACCTCCAACTTCAAATAGCTGACAGACAATGAAATAATTGCCAAGTTCCAACCAACTCATTAAACATATTGTGAGAAGCTTTTATTCTTGTTCTTTTATACCCCTGTAGCGGATTTTTAAGTCCTACTACTGCTAGGCGTTGTCAACGCACGAACTGCTTGTTTGCCGGCACAACAAGATAGTCAGCCTTTCTATGCCTGACAATGAGCGGTCAACCTCTCCCCAGAGGTGACCCAGTGCCAGGATGGCACAAACAACTGGTTATAAAGAGAACATTCTACTCTGTCAACTGGGGTGAGCCCTCAAGTGATATAAAAAGGTGACAATAGAAGTACAATATACTGTTTGGCATACTGTAGGATAGTGCTGTAAGGTAGTCAACGAGATACGCAAAAGCTTTGCCTTTTATAGGCAGAGTCACAAGAAGTGACAGGAAGTGTTTGGCCTAGTTGGCCAAATCTCTCACATACACCGCTTCATTAGCAACGTAGTTTCTAATTTATACACCTATCCCTCATACTCTGCTCATCACTCGTGTGGGTGATTACGGGGGAAGGAGGTGAGGAAGAGGAAAGATGCTTTCTCAAGGGTATCAAATTATGCCAGGTGGGGGCAGTGGGGCTCGCCATTTTGGTTTGTTGGTTGCTACTTCTGGTGGGTAGGGGTACTGTAGGGGGCTTTTCAGACAATGACTATAGCTCACGTGTGGAAGGGGCGGGGGAATAGGGGAGGATTTCAGTCACCTCTGGTTGGTGATGTTTAGACCGGAGAAGGTCTGGAAACTCACTAAAACTGCTCAAGGAGGGGGCTGGCTCTCGAAGGGCTGGCTTTGCAGGTTGTTTATGAGTGTCATCCTGTAGAACCCATTTGCAATCAGTCAGGTTTGTTTCTTCTGGACTAAAATACGTAGGAGGCTTTGTGGTGGGTAATTCAAGTAATTGGTAGTCAGCTAGGTTGGCTTCCAGTAACAGATTATCGTCATCTTCCTCTATTTGTAGATAGGAATTATTGCTTTCGGCCTACATGTTAGTTAAGTAGGTATTCACTAACTGCAGGAGACAAGCGGTTTGCTCAGTGTGAGTAAAAGAGGAAGAAAGGATTGAATTTCTTGTGTTACTTGGCTGCAAACTGGTTCGGACTGGTTCATGGGGGAGCTTTGGAATTGTGGAGGGTTTTACGGCAGCTGAAAATTAGGGGTGGGAGTCAAGATTGTGGGTGGAGGTAGAGGACATTCAGGCAGTTTGTTTGAGACTAGGCATATGTGTGGGGTCCTCAGGCTTAGTGGTAGATGCCTTTACTTCTGCCAGTAACCTTAATTTCTCGCAGTGTTGTTCTCTCCACACTGATTCATCTTTTGCAGCCATCTGGTTACACTAGGGCTGGCCATAGCATAGGGGTGGTTCCAACTTTCGCCTAGGGCAACCTGTGGGTGCTTGGGCTATAGTAGGGGGGCGTGTGTCAAGAGGGGGGACGACTTCTGTGTTCATTGCACGGCCTCCAGCTAGGCCAGTTCTTATTCGATTTGGACGATTTTTGCTGGGGGTGTCAGGGGGTCTCTTCAACATGCTGTTGTAGACTGGGTCCTGCTTCTTCTTTAAACCAATTGCTTTTGGAGGGAAGGTAATTCCAAAAGGAAGTCTTGGGGCAAGAGTAGCTCCAGGAGGGGGAGGGGAACATCTTAGAGGGGTGGTGGGGGACTTCTTCGCCTCTGGGGAGCAACACCACACATATTTGGGTGGCCGGCTGGCTCTAGTGCTGCAGGGGCTTGTTCGTATAGTTCCAGACAGGCTTTATATGGCTTCAGGCGACTGCCATTTGGCACCCGTCGCTGTCCATGTCTGCCAATCAGGTAAGTATGATTACTGTAGGCCTCTTCTAATAGGTAGGGTTCGACAAACTTGGGCTGAAGTTTGGGGTTTTCACCCATCCATCTCCTTTTGTTCTCTAGCCATACCTCATCGTCTGCTTTAAATAGGGAGGGTTCTTCTCCATCATCACCTCTTATTTGCCTTTGTTCAGTTCTGAGGGTTTCGTGTACTTCCTCGAGCCTCTGCTGTAGCGCTTGAGCATACTCATGCACCGGTTCACACTCAACTAGGGGGGGGGGGGGGATGATAAGTCAATTGGTTGGGCAGACGTAGTTCTCTGCCCAGCATAAGGAAGTTATGGGTCTCTCCTGTGGTGGAATGGGATGTGGTGCGGAATACTCTCATTAGCTGAGGAAGGATCGAGTCCCACTCTTCTGGCAGCCTCTGCAGTAGGAGGGAACGCAGTGCATCTCCAAGCACCCAATTGTTGCGTTCTACAACTCCATTGGCTTGGGGGTTGTAGGGGGTAGTCTGAGTCTGAGTCTTAGTCGGAGTCTCTCGCTAGAGGGTGCACAATTCACGCATGAGACTAGACTTGAACTGAGCACCCTGATCGGTGTATATTTGTTCAGGTAGTCCAAAGCAAAAAAAATACGCGCTCCTCTAGGGCTGTGGCAACTACTGGGGCTGTAGCGTCGGGAAGGGGAAGGGCATGTTTCCAGCGGGTGAAGTGAACTGTGAAAACACGGATCCACTTGTTACCCCTATCTATCACGGGAGAGGGCCGACTAAATCTACGGCTGACTTCTGCCAAGGCCGGCCGGCATACCTTCATTGCCGGTCCGGGCTGGGCATTGCTTCACCGTGCTTGGCTCGCTGTCAAGTCTCACAGCTATTGATTGCTCTTCGTACATCAGTGGTCATGCCTGGCCACTACCAAGTAAGGTTGAACTCATTGAGGTATGTTGGATACCTTGGTGGGCCATGGCATGAGTCTCCCAGACCACTCTGCCTCTGAGACTAGGGGAGTATACAGCACGCCAGTGTGATCTGTGTTGTCCGGCTTGGTGTCTCTCCAGGACACCATCTAGCCGGAGTTGCATAGAGTGTTGATGTTTTTCTAGTTGCCGTAACTCGTTGCTGCCTAGTTCTAGCTGGTAGGGATTAATTGGTTGAATTAGTCTTAATGGCTTCAAAGATGACTGCCAGAGGGTGACTGCCAGTCTTCTGAGCTCCATTAATTTGGTATCAGGGGGTAGAGTGCGTGAGCGAGCAACAGCATCTACTTGAGGACTGGGGGAACAGGGTTCGATAGGGCAGGTTGGGAATGGGAGGTAGGGAGAGGGTGGGAAGAGTTTTAACTATCTCTTCTTTTGTAGATCCGCCATCTCTGGCTTCAATATGTCCACACTGCCTGCAGTACGGGGAACATCACCTACTGAGTCCGTCTGTGTTCCCATGCAGGTGTCCACTCAGATGTTAAATCATGAACTGGTACTCGAGCAGGGTCTCAAGCCATTGAGCTACTTGGCTGGACGGTTCCTTCCTTTTACATAACCACATGAGAGAGGCATGGTCTGTCCTAATCCAAAAGGTCTGTCCATAGAGGTAGGGTCTAAAGTGCTTGGTTGCTTTGACCATGGCTAGTAACTCTTTTTCGAGTGACGCAATAGTTGCATCCAGGGGGACTCAGCAACTTACTATAGTAAACGATTACTCGCTCTTCACCGTTTTGTATCTGAGAGAGAACGGCTCCGACGCCGTCGTCACTTGCACCGGTATCTAGTATGCATCGGGGTAGCTGAGAATGGGGGGAGAGCAGCCCGGCCTTAAGCTGTACAAAAGCTTCTTTTTGAGGGGCATTCCATTCTCAGAAGACGTCCTTGCAGGTAAGTTTAGTTAGAGGTTTAGCCACGGTGGAGAACCGAAGTAGGTACTGCCGGTAATACCCTACAGTGCCAAGGAATGCCTGTAGCTCTTTCAGGCTGGTAGGGATGGGCCAGTCTCGGACTGCTGCTATCTTCTTGGAGTCTGTAGATGCACCGCTTTTGCTAACTACGTGGCTCAGGTAGCGAACTTGTGATTGCAAGAGCTCACACTTGCTGGGCTTCAGCTTGAGATTGGCTGCCTTTAGTCGTTGTAGCACTTCAGCTAGCCTGTGGAGATGAGGGTGGAAATTAGAGCCGATAACGATAACATCATCCAGGTACAGCAGGAGTGACTTCCAATGGAGGCTATCGAGTACTTGTTCCATGAGTCTCTGGAAAGTGGAGGGGTCAGAAGTCAATCCAAACGGAAGGACGTTCCATTTGTACAGGCCAGACTAGGTAGAGAATGCGGACTTGTTGCTAGCATCAGCATCTAAGGAGGCCTGCCAATATCTGCTGACTAGGTCGAGAGTGCTGAAGTAGCAACTTCCTGACAAAGTGTCCAGGCTCTCGTCTATTTGGGGGAGGGGGTAGGTGTCTTGTTGTGTCACAGCGTTCAAGTGCCGGTAGTCAATACAAAACCGCCAAGAGTCATCCTTTTTTTACTAACACCACCGAAAACTCCAGGCGCTACTACTAGGTTCTATCAGCTCTTTTTCAAGCAGCTTGGTCACTTGTTCCTCCACTTTCTTCTCCTCGTGGTGACCTAGTCTATGAGGGAGTTGCCTAATAGGCTGTTCCAGGTTTCAAGGGGATACTGTGCGTCACAAGGTCAATGCGACCCATATCGTGGTCTTCCTTGCTGAACACTGACTCATTAGTGTGCAATGTGACAGTTTTCCAGAGCCTCCAGGTACAATTCCTGAAAGTTTTCTGGCACAAGGGAGGGGAGGGGGGAAGGGGGTAGGTCCATTCTCTCTTGCAGGTAGCTCGATGTCACTGGTGAGTACGCCAATGTACTTGCCGATGGTCTTTCCAGCCTTCAGGTCCAACAGGTGGTGTCTGGCTTTGGGGGTGTTGAGACTCACAGTTAATGGCGGGGAGTTCAGGGTACCCTCTGCAATACCAAAGTGAAGATGTGTGGAGTGCGTGACCTTGCACAGTACTGTCATTTCCGTGCTTGGGGGAAAGTGGGTATCTTTTGTCACCTGTACAACTGTAGTGAGCATCCTGCCCTGTTGGTCGGTGCATGGAAGTTCCTGGCCATCAATTACAACGGTCGATTGATCAAACTCCATGTGGCACTGGTGAGAGGTGAGGAAGGGAATGCCCAGAATGGCATCTCCATTTATCTGTCCTACCACGAAGGTAGCCTCTGTCTTAATGTCTCGATGACGAATGGGCAGGTGGATTGTACCAAAAAAGGGAGTGTGTAATCCATCCGCCAGGACACTATGGGAACCTCCTTCTTGGAGGGAGTTTTGAATGGCAGGAGACAGTTGATTGAATAGGTGCTGTGACAACAGAATGGTGGTGCACCAGGTTCAATAAACACCGACACTGGTATTCCCTCTACTCGGCCAGGTAGGAAATAGCTCACCCAGTAGGGGCGCTCTGGTGGGGGATATAGGAGGGTGGCTGGCCTGACAGCTGAAGGCTTGGGGGCAGGGGGCCTTGCTTTTAAGGGCAAGATGATCGCTTATTTATTGGCGGGGTTGGGTGATGACAGGATGTGTTTTGTTCAGTGTCCTCTGTGGTATGGTACACCTCTTGACTGTGATCAGCTAGAACAGCGGGGTGTTGACTATAGAGACGGGGAGGGTGTGCAGTGGCACAGCAAAGCAAGTTGGTGGAGTTTCATCGCTGATATATGGTACAGCTGGGTAAAATTCGAAGTCTCCTGAATCCTGCAAAGGGACCGTACCAGTTGGTAATAGGCAGCTGCCAGGGCTCTGGAGTCTGCACAACAAGTAGCTTTATTCTTCTGGAAGGGAGGTTAGCATCACAGGGTTATAATATTGTTCCAATTTTGCTAACATTCTTTTGTAGTTCTGGGGTGCCCGGGTGCAGTCAGGGGCCGGTCTCCCTACTGCGGGCGATACCCGTTTTTTGGCAAAGGGTTGGGGATAGTTGTGGTTGATGGCCAGGGGTTTACCGGACAACTTCTTTGTGGGTGGCAAACAGCACTGCACCCCAAACACTGGAGGGGAGCAGACGGGGTGTGGCCGTATGGGGGGGGGGTGGCAGCAAGGGAGGGTTCTGGTTGCTGGCGCATTCTCTGTAACTCTTCTGATTGTATTTTTACGGCCTCTGTTGGCATCTGCATATTTTTTATTAAGAAGGCAAGAGCGCCTTCAGATAAGGTGGCCGCTTGATGAATCTGTTTAGGGGAGGGAGTGAGAGAGGATCCATCTTGTGTGGGGACGACTCCTCGTCGTCGTCTTCCACCATCCTCACTCTGGAGGGTTTTTCTTCAAACCCAGTTTTTATTTGTAGATATTTGTTTCCTGCTCTAATAGCTCCTTCGAGATTGTGGGGTTGCACAGCCAGCAAGTGTTGTTGCAGGTAAGAGTGTCCTATACTGCTGGCAAAAGTTTTTAAACCATCCGATCTACTCTTCTTGGAGGAAGGTATTCGTATGATACGCGAACCAACTTCCCTACCTCGTTGGCATGTTGCTGGGGTGAGGTTTTGGGTAGCGCCGTAGCACAATCAATTTGGCTTGTTCTTCATTAGGGGTAAGCCCAAAATGTGAATGTAGGGCGGAGAAGATGCCTTTTACTGGTGGGAGGGGGGGGGGCGGCCACACTCAAGGGCATCATCTTGGAATGCTTCTCTGAGGTGCATTAAGGCAGTGGCTTGACCCCATTCGTTGGCATATGCAACCTCAATAAACCGAGTGATAAAGTATTTGACATCGCCTGTGCCGTCATACTTGGGGGCCTTGAAAGGCGTCTGTTCTGGCTTTTGGAGGCGTTGCACCAAACTCTGCAGGGCTTCAGTAAGTTTTTCTAATGCAAGGTGGGTTGAGCTCCAACGGGGTTCCGGCCAGCGCTCCGAGCTCTTTGGGTGGCCATATCGAGTCAATGGCAAGCTGTGGGGTCTGGAATGGTTGATCTGGCAAGGAAGAAATCATTATACGGGGTAATATACAGGGTGATACTGGCACTGGATAACTCCTTTAGAAGAGAGAAACAATATACAGGGTTATAACGGCTCGGTATAGCTTTGGGGTAAGAGGAAAAGGCAGTATACAAGGTATACTGGCACAGTATAACTTCTGGGTAAGGGGGGGAATGGGTACAGTGAATTGACTGGCACTGTATAGCTTCGGGGTTGGAAGGAATGGATACAGTAAAATGGTTGGCACTGTATAGCTCCAACTTCTTTCTTCTCTCTCTTTATCTCCGTTGTGTCCCTCTGTTCGCCTGTATCCCACCGCAGTCAACAGTGTAGCAGTTTTGTGTTCTCTACTACCGACAAAACTGTATCCACTCTCAACTTCTTCAACAATTCGGGGTGCACTCCGGATAGACGCTACCAACTTCACGGGGTCCCCAACCCAGACACACGACAACAGAGTTTCTCTAACAACACTTTATTTACTCAATCTGTTTAGCAATACAATATATGGTACTTGTACAATACCCACTAGAATTCTGTCTTAATGCAGCACAAAAGCTCATATTATAGGAGAACAAGAGGAAAACTCACCCCCTTATTAGGGGTTAGGCAATGATAGACAATAATAAAAAATATAAGCAAATGACAATAATTGATACAAAATATGTAAATACAGTGATCCAATAGCATTGGTGCGCACATGGAAAAGTACACTGGGGTGCTTTTCCCGCTCTTTCCTTCGTCTGCAAACTTTCCACTCCTTATTAGGGCATCTATCTCCTTGGTGAGTGTTACAAGCTACCGAACTTTGCTCTTGTACTTTCTGAGGTGGGCAACCAGTCCTATAGGTCCCAGGCTATCTGAATCAGCCATTTTTGATACTGGTCCAGGGTAGCTGACCTGGGGTAGACCCAGGGTAGGTTATATATGTTGTATAGGCAAGGATACAGGATCCATACAGGGTCTGGGTCCTCGGTATCCAATTTATGGGGGAATTTGTGTAGATATTGAGCAAGGAAGGCTCAGGTATTACTTCATTATTGACAGGGCAAAGGGTGGAGGAGGGTTTTGGGATGGGGGTGTGGGGGCAGACAATCATACAAATCTCTCGCAATATTGCACAAACGGATGATTAATATGACACAAAGTTCTCCTAGAAATGGACAAAGCAGATGGTCAGTCATTGACGCCAGTCCTTTGTATACAAAGGATAGTCCTCATCATATGAATAGAAGTGTATTTTTTATCGTTCAGAGTTGGTTTTTAAAAGTAAATCATACAGTTTATCTGAAGAGCCACAACTTTTTTCTGGTCAAAAACCCTTGAGATGCTTTTTCGGTCACCTACCTGGCTCGACAATGTTTTCCCGAAAGATCAAATACGTATAAGAAGCCTTTGTACAAGCAATGAAAAAACTTTTCCATTTTATTCATGTAAACAGACACTACTCAGCAAACAGATGATCAATACAGACTGTTAGGAAACTTTGTCTCAGTCAAACCCATGGTGTTATATGTACCCAAGTAAAAACATATAAATAATAAAAAAAACCATCCGAAGTATCTCATATCCATTTTGATAATAAAACGAACAAGAAAATAATACAATGACTAACGCTTTACAACAACAATTGATAAGAAACACGGTTGTGTTTTTTTCGTTCATCAATGCATCTAGTGTCATTCTAGTGCTATCGAAGTCTGTAATGGTTGATGCAAAAAAAAAGATCTCATTACGATTTTAACAGATTGCCCCAAAGCTATTGTGAACAAAACTATAGCAATATCATCATATCAGTATGATGACGTGAAGTAAAAAGCAAAGGGCATTGCTAATCTAGATATTAAATCAACGATAGATGACAAACAAGTAGTTCATCAAAAAGGAAAAGTTTTGAATTGAATACTAGGTCCCATCATCACCATGATAGTTCTGGGTATACTGAAAGCATCAACAGGTCAAAGATTTACAACTCCAGATGAATGATGAAAATTGAAAATCTATATTGATTCTCAATGACTTGAGTAAAAGAAGGTAAACTGCCATCATCAAAATATTCAACTTCGCCTTGTTTTAATCATTGAAAGAAACTGTCAAAGGTATTGTATTAGGGAATATTCCTCCCGGCTCGTAACAGTTTATTGAGTTTCAGATTAGAAAAAATTGCACGAACTAATCAATAAACGTCCGATGAGTGGCAAATGTAAAATATTAACTCAGACTGTTAGAGGAAATCTATTAGACGCCATAATCATTCCCATTGTACCAGTTTATCATCAATAAAACCATGATTCTTTGACCCGAAACCTCTCCTAAACATCACCTTCTTGTTCCCGAAAACGAGTACAACTGAATAAATTTAAAAATCAAAAACAACAAACCAATAGTTATAAAAAACATTCCTCCCTTGTATCACAATCCAATAGATGATATAATGATCAGAGATATGAATTCAAGTGAAATACCGTGATGGAAATGGCGGAAGACCTTGACTTATCAGAGTATGAAGAAATAGAAAAAACCATTTCAAACATGCAAAGAAATTTGAATGATGTAAGAAAGATTACGAAGAACAACAAATTAATAGTGGTAGTCCTGCCAAAACACTCAAATTATCAATTCATTGCAACTTGGCAATATTAGTACTACTTATAAAAAAAATATCACATCTTTCACCAAACATGTTACTGCTACATATAATTTTGTGATGAAGACACCTACAAAAAAGAAGTTACTTGACATCAACTTCATCAGAGTAATGATGTTGATGATGTTGATGATGTTGATGATGTTGATGATGTTGATGATGTTGATGATTTTGATGATGTTGATGATGTTGATGATTTTGATGATGTGGATGATGTTGATGATGTTGATGATTTTGATGATGTTGATGATGATGAAAAGGAAAGAAAGCAGCAACTAGACAAACTTGAAAAGAAAGTTTACTGCATGACATCGAGGAAAGGTGATCAAACAATCGGCGTCAGTATGCTATAAAAATTGTCGGCTGTAAGAAAATATGATTCAAAGTCTAAACAAAGTATAATTTGGGGCAAATGGTTGAGCTCTGAGCTCTCCAAAAGTTTGTTGCACGATGCTTTGACCAATACGGGCCCAATAAACATGTGAAATTTGAACTATGGTAGATATAATAGCTTGCTAGCCAGTCAAGGAACCACAATTGTTAAAAGTTTTCCATGGCAAACACATAACAAACACCTGGTGAAAATAGTGAGATCTGGAAAAAGGTTCACAACGAATTGAAAGAGCTGTATTACAATCCACGTTACATGCATTTCTATGAGGAACTTGGGCGTTGGTACAAGCTCATAGAAAATGAAAAATTAAAAAGAAAATTTGTGAATGGTCGAACGGGGAGGATGCTTATATGCTACACAAAAAAGATATATTGAAGTTCAAACGTTGTCCGACAATTTTTGCTAGAATAGGATAGCAGATTGAAGTTGAATTTTTTCGTGTGAATATCCCAAAAGATGAAGTTATCAATCAAATTGCTTAATTGCTAATGGCTGTCAGCTTGCTATCTAAAAAGGGATGGACTGTGGGGATTTCAAAAAGTTGCTTTACTTTATTCACACAGTGTTCACAGAAACAAGTGACTGGGATGACAGTGCTATATACACAAGGTGCTGTAAAATGTAAAAATTCTATAACTCAACTGGTGTGATAAACTCTTGCACATGCAAAAAAAGTTGCTGATTATTTTCATTCTTTAAATATTGTGTTATTTATTGAATGAAACAGTTGCCGAATGCCAACACTTTTATGAATTAACCTTAGGGTGAGTGCCTTTCATTTAATGTACTGTTTAATATAGATTGAGACCTTGCATTAGCGGATGTTTTGGTTTCTCAAATCTGCATCGAGTAATGACTTTTGATAGATTATTACAGTTGCAAAGAAGCTTTGATTTAGTTACTATGATGGATGGTTGAATAACAGTTTCTGAACATTATTTCATCAACATAGAAAAAAAAATCCACCTTAAAAACTAATTAGGCAGACTTTTTAGCTTTTAGTAGTGAGTGAAGTAATGTAAAGATGTAAACATCAGCTGAATCCAATATGTCAAGACTATCTTTTAGGTATAACATCAAATGCGCCCGCCTGCGGAAAGTGAAGATCTTACCGCCCGGAAGCAAAGTAGCATTTATGAATTAGTGTGTGCAGAATCCAGTTTAGCAAGGAATACCGCTAGCAAAAATTTTATCAAAAATTGACATGATGAAAACAGCTGAAACTGATATTGTGGTAGATTTTGGTGAATGTTCACAGTAAACTGGGAGTTTGCTCCACCATCTCTCCGCTTATGCGCTGGCAATGTACCTACAGCCATCGGTGAGATGCTGTGCTGGTAGCAGAGCCATACTGTGCCGGTAGCACAGTACACAGGGCAGGTACCGGGCCGGTAGTGACCTCTACAGGGTCGGTAGTGACCTCTGGAGGGCCGGTATGCTGACACAGGGCCGGTATAAGATGGCTGCCATAGCTGAGGACTTTCGAAACTAGCTAGGACTTTCCACCAAGCCAGAAACCGAAGCTACCTACCTTAACATCTGCGGTAACGAGGACCGCAAGCTAACTAGAGCCTTGGAACCCTGTAGGACAGTCTGACTGGACAGTAGGCGACAGGACTCCGCCCTTAGCCACTTGGCGCCTTATTTATTTAACCTTTATTGATTGCATGATTGGGTAGCTATTTATATGTGCACTTGTATTGGTCAGATTACTTCCTGTGCTCTTACTGTTTTATAGAATATGCTAATTACTTCCTGTGAGCTCGCCTATAAAATGAGAGAGTTTTGTTATCATCATGGCATTCATTCTCATGTCTTGCAACAAACACCCTAGAGGAATAATCACCCTTTAGGACTTTGTCTTGAGAATATAGCCACTTATACAAGCACTACTCTGTATTGTTGGTCTGAGCCATGGGCTCTTGCTATACCGGGTAATTCGGTTGCCTGAACACAGTTGTCACTGTCGAGCAGTACAGTGTCCCCTCTGGAGAGAGGCATAATACTCAAGCTTAGTGGATGTCCGTGGTAAACAGACCGGAATCCATTACAATATCAAAACACAACAAAAAAACAACAGAAAACCTGACATACTTGAAAGTTTTATTGATACATTGTTTTAATCAAAGTAAAATTAATGGGCTAACTAAATCCTTGTCCTGAGTGTGAATGCACCTAGCTTTGGCTGTTTTGAAGTGAAAATACAATGTTTTGATCAGCAATGCAAGAAACTTAGTGAGCCAGATTTTGCTACCTATGCATCAGGGTACATTTTCATCAAAACAGTCTCCGACCACTTTTAGAAATTTAATCAACATCTTTAGCCAAAATATTGTTACTTTGAAAATGACCAATTACCTGCAACCTTCTGTTTTGCAATCAGTTCAGCTTTAAGTTCTTCTATTATCAGGTCTTTTTCTTGATTTTGCTTTTCTGAATCTAAAATAAGTGACATGCTGTACAACTTCAACAACAGTTTCAGCCGTGTTGTCATTTTTAATTTACCAAAGTCGAGTTTGGTAAGCACAACAAACTGTTGAGAAACCATATTTGATATTTATTTGACAGGCATATAACATGACTGACGACAAACATTCAACTCTACAGACAATGATTGTATATAATCATTCAGTAAAAATCATTAAGAATTCAAAGAAACCTCTGGCCACAGGATAAAGTGGCAACTATTTTAAGAAATAATTTTTTGATAACTTTGAACTTTTTTTTCTAAAATTTTTTCTACTAGAAAACTTCATTTATAAGTTACATTCTACAATTGTTTGGAAAACGTGTTATAGCACTCAGTTTAAAAAAGATAATTCTTGTTTTTATTCTATTGCAGTAATTAAATTACTGAAATCTCCAAGTCAAATTTTTTACCTGCCAATGCTTGTGATAGTTGTTGTATTCGTACATCTTGATCGTCAGGTGAGTTGCAGAGGTTTTGACCATCAATTTCTATAAAAAAAATTGACATTTTTTATCTATAGCTTTTTTATACAAATCAGCCAAAAGTAGGACCAAAGCAAAAATAAAACCATCTCTTCCCATTTTCCAATTAAACTTTATGCTGAAAAACTATGGATAAATTTGAGAGACATGACAAAAGTGCAAGTAAAAAAATTTTCAGTCAAATTTTGGTTCAAGCTTTTGCTTGAAATACCCATTAAAATGCTTTCAGTCATTTTGGTACCCATGGTCTTTTTATGTTGTGTTATGCTCTCTGTGATTAAAACATTGGTATTCGAATATTCAAAAAACCCTTAAATTGGAAAAATGTGGGTTAATTGATTTAATTTAATTTACCGTGCTTTGGCAGATTCAAACTAACACTAACTGTATTGGTATTGGTGGTTTTCTATTTTTGTATTATTATTTCCGACTTGTTTATGTTTAACGAACTAAGGTCTGTGATTACAATTAATTTATTTATGGTTGTTATTTTATCAATATAGCTGGTTGCACGATTAGAGAGAGCAGACCTGGTTGTGGGACCTCACAGTGAAGTTGTCGAGAAAGTAATTGTATTGTGACTAGGCAATTTACTGTGCCTTAGCCTTGCATAGGCAAATACATAAATTTATATTAGAACTAAATCTTTATTAGCCAGGCTGGTTGTCGTACTAATAACTCAGTGCTAAACCAAATTCGATGTAGCTCGATACTGTTCTTCAGCCCTCTGTGGTTGACTGTAGAATGGACACTCCTTTAACAGTGCTATCTTCTGGTAGGATCGAAACTCAGGACCGATTGGATAGTGAAGTCTAACAATCTGATCTGCAGTTTGACCTGCAGTTCTCTCCCTCGCCCTCTCCCGCGCCTTAGGTGCTAAGGTGGCTGTCACTATTAGAAATAAGCTGCAATTCTTTACTTCCAGTTCTTTTACACTTCTGAGTCATCTTGTCTGGGATTACAAGAAGCACAGAAAGTGTAGAAAGTGCTGGGGTACTAGGGTATTTCTTCTGGAGTTTTTTTTCAGGCAGATTGCAGCATAGCTTAAGGGGAGCTTACATGGGCGTGGTAGGAGTGCTTCTTGCGGTTCTTCTAAAACCAAACTCGACATGGCTGTGACCGTCAGTTCAGTAGTTATAACCGCGTTAAGCATATTTTTTTCTCTTCCCACTTCCACATATCTGGAATTCCCATTCCTGGATGCTTTAGCATGCTTATGCAGTGGCTGCTTACTGTGCACGCCTGGTTGTAACTGGTTTAGAAGCATCGGCTCTTCTCTCTGGCTATGTGGGTGTTCATTCTCTGGCAGGGGCATAGCCAACAGGGATATAGGGTTAAGTGAGACACTCTCTTCTCTAGCGGCTACATTTTTGGTCCAATACGAACGGAACTTCTTCGAGGCATGCAGATTGACATCCTCTCTGTTAGGTAGGGCTGTAAGCAGCTGGCTCCATCCTGGGAGTGTCTACAGACGAAAATTCATGCTGGTCAATTGGGTAAACCTTGTTTCTTGGTACCAGTGAAGATTTCCCCACAGATTTTGCTTGCACCAGTCTAGCGCTGTCTCACAGTAGCCTCCCATGCTTGTTTGTGCACGGCAATATGCAGCGATCAATAATGACTGTGGAGTCTTGAAACTTCATAGAGAACTCGTGCAACGTCGGAACGGCATGCCAATGGTGGCATCTTCGTTAATCGCACTGATAACAAAATTTTTGCTCGCCTGGAAACCAGGTGGTTTCAATGACACTTAAATAGTGCTGTAAAAAGGTATCTTGGATCTGTCGGCCATAAGGTCATGGGACTCGCTGCTTCACAGCGTTCTCTTTACTGATTGTGGCAACCTCTGATAGGTGTGTCCCGACAGCAAATTTGTCGTAAGTAGTAATATATGAGCAGATCTCCCTACCAAGTGTTTTTTTGTGGATCTGATCTTGAGGTGATACAATGGATTATGGCGTTGGATGACTTCGCCGAGTTTATATTGTATTTATTTGAGGGGTATTTGAGTGGCATTTGAGTGGCATTTAAGTGGCATTTGAGTTTTGATTATTTTTTACTTAACTTGAACTTATATGGCATCTAAATTTTGAATGTATGGTGTTTAGGTTATGATAATTTTTTACATAACTGTATACATAATTATAACTCATAGGGTATCTAGATTTTGAATGTAAGGCATTTAAGCTTTGATAATTTTCTGTAATTCCGAGTCATATGATATCTTGAGAGATAGGAGAGAGAGGAGATATATCTACATTGAATAAATACAGTGATTAAAAATGAAACAATATGTGAATATATACATTTATTGTGTAATAAGTAAGGAAAATCTCTCTATATAATATAGCTAGAGTCAGTAAATACTAAGTAATAACAATTAATACATAGTCTTTTTTTACAATGATGTCTTTGATGTAGTGATGTTATATCTTAAGAAGGGAGACTTCTGTTTTATGTGCTTTTGAATTTGTAATGAACTAAAATAAAAAGTTATGTATTAGTATAGAATGATTAAACAAAAATTTAAAATAATTACATGAATTTGAACTATAGCTTCAGTTACATTGGATAGTTTACATTATATAGAAAAGGGAAATAGCTCACCAAGTCACATTATCCAACTTGTTTTTTTTGAATTAGAGACTATCCATTGCTAAAACAAAAAATTATTTGAGGTAAAAATAACTACAACTACATCTAAATTGATTTGAAGTATTATTTACAATGATTAGAGAAAAACTCTCACCGAGTTTTATCATGTATTTCATCCTTTTTTTCAGCAACATATCCTGTCTCAAAATCATCAAAATCTCCACGTAGAAAATCTTCAAGTTCATCATCATCATCAATTTCTAATATTGCTTTGTTGTGCTTTGCTTGATCACAATATTGTCTCCAATACATTTGATTGAGACTGTATGGAGAGCGAAATGAAAGATCGTATTCTGTCTTAAATTTTCCGTGGGTTGTTTTTCCTTTGTAGATCATCACACCTTGACTATATTGATTAGCTTCTGAAGCATATTTATCTGGTATGGCAAGCGTCTTCAACAGCGTTTCTCCACATTGTTCAATGGTATAACGGATACAAATTACATTCGATTGCCCTCCTTTAAATCGATGAGGAACGAATCTCTCAACAACATCTTGGTAAGGAAAAATAGCACCGGGTTGAAAACTATTGAGGGTCTTGATGTTCAAAAAGCATTTGAGCTGACCTTTAGTCAACGTACTCAAATATAGTGATTCCTCTTCAGCTTTCTTATTGCTTAGAGAATGTCTGGTAACACGTCTGACATCATACCAAAGAACACTTTTATTTTTTGGTTTTCCCTTTCTACCCAAATATGCAACGTTAAACGGAGGGGGGTAATTATCACAGTTGAAGTTTTTAGCTATTTCAACTGGACAGAAAAGTATTTTGGGTTTGAGTTCATTTATATCTGAAGGATCATGGTAGCATACTTGAGAATATCTACACTTCTTCTTACTTGATGGATGTATCACGCCAGTCACTCGCATAATGCTTGGGATAGGAAGATCTTCAAATGTTTTGCAAATCGGAACTTTTGGTGAGTCAATCACTTGAGAACCTTTAGACTTTTCTAATTCCCTAGCTCTCCTTTCGTTGAGACATTCAACTGTTAAATGAGTTATAGCTGCACTCTCCATTGTTTGCTTATCAACAGAAGTAGTTTGTTTTCTCGCTATTTTTTTTCGTTTCCTTACTATTTGCTTTTTTGGAGCAGTTTTCCTTCTCTTAGGAGTTGCTTTGCCGTTTTTCATCTTATTTTCTGTTGGATATGGATCTGTGCAAAGGAGCTCTTCAGAAAGAGCATCCATAACATTCTAAAAATAAAAGGGTAATATTTGCATGAGTGGCTAAGAGTGTATTTATTACTTAGTCTGTCTTATATATATATATATACTTATGTATTTATGCCAAAAGCAGTTAAGACCATAGAGTTATGATAGATTGAGAATGTGCTTATTAAACTATTGGGATGTGGAGACAGACAACAAAGGATGTGATCAAATATATATATATATATGTATTTACTTAATATCATACTGCTTTTAACATCTCAATTGGTAAGAAATAAAATATAATAGTTTGAACAAAATATTGTAAAATAATAAAAAACAAGTAAAAATTTTTCATAAATATGTATGAAACGCTTCTAACATTAGTTCTAAAATACCTACAGAAGAGGATAGACCTTTATCTATTTGGACATAATTATAAATATGCTTTCTGAATTTATAAAAAGTTTTTTTGTTCCACTTCATGTTATATAATTTTTTGAAAACTATTTGATTCCAAGCACTTCTTTCAATTTCTTTTAAAAAATTATTAATATTAACGACTTCCACCATTGACAAAACGGTTTCGAAACCGTTTTTTATAATGTCATCAAAAAGTTCTGTAGATATATCATGTTTCTTACAACACATCCCCATACTAATCATGTGTTGAGTTATACAGAATATTATAACTTGAAATGTCAAACGTTCTACAGCTTTTTCTTCAACAACATCATTATTTATCACATAGTTATGATACATTTCTGGAAGGAAGTCCTTTAAGTAGATTGGTTTTGTTGTTGTATTGTTCTAAAAATACAAGCAATAATTAGATAATTAAAATAAATAAAGGTTTTCAACAGGAGTTAAATAGTATTTTTTATTAATTCTTACCTTTTCATCAGGCTGAGATTCCGACTTTAGATACAATGGTTGACTTCCTACGTCTTGAGTATTCATTCTGAAAAACAGAAAAAATTGGTTCAATTATTTATAATCAATTTAAAGATAAATATGTCATAAAGCCTTCAGATAGTTGTGTTAGCTAGCGGAAATAATTGTATTTTTAGTCTTACCTTTATGAAGAGAGAACTCTTAGTAGTTGTAATGGAAGATGTAGTAGATAGATGTTGCTCCTTTGCTTACTGTTGTTGAACTGGATGCTCTCTGTCTGAAACCGTTGTCTCTTATATAGGTAAACGTGTGAAAATAAATGTTTTCTTTCCGCGAAAGCATTGGTTTCTATTCGCGTGAAAATAATTTTTTTATTCCCGCGAAAGCATTGGTTTGTATTCGCGTGAAAATAATTTTTTTATTCCCGCGAAAGCAACGGTTTCCATTCGCGTGAAAATAAATTATTTATTCCCGCGAAAGCATTGGTTTGTATTCGCGTGAAAATAAAATGTTTATTCCCGCGAAAACAACAGTTTCCATTCGCGTGAAAATAAAATGTTTATTCCCGCGAAAGCCTTGGTTTGTATTCGCGTGAAAAGAAATTATTCATTCCCGCGAAAGCAATCGTTTCCATTCAAGTGAAAATAAATTTTTTATTCCCGCGAAAGCAGCAGTTTCCATTCGTGTGAAAATAAAATGTTTATTCCCGCGAAAGCAATGGTTTGTATTCGCGTGAAAATAAATTATTTATTCCCGCGAAAGCAACGGTTTGTATACGTGTGAAAATAAAATGTTTATTCCCGCGAAAGCATTGGTTTGTATTCGCGTGAAAATAAAATGTTTATTCCCGCGAAAGCAGCGGGTTCCATTCGCGTGAAAATAAATTATTTATTCCCGCGAAAGCATTGGTTTGTATTCGCGTGAAAATAAGTTTTTTATTCCCGCGAAAGCATAGGTGTTCTTCCGTAAAAACAATGTTTCATTAATTTAACCTTATGATAAATGGGATGATTTCAGCTATATAAGAAGCACTGTTTTCACACAAAAAGCAGTCACTTCAACATTAGCAACTGAAGGAGCCAGATCTACTACGTCATCATCTACTACAACTACTAGAAACACTTTCTGTTTTGAGGTAAGTCAACTCGATGTGCTATTGAGAGTATAAATTTAATTTTTTATCAATTTAGATACTAACAGCAGTATGATATTTTAGTAAATATATCTTCAAAATTGGTTTTTGAAAAAGAAAATCAAAAAATCATAACAAGGATTTTTACTTTATCTTTTAGAATGTCGACACAAGACAATACAAAACAACTGAAGAATAAAGAACCAAAACCTTCACAAGACAAGAAGGTGATTGATGACAACGTTCTTCTTCAACGCACTATGATCCCCTTTCAAAGCGCCAGCTTGAATACTCTGGCTACTCTCATCATCAAAAGCGCCTCTCTGTTAAGCACCCTATCTCCAGCTTCCAGAAGAAACATTGAAAACATCGTCAAAGTTGAAGATTTACCAATTCCTACAGTTATGCAGGTGTTAACCGTCGAGCTCCATGATGAAACGAACTGCACGATCATCTACAACTATAAAAAGGATGGAAAGATAGTTAGAGTGAAGAGCACTATTCCATCAGCAGCAGGATTACTTGTTAATGAAGCCTCGCAAATAAGGCCACTGGTTTTGATCTACATGGGTGTTGAAAAGACTGGAAAAGCAATTTTTCGTGCCGCTACAGAAACAGGAACTGCTTTGAGGTGTAAGAATGCGTTTGATGTACTACCAGAAAAAAGTATGAGACAAATCAATGCTTATTTTGAGGTAGCTCATCTTCAGGATTTCCCAACAGATAGTGTCATATGTTTCCAAAACCCTGAAGTGATAACAAAATCTGACAGACGATGGAATGGGAATGAAGAGAGTCTTCTAATTCAATACAGCAGTGTTGTAGATGAAGAATTACTGATCGGAGATATGCGCATTCCTCATCAAATAGCTTCTGCTGTGACATCGGAAAGATTTGGAGTTATTCTGTTCAAAGGCCTGAGTCGAAACGCAGACAATTCAATTTTCTACAACATCAGTGTACTCGCAGCTCATCAAGCCTTCGTCCAAGCCTCGGAACTGACTGATAATCCAAAATCTGAGGATTTTCTCAAACTCTTCGATGATGCTGAAAAAGAAGACTGCGCAGAACAAACTCTTGAGAAGTTGATCTATAACTCAAGGGATTCATATCACTATAGGTAAGTTTTATTAATTTTTACCATAATTTAAAAAGTTGATTTGTGAAAATTTTGTGTATTCTTACAATGAAAAATCACTTAATTTCTCTTTTTCATGTAAATAACAACAGTAAAACAATTTATCACGTAAATGATCAATTTGTGAACGTTTTTGTATATTTCAGATTAAAAAAAGATTTTTTTGTGTCATTAGTGCAGTTTCTTTTTACATAAAAGTTGAAAAAAAACAAAAGGTTATAATTATTTCACGAAAATGTTTAATTTTTCACAAAAATGTTTAATTTTTCACAAAAATGTTTAATTTTTCACAAAAATGTTTAATTTTTCACATAAATAACCAACTCATAACACGAAAATGTTTAATTTTTCACAAAAATGTTTAATTTTTCACAAAAATGTTTAATTTTTCACAAAAATGTTTAATTTTTCACAAAAATGTTTAATTTTTCACAAAAATGTTAAATTTTTCACATAAATGACCAACTCATAAACAGTTTTTTGTAAAACATTTTTTAAAATTATATATATTTTGGTTTAAAAAAGGATTTTTTTTGTGTCATCAGTGTATTTTTTTACATAAAAGTTGAAAAAACAACAAAAGGTTATAATTATTTTACAAAAATGTTTAATTTTTCACATAAATGATCAACTCATAAACATTTTTTGTAAAACATTTTTAAATTATATATATTTCGGATTAAAAAATATGACTTTCTTGTGCAATCGGTGTATTTCTTTAGGTAGAAGTTGACAAAAAATCACAAAAGGTTATAGTTATTTTACAAAAATGCTTAATTTCTCACGTAAATAACACGTTTTATCACATAAATAGACAATTCATGAGTGTTTGTTGTAAAACATTTTTAAACTATATATATTTATATATATATATATATATATATATATATATATATATATATTCCGGATCCAGATGAAAAAAAAATTTTTTCGTGTGTAATCAGTGTATTTTTCACATAAAAGTTGAAAAAACAACAAAAGGTTATAATTATTTCACATTAATTTTTAATCATGCTATACTAATACATCACTTTTTATTTTAGTCCATTATATCGTAAAAAGAAAACAGAATAAAGAACTTTCCCTGAAAAAATAATGAGCTGAATGATGTAACTCAGTGAGTTATTTTCCTGTTATATATAATGTAAACTATCTAATGTAGCTAAGAGTAAAATTCAAATTCGGTAAAATTTATTTATATAATGAATAACTTTTGTATTTTAGTCAATTATCGGATCTAAAAGAATACGGAATACAAGAATTACTCACTGAGGCTAATAATATATCAGCAGAACATCAAAGAAGATATTGTTCAAGAAAAACGCTTTGTAACCATTGATATCGTAAGCTATAGTAGTTTTATGAATGTAAAAACTAGATATAGTATTTTCTATTACGATTATTTCCCTGTAAATTTTATTCATCTAGAGGGGTAGTTTGGTGATTTTTGACATTTTTTAAAAAAAATATCAAAAACTATATATTTTAAGGATTGTTTTTAAAAAAGTTAAAAGTACAAAAAAAGTTATGTAATAAAACCCTGTTTTGAAAACATTAAAAAATTTAAAAGGAAGGTGTAGGATAAAATCCTCACTCAAAAAATTAATAAAAATTGAATGGAATAAAAGAATATTTTCTCAAATACCAAAATTTTGTAAATATAAAGTGAAAATCTCTGTATATATTTTTTCAAAAAAAATATCGAAAAACTATATATTTCAATGATTATTTTTAAAAAGTCATGTAATAAAACCATGTTTTTGAAACATAAAAACTTTAAAAAGGATGGTGTAGGATAAAATCCTCACTCAAAGAATTAATAAAAATTGAATGGAATAAAAGAATATTTTCCCAAATACCAAAATTTTGTAAATTTAAAGTGAAAATCTCTATATATATAATAAAACCCTGTTTTGAAACATAAAAAATTTAAAATAAAGGTGTAGGATAAAATCCTCACTCAAAAAATTATTGAAAATTGAATGGAATAAAAGAATATAAAGTGAAAATCTCTATATATATATATATATATATATATATATATATATATATATATATATAT
Source organism: Cryptosula pallasiana (assembly GCA_945261195.1). Classification (NCBI taxonomy): domain Eukaryota; kingdom Metazoa; phylum Bryozoa; class Gymnolaemata; order Cheilostomatida; family Cryptosulidae; genus Cryptosula; species Cryptosula pallasiana. The sequence continues at coordinate 26,904,629 of OX183134.1, read as the reverse complement.
ATATATATATATATATATATATATATATATATATATATATATATATATTTTTAAAAAATATCGAAAACTATATATTTTAATGATTATTTTTTTAAAAAAATTGAAAAAAATCAAAAAAACTTTGTAATAAAACCCTGTTTTAAAACATAAAAAAATTAAAAGGATGCTGTAGGATAAAACCCTTGCTCAAAAAAATAATGAAAATTGATTGGAATAAAAGAATATTTTACCAAATACTGCATTTTTCTTGTAAATAATAGTAAACATTTCTGAAATATTGATGGTGAAATTTACTGTAAAATGGTTTCAAGTGTGTCAAAAACTAAATATGATGTTTTCATTGAAATGTTTATTTTCAAAAGATTCATATAATAACATTGAATCAATTAGTCAAATTTAACACTCAAATTTGTTATTATCAAGTAGGCTTAATGTTTCTATTGCGAATAATTCTCAAATATTGTAAATTTTAACTATCTAGAGGTGTAATTTGTTGATTTTTATGTGTTTTTTTCTTTGAAAAAAAGATTATGTAATACCACATACTTCAGTTCTAATTCGTTTGAACAATTTCATGGGAGACAAAGAATAAAAAGTTACATTGATTTAGTTTTCCGAATTGAAGTTGCCATCGAAAATGGTTTGTTCTTGAATGGGTAAATCCATAACCTCCTCATCATCATGACAGAAGTTTTGCATTTTGAAAAAACAATTTTTTTTCTTTAAAAAAAAATGATTACGTAATACTACATACTTCAGTTCTTGAAGTCGCCATCGAAAATGGTTTGTTCTTGAATGGTAAATCCATAACCTCCTCATCATCATGACAAAAGCTTTCTGATGATTGCATTTTGAAAAACAATTTACATTGATTTAGTTTTCAGAATTGAAATTGCCATCGAAAATGGTTTGTTCTTGAATGGGTAAATCCATAGCCTTCTCATCATGTCTAAGTTTTCTACCCCAATACTCCAACTTCTCAGAGATAGCGATTGTTTTTATTTAAAAAAATAATGGAAAATATATATAAATGATTTTTTTTGAAAAAATGGTAAATTTTTAAAAAATTCAAAAGAAAATGTGGGATAAAACCCTCACTCAAGAAAACTAATTTTGTATGATAGGTTGATTACCTAACAATAAAAAAATACTGAATAATGCATATTTAAGCAAGTATTGAAAAAATTAATGAAAATTGAATAGAATAAAAGAATATTTTACCAAATACCCTGTTTTTTTGTAAAGATATACAAAGAGATAAAATTTTCCTTTTTAGAGGATAAGTTCTTTTTTTACGAAAAAATAATGAAAAATTTAATGAAATGAAAGAATCTTTTACCAAATACCCTGTTTTTTTGTAAATTTGTACAAATATATGAAATTTAACCATTTAGAGAAAAAATTTAATGAAATGAAAGAATCTTTTACCAAATAGTCTGGTTTTTTTTAAATTTGTACAATTAGATGAAATTTAACCATTTGGAGAATGATTTCTTTTTGCAAAAAAATTAATGAAAATTGAATGAAATGAAAGAATATTTCACCAAATACCTCTTTTTTGTCAAAAAAAGGTGTAGAATAAAGAGCTCACTCAAAAATTGATTTCAATACAATGGACTACTGAATTATTATATCATTTTCAATCAGATATATGTAGATACATACAAACGGATGAAAATCTCTCATCATCCGCTTTTTCATTTGAAATGATATTGGAACTATTTCAAGCTCACAATATTTAATATGTTCTCTTTATATATCCCTACTTATTATACAATAAATGTATATATTCACATATTGTTTCATTTTTAATTATTGGATTTATTCAGTGTAGATGTATCTGTAGAATTATCAAAACTTGAATGCCATACATTCAAAATCTATATGCCATATAAGTTCAAATTAAGTAAAAAAATAATCAAAAACTCAAATGCCACTTAAATGCCACTCAAATGCCACTCAAATGCCCCTCAAATAAAATACAATATAAACTCGGCGAATTCATCCAACATCGTAACCTATTGTCTCAACTACAAGGTGTAATCCACAAAAAAACACTTGGTAGGGAGATCTGCTCATATATTACTACTGTCGTACAGCAAGTGTCCACTAGAATAGACACTGGCCTGCCTTCCATCTTCCCAGACAAAAGTTAGCTTGCCTGATAGAGACGTGCTAGAAGAAAGTTAGTTGTACTGGCTGTCTGCTTCTTCATGGGGAGTTGTCTGCTCTCTTGGGTAGGTAACCGGTCCTCCAGACTGCAGTTAGATGCTAGTCAGCCTAATGCAGGCTCCGGTTGTTTTCCGTCTGCTCGATGTGAGAGGGTTGGGTTGTTCGTTGGGTGCGTGGACAAGCGCCCAGCATATGTCCAAGCTTACCACAGCCCCAACACCGCGGTGTGGGCGTTGTCTCCATCAGGGGTGATGGTGCAGGGTTTTGTTGTTGGTTGATAGCATTTATCTTTTCCGTCAGAGCTTGTACTGCCGCCATGACTTCAGCAACTGGGTTAGCAGCAGGGATTGAAGGTGCACTGTGCACTTGCTTGACAGGGGTGTTGTAGGGAGCTGTAGGTCTTCTCCATTCTTCTTCTCCCTCAGAGGAATCATCTACAGTTCTCACGTGAGCAGAGCGTTCTTCATGAGTCACTTTAATCTGAAGGTATTCGTTTTGTGCTCGCACAGCATCTGCTAGATCAGGAGTATGCATGGCCAGGACATTTAGGTGCAGAACTGGCGATTAATTGCGATAATACTCTTGGGGACAAAAGGTAGACAATTTTTGCTAGTTAGGTAGGAAAATAACATGGGCTACGCCGCAAAATAGGCAGTTCTACACCTACATCGGCCAGGACATGCCTTTGTAAATAGGGATTGCCAATTGTAGTGCACAATGTGTCTAGCATCATTCACTGCAATGGCCTTGGGGGGAGGTCTGCATAAGCTATACACAATAAGGGCTCAACCTCACTTGCATGCTCTTGGAGGGTCGTTTCGTATTGTCTGCTCAGACTAGTCAGTCGGGACATCGCTCCACTTGGCGACAGACCAAAGCAAGCTCTCAAGGTAGCAAAAACTCTTTGGAGTTGTGGTGGCTTCCCACACTCTAGTGCACTGCCAAGCAGCGCTTCACGTAGGTGTAGAATGGCCATGTGATCAGGCCAATCATTGGCCTCTGCCACTTCCACAATCCGTGAAATAAAATATTCCACATTTCCAGTGCCCTCATCCTTGGGCGCCTTAACTGGTGTGTGTGTGCATTGCCAGGAGCTGGCCGCATGACATCTTGCAATGCTTCAGTCAAACAGGTCCATCACTGTAGCCTCTGGATTAGGAAGAGGCGTCCTACCAGCGCTACGAGCTCTCTGGTTTGCCATTGTCCACTCTATAGAAGAGTAACTCAACTCTATTCTAGCTAGTAGAGAGATGAACTGCACCCCAGGCCGGGGTCGGTGTTTCTCACAGTTTTACCAGTAGTAGAAACTTGAATGGTGGATATTTGGTCAGTATTTTTGGCTGCAGGGTTGCGACAACCTTCACAGGGCTGTACAAAGATATACAGAGCTGGTGAGTGAGTTTACCGGGCCTGCGGTGCACTTGCAGGGTCGGTGTTTTTCGCAGCTGGCCTGTACAGCAGTAACAGGGCCGGTAGCACAATTTCTTGGGCCTGATCAAGCAGATACACGGTCGGTGAATGGCAGGGCCTGCGAATGGCCGGGGTGGTATCAATGCTGCAGGCAGAGTGAGATTCTACGTCCTCATACAGGGTCGGTAGGTAGCTAGCTTGCTGATCGCAGGGCGGGTGGTAAGAAAGAGGAGCACAGCGTGAGAATGTGCGTTTATCCCAGCGCTGCCACCAATATAGTGGATTGTGCTGTTCACAGTGTGCAGCTCGTGAAACAGCAAATCAAAACCTCTCTCCTAGAGGTAGCACAGGGTCGGTCAGACCTGCAGGGTACAACAAAGAAGTCTGTAACAACTTCACTACTAGTGAGCCCTTGACTCAGACAAACTAGGTATAACTTTATGAGATAAAATAAATTTATTGTCCACATATCAAACTATAGGGAGGCAATCGCCTAGAAAAGTCCACAACAGCAGCAGTGAGAAATAAGTGGCGAAGTATACTAGCAAAAGCAGCCTTTTATAGGCTGTTGACAGGAAGTGTATTGCATCATGTTGGTGCAACCAATAATACACAACAGGAAGTAATACAGCCAATCAGAATAACAATACGTACAATAGTACACAATATTAAATGGGGAAGGCGCCTCGTGGCAATGAGTAAGGCTATAGGATTAAGTTCTCAGTCTAGTTAGCCTTGTAATCCAGGTAGATGGAAAGTAGAGGTTGCTAGGTCCTGGATTCGTCCTCGGGCATCGATATAGTCTGTCTTTGGAACTCTGGCTACGGTGGCCATATTTTTGCCAGCCCGGTATGTCACTGCAGGGCTGGTAGAGGTCACTGTCGGATTGGTAAAGGTCACTGCAGGGCCGGTTGGTAAAACTGCAGGGCCGGTATAGTCCGCAGGGCTGGTATCACATCTGTAGGGCTGCTAAGGCAACTCGTCTGTCTTTAGAGTGATGCCCTGTTGGTGCATCACTTGGGGAGGCCTGTCTGACTCAATACTGTTGTCAGAATCACCTCTAGGTTAAGGTATATATATTTGCAAAGCATGTGTGCTGCCAAAATCCACCACAATAGCTTGCACTTAAACGATTCTTTTCAGATGCAAATAGCCAGTTTTTGCAAAGATTGCACAATTTTTTGCAAAACCCAAAAATCATCTATGAATTCCACCATCAGACAAAGAAGGATGATCACTTTGAAACCATTTGTACCATTTTTAGTTTAAAAAATCTCAATTTGCTGGAGCAGAAATTTTTCATTTTTCATCTACAACTAATTTTGAAACTTGACTATTTTACTGAAAACATCTGATTGCTGCCTTCTCAACAAGCAAAAAGTTTTAACAGTTACCTGCGGCAGGAATGGAAATTGTGAAAGACTTGGTTTATGAAAAATGATCAGATCTTAAAACCCGCAGACACACAATTATGCTGCTAGAGTTTATGAAAGCAATTCAAAGCATGCATCTATTAAATTACTACATGAGTTTAATAATTATTATTTCCAGTTTTGATGAATTCTTGGTATCATGAAAAGAATGAGACAAACTGTCCTTGTTTTTTTTGCACTGAAAACTGCAAAGTACTGTTTTTACTATATAGTTAAATTACTATATTGTGGTGGATTTGGCAGCGCAAATGTCTTGCACATCCATATATTAACCTAGAGGTGACTCTGACAGAAGTATTTTATCAGACAGGCTTCCTTGCACCAAAAGCCACCACTCTAGAAGCAGACGAATTGCCTTACCGGCTATGCAGGTGTGATACTGGCCCTGCAGGTGTGATACCGGCCCAGCAGCCTTACCTACTAACCCTGCAGTGACCTTCACTGACCCGGGAGTGACCTCCACCGGCCCTGTAGTGACATACTGGGCCGGCAACAAGATGGCCACCATAGCAAGGGTTCCAAAGACAGTCTATATCAAATCCAAGACCTATCAACCTCTACTTTCCATCTACCTGAATTACAAAGCTAATAAGACTGAGAACTTAACTCTATCGCATTACTCATTGCCACTAGGCACCTTGTTCCTTTAATTTTATGCACCATTACATGTATTGTTATTCTGATTGGCCGTATTACTTCTTGTCATTTATTATTAGTTACACCAGCATGATACAATATGCTGACTGCTAGCAGTCTATAAAAGGCTGATTTTGCCCATATACTTTGCCACTTAACTCTTACTGAACTTTTTCTAGGCGATTTCCTCCCTAGAGCTTGATATGTGGACAATAAATGTATTTCATTACTTAAAACTATACCTAGTTGGTCTGAGCCAAGGGCTCACTAGTAGTGAAGTTGTTATCGACTTCTCTGTTGAGCCCTGCAGGTCTGACCGACCCTGCATTACCTTTATGAGAGAGGTGTTGCTTTGCTGATTTACGAGCTGCGCGCTGTGAACGGCTGTTGTTAGTGAATGGTAGTACGAACCCCACCGGCACGATCCACTACAATATAGTGGCAGATTTGAACATGAGTCACCTCTATCTGTACATCCCTTTCCCCTCGAACTCTTCTCTTGATTGCCTTTAGCTCTGAAGCAGTTGTACACCCTACCTTATAATAGAGATGAGTGACCCTAACGTTCAACTAACTATCCCCTTGTATAATAATTAGAGGAAAGTGTGGCAGGGTGCATGGAAGAAACCCCGAAATAGAAATTTACCCGTAATTTGGGCTCTATATAGACTTCGACTTTGTATAGACCCCAGTGGGCTTATATATACTATGTTTCCATATCATGACAAAATATCGCCAAATCTCTGTGGTTTGCTACCACAAATAATTGGAGACAAGGGTATATATTTCCACAGCTCAAAGTTCATGGGCGTTGCTTAAACCACGCCCACAGATGCAGTGGCAGTCAGTGTGCTGTTAAGTGCAATTTAGCCGACTAGCATTGCATGCTGTTTAATTATTCTTTTCCTAGAAATAAATATATGGAAAAAATATCACACAGTTGTTGGCCAGCTAAGGAAGCTGTGTAGTGACAAAGGATTTTATTAGCAGGTTGACTATGATTCAATAAATTATATTATTTATTACTAGTTAGTAAAAAATATTAATAAAAAAAGAACCAAGTGTGTTTTTGCTAAAAAAACACTATCATTTGTTTTTCATTACTGCAATAGTTAACTACCAGCAGCTAAAATTCGTTTGTTTCAAATCATTTGTATTGTTCTATAAATAACTCTGTAATAAACCACAAACGATCCTCGTTGGTTAAATCTTAACACATACAAGCTAATGATGCCATGACGTTCCAATGGATAATTTGTGGCTTCCTGTTTTATTACGCATGCCTGGTGTTGTCGCCTTTGGGGACATTAGTGCTTCCAATAGAAATAAACATCTGGAGCTCGTCTTATCGCCATTTTTTCGCTTTCAGAGAGCGACAAATGTTTTTAGACAAGTCTCACAACAAATTTATTTTTGACAGGAATTTCCCTTTATCGCAGGCGGCATCGCCAATTTGTCATGATATGGAAATATAGTAATAAAGTATCAAAGAATGTTAATGTTATTCCCTCCAATCAAACCAAAGTTTTACACTATAATTTTAGCTAGCCAACTATAAATAGAAGGGTGAGGACAGGTTAGAGGAGAGACTACAGACTAAGGAGCTGACATTACCAAATATGGACCTGAGAGTTCCTACCCCTGTGATTGGTCAATGAAAAAATAGAGAAACCACATCACAAGCTGTTCATTCATCAGCTGTGTTTGTTTGATTGATTCATGTACCTATGTATAATTGTACGTAGTTGGCCCATCCCTTACAAGGGATGGGTATTCCTGTGCAGTTTCTGTAAAAGGAACGGTCTTGCTGTGGTTAAACAGAAGTTTCTGGAGTGTTGTAATGTGTATTTTTTTTTATATTGCTGAATAGAATATGGATAATACAGCCACATTATTCATATAACATTGTATTATTTGTCTCTTTCCAGGAATGCTTCTTTGTTATTTAATTCAGAGTAGACCCCGTTTTCTGGCTGATTCATACTCTGGGTTACCCTATACACTCCCTCACAGTATAGACCCCATGAGACCAGTAGAAAAAGATAGACACAAATGGTGTTTGTTGAACAAGTCATTGTTGTGTCCGTAGTGGATGTGCGAAACTACTACATTGTTACCTGTTACAATCATTTGCATTGTATTCCACATAAAAGAAACACAGTAATAAAGTAATAAATCGGAAGAAGGTTGATCAAAGTTAATAATGGTTTCGTTGAGACAGATAAAGCAAATGCATTTCGATTGAACCTATTGTCAATTTTTGTCAAAGAAGTTTTATGATGAGCTTTTTAATAGCAATACATACATTAAACATAGTAGCAGTAACAGGATTCAGTGAAAAATCTCTGTGTATGAATTTAGTGAACCACAGCCGTAAAAAAACTTTTTGAAAGTTCTTTAGAGCCAATTTTATGTTTATTCAGTAATGCAATATTTGGATCATGAGCAATTTTTGAACAAATACTGTTTTAAAAACCTTTTTCTTTTCATCAATCTATGCAATCGCTTTCTTATGTTATTCAAAACATTCAAGTCAATTGCTCTCCAAACCAAAGCTTTGGAGAACAAATAACTAACCTCCATCAGCTGGCCGGTCAATACTGTTTGAAGCACTCATTTCTCTCTGCGAGGTTTCTGTAAGAAAGGAATATTGCAAAAACTGTGTAATTACTTTGTACTATGTTACACCAAACTGAAAAAAACTGTCAGAGTCATGAGTGTTACAAATGTAAGCTAGGTTTTATTTTCATATGCTTTTAGTAAGAAGCAAAATGAAGCTAAGTGTACTTTGGTAAGTTTAGTTATAACATTTATCACACTTGATTTTGCTGCGAAAACCAAAACTTTTTGATGGAAAAACTAAAAATTTAATTGTCCTTTGACCATTGTAAAATAATTCTCACAATTTTGTGGCTTTCAGTCTTGATTTCTAACTTCAAAAGATAGTTATACTCCCAATGAGAGTCACATAATTAGAAATTCTAAAAAACTTGCAACTGAATAACAAAAATTGTTAAATGAGTATAAGTTCATCAAGTCATCCTATTTGAATAATATTAGGCTGGTATTTTAAGAACTTGAGTTTCAATTGTACAGAGTCAGAGTAAACAACAATAAAAGCTGATATAGTTTTAATTATTGTAACTAAATAACTAGGCAGGTATTAAATTTCTCCAAAACTTGCAGCCAAAAAATTTAATGCAGAGACTAGGCCCATCGTCCAGTAAGTAACTGCAAGGGTGGCTGACTATTTCTAATCAAACTGCCAATCTGCATCTGAGAGTTGTTAAAACAAAAACTGTTTTGACCATGATGGCATTTAAAATTTTTTGATTTGAATGTCTTTCAGCATCAATTGTAACTTTTTGTGTGGAAGTAAATCATATGCTGAAGTATTGCTTTGAAGTGATGCTTTTTTGACCTCAACTTGTCTTAAAATTTGCTTCTTAAAGCTCCATGCTCAACTTAACTCACCAACTCTTTCTAGCTTCTTGCGCTGGTCTCGGGATAACCCATTGAAGATGCATTTAAGGAGACCTTGGTGTTGTATTATTGCATCATAAGCTCTCACGCCAGCCCTGTCAACCTCGGTCAGCAACTCAAACCACTCCTCCACTGTTTCTAATGCGTCAAAGATGCATTCCGCTAGATTGTTGCGTTTGGCAGCATAGTGAAGAGCAGTCGAACCACACGTAGCGTTTATTTTCAGAAGAGCAGACCCGCCTCTAACATTTTTTACCCTTCCTAGCATGTATTTTAGAGTACTCAACTGATTCATATTAGCAGCAATGATTATTGGTGTATGACCTACATTATTTTGAAGCCCCAAAATATTGATGACATTTTCAACAGGAAGCTGGTCTAACAAAGTTTCTACAACATCTTGGTGGCTGCAGTTTGCTGCGATGTGAAGAGCTGTAAACCCAGCATCATCTTTAATCATGCTAAGTAATGCATACAGCTGATCCTTAGATACTTCAAGGACTAAGGCTTGAAGTTCATAAACATCCATTTGTTTACCCTCGGTTTTTAGGTAGGCATGCAGCAACTTGTTCAACGATTCGAAATTCTGAGGACCCATAGCGCACTACAACATAAACAATCCTCTATTAAGTATATAGATTATAAAAATATATTTACACTCTAAACAAATGAATGACACATGCAGGCACACCATTTTTAAAAGCTGCACTTTGCTCATGCAATGAAGGGGAATATATATATTGCCACTGCTCACATCAAAAGATGCTCATGTTCAGAGTGTTAGCTTAGGTTTAGCTGTGTAAAACACGTCATAGATTTACAAATGAAGAAGTAAGCTTAAACAAAAAATATTCATTAATGAGAAAAACCGAGTAACTTGTAAGTTGATGAACTTCTCTCGGTGTCACTGTAAAATTATACTAAATTTTAACCAGGTTGGACTCGGTTCTGTATAATTGTTCTCCTGTTCAAAGGTTATAAAACCAGACAATGTAAATGGTCAAAAGTCTTTACTTTTTAGCAGCCAACAAAAAATTTTCAAAAAGCAATCAAAATAAATATTAATAGCTAATCAACATTGAGAAAAGGGTGTTAGCAGTATAATACGAGCAAATCTGCATAAAAAAAACAGACCTGCCAACATATTAAGTTTATGTGTGTTAAATTTGTTGGATTAGTTACAGACCTGTCAAACATGAATTTGTTACTTTTTACATATTTTTTTGTTGGTATACTATACTACGCTACGCTACGCCATACCATACCATACCATACCATACCATACCATACCATACCATACCATACCATACCATACCATACCATACTATACTATACTACTGCATAAGAAAACATACCTGGTAACATGTTATATTGTTGTTTTTTGGTATGAATATGTTTACAGACCTGCTACAGTATAATTATATAGATATTTAAACAGGGATCTCAACCATTCGGATTTTATCCGAATTGCCCGGATTTTGGGGGTGTCAAATTTCACTCGGCTGGATTTGTCTTATTGTTCTTTGTTACACGGATTTAGAGCTTTTTCAGTTTGAGTTATGTGCTACTGTAAAGTCCTCTAGAAGTAAACACATTTCTAGCCTCCCAGACAAGAGACTTATTAACCTGTGTGCTGGTATTTTTTGTTATGAAACAATTGACAGGACTAGCTATCACTGGCCATTCTCTGGACCACAACCCACAATGCTATTTGATCAAAACCACTAGTGAGCAGCGACGGAAATTTGGGCAATGACACTATTATCCTCTTGCAGAGACCTTGAAAAGATTTTGCATAATTAACTATTTTTAACTAGTATAGCATTATAATTATTGTAATGTGATAATATGAAATAATTATCAATCAATAGTCACTTAGTAGCAGAAATAAATGAAAACTTTGTATGCTGGTATGCTGCTGCTGCTGCTGCTGCTGCTGCTGCTGCTGCTGCTACTGCTGCTACTACTACTACTGGTAGTGGTAGTGGTGGTAGCGGCGGCGGCGGCGGTGGCGGCGGCTGTGGCGGCGGCTGTGGCAGCGGCGGTGGCGGCGGCGGTGGCGGCGGTAGCGGTAGTAGTAGTAGTAGTTGTAGTAGTAGTAGTAGTAGCAGTAGTAGTAAGTATTATTATTAGTATGTTGTTAGTTAGTAGTTTTATTATTATTATTTATCGGTATTATAATTATTGTTACAATCATAAACAACAAATCATTAATATAATTGTTATTTAATAATAATATAATTATCATTTATTATTATAATAATTAAAACTATTGTTTATTTATTATTTATCTATTAGTGAAGATAGTGCATATGCCATAAAGTGCTCAAACCTAGGTGAGCTAACCTGTATGTATAAGAGTGGTAATAAAACATGAAGATGCTACCAAGTTGTTGTTGATGTTTTAACATTCTTCTAATAGTAATAGAAATAGCATCAACTTAGTAACTACTTCTTATTAACCTTCTTATATTTATTATTTATATATTATTAATAAATCTAAATCATTATTGTTAATTATTATTATGAATCATTGTTATTATTTAACAATTAGCATTATCATATTGATAATAATTTATGAATTAATTAATAACCTCTCTTAAAAGATGTCTTCTTTTTTTTCCAAAAGCGGTAAGACTATTAATTTCTTCTAATTTAACTTTGATATATATATATATATATATATATATATATATATATATATATATATATATATATATATATATATATATATATATATATATATATATATATATACACACAAACGACTGTGGCATACCTGTCATGTCACCTAATTTTTCAGGGACCTACCTGCTTATTAGTTAAAGATTTTCTGTACTCCTGAAAACTGCTGAACTCCCTGAAAGGTTGTGAAATTTGAATAACGACCCAAAAACTGATGACTTTACGTTCACTTTTACATTGAGTAAAAACTTGACTTTGAGACAGCTTAGAGTTTACACTGTTTTCATAATACTGTCCTTATATTGGTTTGACAAAGTACTTTTTCATACCCCATCCCATATTTATGCTCTGTTCATCACAGCAATTGGCTTTCTGAGCTAATAAATGACTTGTTATCTCACACAACCAACCACTCCATCTATTCCCTCAAACCCAGTTGCGACCACTGGAACCAATGGGTCTAATTTATCTCCCTTTTTCCACAACCTAGCATCACAGTTATGTACTACTGTGGCATCCAGAACATCCAAATGTTATATTATGTGGTTTGGTGAAGGTAGTTTGTTTTGCTAACTCTATTATTAATATTTTATGTTTCCATGATATATTCATCTTCAATTTACATTTACATCCTTGACTTTAGAACGCTTTTCCAGGCATATCAGAACTCATATGTTCAATTTCTTGCAGGCAGGCGTACCCAAACCCCATCCCTTCCCTGCACCCCCTTCCCTCTCACCCTCTGACCATATCAAGACCCCCCTTTACTGAAGTTTAAAATCCGCCACTGTCATTTACAACCCTAACAAAACAAATAAATGAACAATTTTTTAAGTTGTTTCAATACAACAACAATGCTGCAACTATTAGTGCCTCACTTTTATTACTAAATCATGTAGACGTCTAACACAATGCTCTGATCAAGTGATGAATAAAGACAAAAGCATCAATGAAATCCGAATAAGTCAATAGGCATTTTCGGATCGAGAACGTTCATTCCAAAATGGGCGAAATTTTCGTTTTTCGGCGAGTACAAAACCTGTTTTTTGGAACTCTATGCTGAACGGTGGTTTTACCGTTCAGGGGGTCGTCCACCCTATGACGTTCTTGATCCGAATGCGTAGAGTTCTCCTATAATAAATATTTTGCAAATAATGAGCCCTTTTACGTTAGTTACAACAATAACAAGACAAGAGTGATGAGGCCTCAAGTTTCATTTCTAACAACAATAATAATAAAATAAATAATAACAAGTCTTGAAGCATGTTGATGTTGAAATTATTTTTGGACACATTTACTGAGGATGGTGAATTAAAATAAAATTGTAATAAATAATTATAATATAACAAAAATGTATGATAATCATTATTAATATTACTGTTATTCAAATGATATCATCATTAATAATATTATTATAAGTTCTTATAGTTTTTTTAATTATTTTATTATACTTTAGTTAGTAAAAAAACAATTGTTCAAATAGCCAAACATCACCAACTGATAATAAACATTGTTAAAAATGAAAAATAGTAATTAGTAAAACACATAAGTAGCTGGTAATAATTATCAAAATTATTATTTACTTTTTTATAATATATAACCAAAAAGCTGTCACCTCAGCAGGATGCGCCTTTTACTATTCACTGCGACACTAGAAAAAAAGAAGAAGATAACTCCGATGAAGTGAACTTTTGATTTTGAACGTTCATACATAAAAATTATGCCAGGAACGAACGTCAAAATTGCATTCGGAAGCGCTTTCCCGTGCCAATTTTTTCAAGGCATGGACGTTCTTGATCCGAAAATGCCTATTATCTCTCCTTTCTTCACTTTTAGTAGGAGATCTCGTGTCAGCAGATATTGGTTTTACACTACTTCTGCCCAATAGCTCGCTACGATGTTTATTGTGTTTGCATTAGGAAAATTGGGTTAATAATGATTCACCACGTGGCTCTAGCTTGCTTACAACACTATAAGAAACCATTTAAAAGCAGTTTAAAAAGACCATAATTACTAGTTTGAGCAATAGTCTAAATCACATAGTGCAATGTATATGTAAATGGTTGATGTTGATGATAAAGGGCTGATAAAAAAATGTAAAAAGGCCCCAACAGCATAGAACCAAAGCAGAACAAAATAAGCACATTAACACAGTTATTCACAAACATAGTATGTGGTCAAGCAATTTAATCTAATCACACTTCATTCGTTTTTTTGTGACTCCAAGCATTTCTCATACTTCATCTTTTGTTGTCTCCGTTTGCAATACGTTAATTCTGATTGATTTTCAAGTGTTTTATTAAGCTGTGGCGGCCAGGGCTCCGCCCCGGACCTCGTTGGGGGACTTACAGCGCCCCCCCCCCCCCAAACTCCCCAGCTGATATTGCTCGGCGCTGTGCACCTCAGTTCGGGCGCTTCGCGCCGGCAATGACGCCGCGCAAACTCAACTAGGATTTTTCAAAGTTCAAAGTTGAGGTCCCTGATTTAAATGTATGTTTGAAAGGTAATGTAAATGATAGTCGACAGTTGCACGGACCTGTCAGATATTTATTGATTGGTTATTTGATTATGCTGGAGGTTTTCCTCCTGGTTTACATCCCAGTTGACACGTTTCCGTTGTTTTTTGACTCCTTTATTTTGGTAGCGGGTTAGGTATTATGTATATTTGATTAAAACGATGGATATAATAGCGAGCGTAATAAAGTAAATAATGATAGTGTAAAAAGTGTTTATTTGATTAAAACGATGGGTATAATAACGAAAGTAACAAAGTTTAGGATAATAGTAGTGTAATAGGAGCAGATCTGCATGAAGGTGTCTAAGGATGAGTATGCTTTCTTGGTTCTAAAGTGACTTTTTGAGCACCAGGTGTCCATGAGAACCATTTGAAGGTACCAATTTGTGTGCACCAGGTGTTGATTATGCCAGTTTTAGTGTTTGTAATACTGTATGATTATTTATTATCCAAGTATTTATTGTGCAGGAGTTGTTTATATTGTTTATAGTGTTTATATGTTTTGATTGTTTTATTAATGCTGTGTTTGGATAAAGAGTTAAAATAGAGGTTTTATTACGAATGTACAATGTATAAAATAGAGACATAAAATTATGGTAAAAATTCATTGATTGCTTCAACCAATGATTCTAGTGAACAGAAGTAAATTTCTGAGAGCATACCAATAATTTGCTTTTCATTTATATTCAATTTTTTAAAATAAGTTTTATCCCAAGCTGACTTTTTTAATTTTCTTCAGATAGCTACTGAATTCTAAAATGTTTGACATATGTAGGATATCTGTCAACAGATAAACTTCTAATATTTGAATTGTATTCTGATGAAAAAGAAAACTTTCCACTTGAGTTGTCCATACCAAGGAAGAGTTGTAGAGAAATTAGACCAAAACCATGGATTTACGATAAAATTAAAATGCTCGAGTGCGCATTTGCTCTGAAAGATCCTTCTAGTTCAAAACTTTCCGGCTTGGCAAAAAAACGCCGTTATGCTGAACTCTTGTCACACAAATGAAAGAATATTGATTAGAAGGTTTCAAGTGCTTCATCTAAATCCTAAGCAGTCGCTTTTGGAGGTAACTTACATTGAAACACCAGTCAATGATTGCTATAAAAACTTATCCATTATCCGCTACAATGTCGAAACATTTGGTAAAGCCTTCAAGCCAGATCTATCTGAAATAAAAAGGAAGCCGACAAGTTGGGAGGGTTGTAACTCAATGCGTCAAAGCTGGTGATCTTCGTGGGATTCGGTCCAGAAAAACAACAATCCTACGCCTGATCAGATTTACCACTACTATAACCGCTGAAAACGCTAAACAAGTAACTAGGTTAATAAGAAATAAAACACCTTCTCAGTTGCTCAACCTGATCCGTATTGCAATCTCGGCTCAGTTTTCAGTTGGTAAAGTGATTAGTTTTGAATCTCCTCAAGTACTAGGTCATTTAAACCTACCCAATGGAGAAGTGGTAATGAATGCTTTATTAATGTGCTACAGATGCTTGCAATATGTTGAATTGAGGATTTGATTTTTGTCCATACCCAAAAAACACTGCTGATGTAAAAAGAATTGAAACAGAAGTTATCCTTTTACGAAATCATAAAAATAGTGTTTTTGGAAACCTTCGACATGATATCGCTGCATTCACACCTATGCAAGCAATGAAAGCAGTGCAAAACATGACCAACAAACCCGACGAGTCTAAAAAGTTGAAATACTTTGCAGCAGATGAAATTCTTGAGAACAGTGTGCCACTGCTTTTAGCAGGAAATATTGCTTCTACCGGTTTGGAAGAACCTAAACTACAAGACAAGATTTTTGATCGAGGAGTTCAAGACAATCAATACAACTCGGTGGGTGTATTATCTTTTCTATATAATGTAACCTAGCAATTGTAGATTAATGCTTCATCTCAATTTATTTGCATTAATTTGGTTATCAACTAATATTTTTGTTTTTGATATAAAAAAGAAAAAGCTGCCACAGAAATCTAAATGAACATACTATTCTCATCCAAGTCTCAGTAAAAAGTTTACCACAACTCGCAATGCTTTGATTAGTAAAGTTCTACTCAAATTATTCGCTAACAAACAGTTCATTTAGTCAATGCTTATTCATTATAAGCTACCATTATTCACTTTCTATTACAAATATTATTCGTTTTACCTAGACTTCATACGCTATTATGTTATACTTCATTACATTCGCTTCTTACGCTATTATTATATGCTTTATATCGTTTCAATCAAATAAACATAATACCTAACCCACTACGAAAGTAAGAGTAAACAAATAGAGGGCTTGTGTCAACCACAATCATACCTGAGGGAAACTCCCAGCATAATCAAATAATCAATCAATAAATATCTTAGAGCTCTGTGCAAATTTCAACTACCATTTACATCACCAAATATACATACATACATACATACATACATACGTACGTACGTACGTGCGTGCGTGCGTGCGTGCGTGCGTGCGTGCGTGCGTGCGTGCGTGCGTGCGTGCGTACGTACGTACGTACGTACGTACGCACGTACGCACGCAGGCACGTACGCAGGCACACACGCACGCACGTACGTGCGTGCATACTTGCGTGCGTGCGTGTGTGCGTAGGTGCGTACGTGCCTGAGTGTGTGCGTATGTACGTATGTACATACATACATACATACATACCTATATAAGTATACTGTAAAAGATCTGTAAAAAAGTATTCATACCAAAAAACAACAATGTAATATGTTAGCAGGTCTGTTTTTTATGCATATGCATATTTTAGTGACAAAGATTCTCTAAAAACTAACAAATATATTTTTGATAGGTCTGTAAACACTCAAACAAATCTAACAAAAAACACTTTTTTTTTATGTTGGCATGTCTGATTTTTTTCCAAGATCTGCTCTTATTATACATGTATTGTATTGGCATACAAGCCAAGTTTAAACCTAACACAAGGTAGAAGACTTCTTAAGTGACGTGTTCGACAAAACGAGGACATTTCAAAGGATTGTCCTCAAAGTGTTTTTTTTACGAATTTGGGAAACAAAATCACCAAGCATCGCCATTGACTTGAGACTCCGTTTCCTAGTGCTCATGTTTCTCTCAGTCCGCAATGATAAACGATACAGAAGTTTTTTGTGTCGTTTGTTTTCTAAGACCATGGCGTCAGTTGGGTCCCTCAACCGTTCAGTTGGTTGAGTTGTCATTGTCAAATGTGAGTGCGTAGGGATAACCATCAGCTATACCAAGTAATCTATCTTCTAAACATTGATAAGATCACTTGTTTCAAGATGAGGGCAATAGATATGGATTCAATCTCACGACTAAAATTTTTGACATAAAATGAGTCTTTAAATCGCTCACATAAAACTTCAGAAAAGCCTCTATCTATTCATCGTGCACCAACAATTCCAGTTTAGCGTTTCTAAAACTGTTTTACTATCGACCCAGTCTATTGCGCCTAACGGTTCTTGTTCGGTAAGCGCAACGCCTTCCACCAATTCTGAGTATCTGTAAGAAACATAACGTTTGATACTGTTGTGCATACAGTGGCAGTTAGTTCATTAGTGAAAGATTTGTCACCTGATTGTAAAATCTGCTTCCTAGTACACGCACTCTTCTGTAAAAACAAATCCGCAGCATTTCATTTGAAACTTGAGCCAGAAATGTTTGTTTCTTATACCATCGAAAGCTGCTTGTTAAAACAAGTCTGCAACATGCAACATGCTTGTTGTCATTCCAATGAGCCACAAAGCGTGAGTGATGTGACATCAAACAAGAATATGTATTTAACCTTTAAACTTTGTTTTTTTATTTTATTTTATTTTTGTGTGGTTAAGCGTTAAAATATCTTTTAGGTCAGTTAGATTTTCATAGAACCTTTTAGCTCGACTTTACGGTCATATATCCAACAGCGTCTCAGCACTGCTTGACATTTGACACATGTTCATTCTTCACACTCCTCGCAGTAAATGATGTGACTGCACGGAAAACCGATATGATTGGCGGAAGTTTTTCTTTCGTGTTACTGATATGTACATTAAGCAAGTTTGAGTTGTTTCGAGTTGTCTTCTTATTTCGACTCTTCAAAGTTTTGTGAGATGCTAGGAAAAATAGAGACATCACGCGATTTGCTATCTGTTTTACTCTCGCCCAAAACAGCCGATTCACCACCAATAAAAAGTTTTTGCAGATTCTCGTTGGAAGATCTTTCATTTTTCATAACATGTAAAGCTTCAATCATAAATCCTATCTGTTTGAAGGCTTTTCCATTCGACGAAAGACTTTTTCTATACCAGCAGGACTATGACACATTTTTTCGCTGATAAGTTTCATTGTTTTCTTTTTCATCCACTTGAGCTAAACTCTTATTTCTTTTTAGTCGGTGTGACTCCATCTCTCACTTGAATTTTTTCAACTCTTTTGTTCGTTCGTGAACTTCATCAACGTATTGATTGAAGAAACAACACTTTTTACAACTACTAGGGCTCCCAGCAGTAAGGTAAGAATTAATAAATAATTATTTTACGCTAGTTGAAAGGCTCAACTAGTCGCGCTGTCGAGAAGGTGTGCTCCTAAAGCGTAGCCAATTTGCTTACAGGACTGCAAAGTCTTTGGCATTGACAAAATGTTTTTTTATCAAAGAGGCAACAACTGGGTTCTAATTATTTATTATTAATTGTAACTAAGTAGCTCACGCTGTGCAAGTGGTGTACTCATAGCAGTTAGCCAGTTTGCTCTCAGGACTGCAAAGTCTTTGACGTCGACAAAATTGGTTTTTTGTCAAAGAGACAACAACTGGATTCTAGTCAGTTATTATTAATTGTACATAGGTAGCTTGCACTGTGGAGAAGGTTCACTCCTAAAATCTAACTAGTTTGCTCTCTCAAGGCTGAGTTGTCATTCGTGATGACAAAAAGGGAATTTTTATCACTGAAAGGTAATTAAACTATATTTATTTACTAGGATTGTCCATGTAGCGAATCATTCTCCTACATTTTATTTTCGATTAAACCAGAGATTTTCTATTACCAAACTCATTTTTTGTTTGTTTTAGTTTAACTTTTCACTCAACGCAACGACTAAATTCAATGCCAGCAAATCAAACAAACTCCCAACATTTGATCCATATCTTGATGAGAAAGAAAAAATTCTACCTGAGTTGTCTTTGACAAAAAGAATTCAAGAAAAATTAGACCAAAAACCATGGAGTTCCGATGAGAATAAAACGTAAGAGTGTGCAATTACTTTAAAAAAAATTCTTCCAATTCAACTATTTCTTGTATGGCAAAGAAAGCCGCCAGTATGCTGAACTCATGTCAATCAAACGAAAAAATGATGTTTAGAACGCTTCAAGCATTTCTTTTGAATCAAACACCATCGCTTTGGAGATTACTTCCATTGAAACGCTACCCAAAAAAGTCTAGAAAGACTCCTCTGTTATCCATTATGTGATAAAAAAACACTTGGTAAAAAGCCTGGAGTCAGATGTCATGTCACTAAAAATGAGACTGGCAAGCCAGGAACAATGCAATTCGATATGCCAAAGCTGGTGGTCTTCTTGGGATCCGACAAAGAAAATAGCAACTCCTTTATCCAATCAGATTTCTTTCTGATATAACCATTGAAGATGCCAAGCGAATAATTAGGTTAATAAGAAACAAAACCACAGTTGCTAAAAATGATCAGTACTGCAACTCTGTCTCAGTTTTTCGTAGGCAGCGTGATTAGTATTGAAACTCCTCAAGTCGTGGGTCATTTAAATTTACCAAATGGAGAGGTGGTGATGAATGCTTTGTTAATGAGGTACAGATGCTTACAATATGAGGGTTTGGTGATGCGCTCTTTGTACATAGCTGGAAAAATGCCGCTAACATAGAAAGAATTAAAACCGGGGTTATCCTTTTAGGAAGGTGAGAAATTAGTGGACTCAGTCTTGCTCAACATGACATCGCATTCACACTGCTGCAGGCAGTAGAAAAAGTGCGAAACATGAATGACAAACCCACCAAGTAAAAGAATTTGAAATACTTTGCCGCAGATGAAATTGTTCAGGAAAAGGTGCTGCTGCTTTCAACAGGAAATATTGTCTTTATCAAATAGGAATATCTTAATCTACAAGACAAGCATTGTAGTCAAGGAATTCAAGACATCCGATACAGCTCAATAAGTTATTCATCTTTTCTATATAATGTAATCTTTTACGGATTATAATTTAATGTCCTATCTCCATTTAGTAGCAACAACTTGTTTACCACGTAATCTTTTTTGTTTTAGATATGAAAAAAAGATAAAATGGCTCAAGGGATTCTAAAAGATCCCATTATTATTATCCGAGTCTCAGTAAAAGTTTACTTCAAGCAACAATACTCTGATTAGTCAAATTATAGCCAGACTATTCATTAACAAACAAACATTTCATTTAATCAACATTATTCATTATAGGCTATTACTATTTATTTACTAATACAAATGTGTCATCCAATTTACCTATGCTTTTTCCGCTACAATCATATAATTTTTTACCCTCGCTATTATAACCGTCGTTTTAATCAACAAACATAACACGTAACTAGCTACCATAACAACCATGTCAAAAAACAACGGAAACGTGTCAACTGGGATGTAAACCAGGAGGAAAACCTCCAGCATAATCAGATAACAACTCAATAAATATCTTACAGGTCTGTGCAGCTGTCAACTATCGTTTACATTACCAAACATACATTTACATGCATATATAAATATACTGTAATAGGTGTGTAAAATATTCATACCAAGAAACAACAATGTAATACTTAACAGGTATTTTTTCCCATGCAGATGCATAATGTAGTAAAATTTACTGACTACTGCTGAACACAACTACTATCTGACCGACTACCGGCTGTACAAGGTCTTAATTAACCCCTGCCCTGTAAGCCCTGCGCACTATTCTGCCAACCCAGCCAATGCTGATAGTACGGTAAATTTACTCCGAAAGCTTTGACAAGTATGCAACCCTGTCAGTAGCTGCTGCAACTCCAGAATAATCCAAGTAAGAAGAGAGAGATGTTTACAAGTATGAAATTTATTTACAACTGAGATCTCTGGCTCAAACATCACTATTTATAGATCAGAAAATTTAATATAATAAAACATGATCACGCACACATACATGCAATCAGCCAATGCTCTTACTGGAATCATTTATTGTCCAATCAAGTCGATCAAGGTAGTCAGTGGGCGGAGCCTTTACCATATCCTAGCAGTAGTCTCGCTAGCAATAGTTTATGCTTATTGGGCTTGTCTGTACATCAAATAGGGGTGCACAACTGCTACAGTTTAACGGCAAAATACTCAGTGGCTAACAACTGCCAAATTCCCCCACAATATTAAACCAACAAACAAATGTGTAAAAAGTAACAAATACATGCTTGACAGATCTGTAACCAATCCAACAAATTCAACACAATAAACTTAATATGTTGGCAGGTATGTTTTTATGCAAATCTGCTCCTATTATACTACTGATGTTTGCAGTGCAGATTTTGCAAAAACAAAAGTAAGTACTTAATGTGGTGATGAACAGGAAATAGCAATTACGAGGATAACAAATCTAGAGAGCGAATAATAATGACTATGATAGGTGGTGTTTTATTTTTGCTGGTGATTATCAATAGTTATTATGATGATAAACTGGTTGTTGTTTATACAATTATCATTACTATTACTGTTAATGTCACGTTTCCTGCCGCTGGCACCACTGTTACAGTATAGCCGTGGCTACACATGCTTGCGTTTTGTAGGAATATGACAAAAAATACATTTCGTAGCGTCGCTCTCGTGGCTACACACACAGATGATTGATCACCGCAACGCTATGGAGTGTCCAGTGAGGCAAAGAGGACATAATTATTGAAAATAGTCATTTTAACAACTATATCACATTACAAAAGAAGGGGTGTCCGTACTTCAGTTCGTCCATCCGTCCTCCCTTCCGTCACGGGCATCGCCCGCTTCCGGTTGGAGATAGGGGTGTCACATTTCCTGTAGGAAACGGGATCAAAAAGTCGAACGGCCGGTATATATGATACAATGCTGACGGTCCGGATCTCGGCCCCAGGTGGTCCCAGGGCTCCGGCGGCGGGTCCCCCGGCATTGCTGCTGGGGAGGGGCCATAGCCTCAGATCCTCCCCCCCCCCTCGCTCCTGGCGGAGTGGGTACTCGCCCTGCCCTAACCGGCGAGTGTTGGAACTGGGGCCATGTCGGCGGGGCCGTAGCCTCAGGTCCTCAATTTCCAAACTGAGGTAGGGTGGGTACCTGAACCACCCTCTTGGGCTACAATACATCGGGATTGCTTCCTGGACCTGGAGTTGTCTCCTCAATACAAGAGAGCACAACTCCTGATGGAATTCCCAAACATGGCCTTACCAACAGAGGTCATGCACATAGTGCATCCATATGGAGGATAACCATATTACAAAAAATTCGAGCAAATACTGCAATGAGACTTGCGTCGCAGACCAAGCCCAAAGGGCTTGTAAATATAAATTGTAATAATTAAATAATTATGATGTTTGTTCATAATACTAGATAAATAATTTATTATCTGTAATAAATAAATAATGTTTATAAATAATAATTAGTTGTTTATAAATAAAAAGTACCCTCTTTGATAGAAGTAACAAATGGTCTGTTGGCCAATCAGTAATGACCAGGTCAAGGTTGAATTTTAAAACAGTTCATTGGGGTCATCAAATTTCGCCCCTACATTTTATCCAATGGAGAGTGGTTATTTAATAATTATTGTCCAATCACCAAAGCGTCAGCCAAAAAACTTTTTCATAGACCAACATGTTGGTCTACGAAATTGAGCATTTTTTTTTGTAAAAAACGCCCCTTGCAAAGAAAAAACGCAATTTCATCGCGTACTGACAAAACGTAGGTGTGTGTAGCCACCCCTTAGTTGCTACTCTTACTGTTACTATTGCCGAGTTCATATCTTACTATCAGGTGACACCACTAAAGGAGTGTCTAACCTGTTTTCAACTACAAAGCACTAGAGCGGTACCGAGCTATGCCAAATTTGGTATAGCACGGAAGCAATTAGCAAGACAACCTGCCAAACTAATAAGGTTTAAAGTTGAGAATAAATATATGTATTCACCTATACAGAGCTAAGACACAGTAACTGCTAGATCACAATACAATCGATTGCTAATGCAACTCTACTGTGAGAGCGCATGATCAGTTATGCAGGGTGTATGACGCTACAGTTGTATTTATAAAATAGAATATGGTTATAAAGCAGATGAAAATGCATACAGTTGATTGGCTACAAATTAATCAGGTGGAACAGTAGTACGAAATTATAAATTTCACTAATCAAGTAACATTTAGCATAACTTAAATCATCCATTCACAATAGAGCGGTCACTGTTAGCTGGGGTAAAAGTCCTTCTCAGTTTCTTCTTCGTGCCAGCCACCTTACTGGCGCATGCAAACAAGATAATCAGAGTAAACTCAGTTTATTAGCGCATTCCACTGGCACACAGCTACTCGTGCTAGCTGACACACCTCTTTTGGTTTGAAACAAAAGATTTTTGTTAGCAAAGGCTGTCACCCGCAGCCAGCTGGCATGCTGCTAGCTTACTGCAAGGAACAACCAAAGAAGATTTCTACTACTAAATATAGGCCACGCTATGCAAATTTCATTACAATATCTGAACTGTGTTCTTATAACTAGAGCTGTACTTTCTGTGTAGGCTCAAACCTGGTTGTGTGCTTGTATTGTGCTGTTGTGATGTTGCGTTTTCGTGCACATATCAATATATGTATATAGGTATCCACGTTGAACCTAAATCTGATTAGTTCGGCAGGTTTCCTCGCTGAGTTTTGCTGTGGAAGCCAGCTTAGATTTTCACTTTGTACTTGGCTATGTATCAGTTGGTTGATAGCGCAGCTTGGATACTGCCTTCAACAGAGCTATTTGATGTCAGATCTGATTTGGTTTAGCTCAGAGTCTGAGTTGTAACACTGTGGTACAGTGTCGCGAAGCTAATAGTAAGTACCCTGTTGGCCAGTGATCGTTTCTTTAGTAGTTCCGGTAAAGGTTGGCCAAAAAATCTTTTACTCTATTATAAGAACTTCTATGACGTATTATAAGTGTACTGGGGGAATTCCCAGTTGATTTTTATACATTATTGGAAAGTGGAAAGTACAATGACTGTTGGAAATCACTTATGATGCAAAGTAATTTCCATGAGCTAACACTTTTTGAAGAGTGTTCTTTTAGTTAAAAGAAATATCTATTCATACTGACGATGTTTTTTGTTTTTTTAAATTCAATTATATATTTTCAGTATCATCCCAAAAAGTGAAAAACTTTTTCCATTACTTTTAAAATCAATTCAAGTCTCACCAGGCCATTTTCAAACCTACTTAAATGTAGTACAAGAAGCTTTCTACTGATTGGTGAAACTAGTAGTAACTAGTGATCAAGTGCTGATGTACATGAATATCACCAAATTATCCTACATCTGCTTCACAACACTGCTACGTTACAACGCCTTGAAATGAAACCATTTTCAAAATTAGTAATTTATTCGAGTTTTGTTGCATTATGTCTGTAATCACATCAAGAAATTTACTCTATAGCTCATTGTTAGGCTCACACATATGGTATGTTATAGAAAATCAGATAAAACATTACCCCTTAGAGCTCTTGTACATGCAATCACCAAAATGCTCTCGGAATGATCCTAATCGGTTAAATGTTAGATCAACAATGATTATCAAAGGATGACGTTAGAGGCATATTGATTGACCTGATAATACACTTAAATAACAAAGAAAGGTTTGATCAATAGTATGAACGAAGCCGTGGCTGCGCACACCTACGTTTTGTAGGAACATGACGAGAACTACGTTTCGTAACGTCGCTTTAGTGGCTACACCCAGATGTTTGATAACCACAACGTTATGGATTATCCAGTGAGGCAACGAGGACATAATTATTATAAATAGTCATTAAGATAGCTATTATAAATACAAATTATAATAACTAATTAATTTGTTTATAACACTAGATAGATAATGTTATTGTACAGGATTTTGTAGTCGGTTGGTGAGTGACTAGTAGCATTCACCTGTACCAGACCCCAGGCTGCTCACTGCTGTCTGTGCCCGACTTGCTGCCTGCTCCTACCAGTGCCTGCCCAGCATAGTCAGACTAGCTGGGTAGCAGACTAGTTAGAGTATTAGGCCTTTGCAGACCGGCACTCCTTAGTCGTACTGAGCAATTGTAGGGCAGCTGTGCTGTTAAGGCTGGTTTCCATAGAGTCGTAACAGTTGTAGAAAAGACGGCGACTGGTCGTAAGATTGCAGCAACAAGACTATGTGAACCACAATCGTAATCAGCTTACGATTCACTACGATGTGTTACAACAATCGTAAGGTCGTAAGATCAAATCGGGAAAGTTTGAACAAGCCAAACTTTTACGACTAGTTTACGACCTTACGACTACGATAGTTATGCAACAGGTCTATGTGAACCAGTCGTGCGATTGCATCAGATCATCATCAGATAGTGTAACCACAATGCACTTGCTCGTTCCGCTTTATTTCCACCTGGCAACGAACAAGCAGTGGTTTCTTTTTTTATTGGTATTTTGAAGTGTGAAATACTCTCTTTGATTATCTACCGCTATCCTAGTCAATGCATCAAGTGCCAGTCAGTGTAAGTAGCAACAGTTTCTATAAGCTTCGTTTAGAACAATCATATTAGTTGGGGTAATAGTAAAAATTATTTAACAACAGACAGTTATAATAATAAAAAATAAATATATTATTTATTATTATTTATTTATTATTATTGTAATTATTATTTATATTAATTAATTATTAATAAAAATAAATTATATCCTATTTAATAATATTGTTATTCATTGTTTTATTATTTTTCTCAAATACTATTATGATTGATGCACAGTGAGTCATGTATGATTATTATTATTATAATTATTATTATTGGTAACAAACAAAAATTCCTGTTTGTTATCAATCATACATGGCTCACTGTGGATTGATGTTGATAAACAACTGTCATTGATAAGATAAGTAAATGAATTGACACACATATTAAATATATATAAAAATAATAATAATGATATATGTACTGTACATACGTATAATAAATGTAATATTATGTATATATATTTTTCTTCTAATAATTATTATTCACTCATTTATTATTTTGCATTAGAGAATCATCGTTAATAATAATAATTATAAGAATGTTGAATTGTTTTGATGATAAAGCAATAATAATTATAATAATATAATACATATTATTTTTTGTATGTATGTATATTTATCATGAATATTTTATGCATGTAGTAAAGCGAACAAATTACAATGGACATAAATTATTTGTTTATTTTTTAGCAACTTATGATGATCAGTATCCTGAGGAAGTTGGCTGCAAGCTGGGAAGCCAGTAACAACTCTGGATGAAACACCGAGACACTAACACAGAGACTTTAACTACATCTGCTAGGGTTTTTAGTTTGAAAAAATTTATAATTCAGTTCCAAACTTTTAGTGCTAATGTTATTGTGAGTCGCTTCGTTGTCCACTTTATGTATAATACACAAATAAATATCATAAAACAAATGTTATATTTTTAAAATTCACAAAAGTTGCAATTTCATTGGCCGCCTCTGATGATTGTCTAAGATAGTCTAAGACTGTATGTGAATGTGAACCATGTGTCTTAGATAGTCCCAGACTGTCTTAGGACATCTTATCTTAAGATATCCTAAGAAATTTTTTCTATGGGAACCAAGAGTCTGAGACTGTTTAAGATTGTCTCAGATTGTCTCAGATCTGTTATCTTAAACTATCTGCAACTTGTCTGGGATCCCTTAAAGCCTATGGGAACCAGCCTTTAGAGATCGAATCAAAGAGTTGTGGTTGAGTATTGAATAAGCTTGTATTGAGTATCACACCTGGCTGAGCTCTTCTCCTGCTCTGAATTACAGAGAGCTCTAGCCAGCTTATATATAAAATGTTATGTAATAATCAGCCTTAGGTGCTGAAAAGAAAATGATACATAAGCGTATATAGATAAATGAACATAAACAAAGGCTGCCTGAATCACAGCCACGTCACATGAGCTTTTCTTTGTTCTCACGTGACTGCATAGAGTTATTGAGTGCCTGCTTCCTTTGTTCTAGATGGCACAAGTCATTTCTACCACATTATTATTCATAATAAATAATTAACGTTTATAAATAATAATAAGTTGTTTATAAATAAAAAAATACCCTCTTTTATAAAAGTAACTAATAGTCTGTCGGCAAATCAGTAGTGACCAGGTCAAGGTTGCATTATAAAAACGTTTAGTCGTCAATTTTTCTCCTTATTTTTCACTTAATCGGAAGTGGTTACTTAATAATATTTGTCCAACGACCAAAGCGCCGGGCAAAAAAAGTTTTTTGTAGAATAACATGTTGGTCTACGAAATTGAGCGTTTTTTCTGTAAAAAAAACCTCCTGAATAATGAAAAGACTCGTTTTCACTGCATACCAACAAAATGTAGGTATGTGTAGCCACGGCTTTAGTCTAGAACAAATCACAATGTTTATAGAGCTTGAATCGATTACTGACTTGTAATATCTGCTGAATGTTGTGGTAAGCATCAGTTACTAACTTTTGCCGACGGACTCTAACTTGTCAGAGGATTTACTTGCCCGGATACTTCGCATGTTGCATTTAAGTCACTTATCTGTGCTCTTTTCTTGGTCCTCATATTAGGAGTTGCCTTTCCATAACTCTCAGTTCTTGTTAAAAAAAGTAAATTTTTATGTTTTTGTAGCAATCATTAGGCAGAATTCGCTCATTCAATTGATGACTCAACAACCCGTGGCGATCAGCTAGTTTTGACTTTGTTCAACCTACTTGGGGATACAATGCAGGATTTTAGAGTAACTGCTGCGAGTCACTCTGGTAGCCACCTACACCACCTCTAGGCAAGCAGATGTGTCTAGTTAGTCAGACCGGCTTGCTGACAGTTCGGCCATATCACTGCCTACCCTTCAGCATCATCTGCCTAAAGGTAGGCCAGGATGGGCAGCGCCTATCCAGCAAATCAATCTCTCGTATGCTACTCATTGGATAACAGCAAGGCTTCTAGACCAATAGGTCGTTAACCAGTTGTCTGCCAGAGTAGTAGAGCTGTCAGTATGTCGTGTGTGTGTGTGCGCGCGCGCGCAAGAGGTAATCAAGTATAAATTTTAGTCAGTGTAAATTTGGTTCAAGGATTAAAATTCAGCTGCACCTCCATGATAACACTGAGGAGTGAGAGGCTCAGCATAAGAGGTTACACAATATTTCCTTGTGTAACAGGTAGCCCTAATAATGCATACAAAAGAAGGGTGGGCTGGTATAAAGCAACGTAAGTGAGTATAAGAATAGCCTTAGTGATACATAACAAGTGGCTACTAGAAGAAAGGGGTACAGTATGCATGTCATGTACACACTTTTAGACAGCTCGTAAGAACGGGCAGCTATCGTAGCAGCTAATGTTTATGCTCAGTTGTCCTCTAGTGGATATGATTACTCTATAACAGTTTGATAATAAGAATAGGCAGTGTACAAGTGTTACCAAAGGAATAGCTAAAGACATTTCCTCTACAATACTATTTTTAAAGAAAAATTTGTGCACTTTTGCGTCAAGTAACAATAGGTGTATTCGCGACTTCGATCGATGAACATCTGCTATCAGTCAAATTTGGGATCCACATCAGTTGGCGGCAAACGCATCGATCCAGGCGTTTAATTTTTATTAGATAAAAATAAGAAATGATATCCATTGACCCGGATCAGACGTACGGGCATAAAATTCCAATGTGCATTGTAGCGAGCATAATTATTTTCACATGTGTAAGCAATTCATCGGCGACGGTTATTGTGTCGTTGATTCCTCATTAGTACTATTTGCATCGGTAAGTAGCAGATAGTGGCTGCGAGTCAAAGAATAAACAACTTTACACTTGTCCAGTTGACAACGTTTTTTTCAAAACAATTCATTCTTGATTAACTGTAACATTCATCTTTATTGTTTTAACAAAATAGCTCTATTTTTCATTATTTTGGTCAATCTAGTTCCAATATATCAGTATTGTACATGTAAAGCATAATGATTAATAATAATGAACAGCATATATAATAATTAGTAATATATAACAATAAAATAATGATAAATGATGCCGAGAATGAACTGCTTCGAAACAAACGTCACCCACGTGGGTATATATTAATGTTTATGTTATGGATCAGTAGTGTTCGCGACCTATGAGTATGCCTTGCAAATTAATATTTTTTTGCTCGTGGGATCGGTTTTTTGGGGTCCATTAAAAATATTGCTAAGTGCTATTCGCATTGAATAAATTGTGAAAAATATTATTTATTAAATGTCTTGTACGAATCGATCCACGTCGCGAATATACCTAATATTACATAAAAATATATGTAAAAAATCAGAATTTATTTTTTTCTCTGAACTGTGCTTATGAGTGCACAACTCCCCATCAGTACTTTTGAAGACTTGACCTGATAAACACGGTACATTGCTCTCAAAATCTGAAGACATTGACAAAGTTTATGAACATTTATATTTGGTTGCCAAATCATGATTGAGATTATTGCTTAGCTGTAAGTGTTTTACCAGGTTGCACTAACTTGAAGATATCTCGCCGCATTTCTTTGTGATATAGTTGGAAGTTGTTCTCTTTTTTATTGATACTGTTCATCTAACTTGCATAATGTTTTTACATTGCAGTTGATTACAGAAAATCATGTACTCATTCCCATTAGATACAATTACATGTTGTATTTTTACTGGTTCTTTTTTTATTGCTTTAGAGGTGTTTTGACAAGCTGCTTCCTAAATGTCGACTACTGTATGTGAATTGAAAAGCTCAACCTACGATTTGCGTATAATTGTTACCAAGTAAATCAAAATTGTACTCATTTTTCAGGATGGTGAACTCATTGTCCTTAAGAATAAATACCATACAAAAAAAAGAGTATCGAGATGTTCTGTTTTCGTCAAAAATGACTCAAAAGTAAAGTGGTCAGAAGCAAAGGTGAGTCTCAAATATTTGTTTTACCGTGAGCTGAGAATGTTGCCACTTCATTTCTTATGATATAGGCTTTAAATTTACAATGTTGATATTACAATGACTTTAAACCGCGATCAGCAAGATTTTTTTGGTGATATCAAAAGTTCTTATTTTTGACAGAGAAAGTTTTGCTTACAAAAATCATTCAGAATGATATAAACACCAACAATCGTCAAAAAAGCGCCTGATAATGATTTTGGCACATTTTCTTTATTATTTGAAGTGTATGTATATTCAGTTTTCATTGGTTTCATTTTCAATTCTTTTTTCATAGCAAATATTAAAGTTCCATTGATTTCGGAAACTTGTTTTTATTATTAACTGATTTCTTGAAGCAAAAGCTTGAAACTTGTTGTTGTGTGTGAATGCTTATATTGTCAAAGTTAATCAGATAATAGCTTTTAATTGCTGCCATTTATCGGCAAATATGTTTTTGGGATAATTATTTTGTCTATAATACTGAAAGTACTCAAGCATCTCTAGACTCTTAACTTTTTAATAAATCAAGTTGTTCTTGCTGCCAATCACTAAAACTATTGACAGATATTTACTGCTATTGAGCAATGTGTGAGTTGTAGTTATTCGGTTTTTAGGTTCATAACTACTCAACTAGTGTTAATTTTTGGTCCTTGTTCTAATGTTTCTTTATGTCATGCCTATGAACACAATTCTTTTCCTCGCATTGGTTGTTGTCACATGGTCTTCAATAATGTTACAATGATACACAGAAAAGTAGACAGACAATTTTTTGCAGGTATTTCTGCCATTAAAATTTCACTTCATGATCTTTTTAGAGCTGAACCTGTTTTTGCCATGAGTAGTCTTTTTATAGCTGGATGATGCGAGCACCAGGAAATTAATAGAGATTTGCAACTTTCGGTAAACATTTTTCTGAAGTCAAACTTAACTAGTCCCTCCAAAATTATTTTTTTATAGGCACACTTTTTTTTCTGTACCATATTGCCAAGTTTAACTTCAATTAACTGGATAAATTAAAGAAAAATTGTTGATACCAGCATACATTGATTATTCACTGTTAAATGTGCCCAGGAATGCACAACTATCTGTTTCATGATTTAGAACGCATTTTTCTAATGAAAGTAACCCAGGTCAATCAGAATACTGCGTTGATAACTTCTAGGGATGTCTTTTCCTGTTGCTCACTCAAAAATACTTTTAACGGTTCTGTAACACAAGCTTCATTCTCTTTGTCTGTTGTCATTGTAATTATCGTAATTAAAAGTTATCTTTTTTTAACTAATTGAAATCTGTGAGTTGTGCACTTATTGGTGGTTTGGCCATTTTGGAGCTGGAACAGACTACATGTAGTTATATATTACATCCAGTTTCAGTCAATTATGGTTGTGCTGTGGAGTAAGGAAAATTGATTACGAGTGTTATGTGGGTTTTTACCAAGAGAGAATCTATGTGTTCTTTCGTTATATTTTATCAAACTTTTTCGCACTCGTTGACCAGATATATCGCGGGAGTTGTCCTTTCTCATTACTCCCTGACAACAAATCTCGCAGCAAATTTCGGACAAGATTTCTATTGGTTCTAGTAGACCTACAATAATAATTTTTACACCATCGTGTAGAGCAGAATCTACTCTATTTTTAGATAGTTATTTGAAGGACTTATGTCAGTCTAAACAGAAGCGATTTCCTGTCAACCGCACCACGATCCTTGTCGGGCAAGGAATAAGTTTTTTTGCTGAGATAGTTTGAAATAATATTTTTTGCAGAGAACCTCCACGGATGAGATTTGTTCTGATAAATGGTTAGATTATATTTATTTAGGCATGCTGAATTTGTTTAGAAGTGGAAATGACAGGTAGTATGCTAGAAATTAATTATTTGGATGACGACGATATTGTTGACTAGTAATTTTTTATTATTTTTTATTTTTTTTTTGAAAGTGTTTATTATTATGGTTCTTTATATCAGAAGATAGCGCTTGAAATTCTCTATTCAGTGATGTAAAAAGTCAGGTGCTAGCTTGAATAGAAAAAAAAAAATTAATATTATTCTTTGAAAAAATTTCCGGGATTTTCTCAAAAACAAGGCCAACTTTGATTGACGTGTTATGGCTAATGTGGTGGCCCATTAATTCTTCAAAATTACCTACATGCATCAGAATTGAATTTTCTTTCTATCTGTCGCCTCAGTTTTTTGTTTAGAGCTTTACTTTTGATGTTTTTTTAAAGCAAAAATGTCAATTTTCAGAAATTTGAAAAAAGTAGTGTCAAATAAAAAATATTTTTACCTGTTCACAAGTACAAAATTGCCTTTATTTAAAAATCTACCTATAGAATAGGTATTGTTGAGTCTGATGGTCTTCTTTTTAACTCTGTAACACCAATAGTTGAATTTTAAAATATTTTCAAAGTTTGATGAATTTTTTCAAAAGCACATGAGATTCGCAGATCAGTCAGGCATAAAGCAGACGAAAATTAAAGAGTTTTAAAGTGTGAATTTTTTGAAATACAAAAGTTGTTTTGTTTGGTTGGCTGACATTGTTAAGTTTTGTTTCCACTGGTAGAATTTTTGTTCTGATAACAAAGTCGGTAGAGTGACTTTGTAAGAAAGACGCTCACAGTGAGTGACATCCAATAGATATTCTGATGAAACTTTACATTTATTTCACTTCATGGAATTTACCAAAATAAAGTTCCATTAGTAGTATAGGGTAATGGCCATGCTTGGACTTGTTGCTTATCACATTAGGGGCACTGGTAACCTATCAGATCTCTTGTATTGTGTTCCGTCCTTTCAGTCAAGTTCCGCATTAGTTAAATGTGATGCTAAATCGTTTACAGTATTGGTTGCCTACAATTATGCAATCTCCCACTTTTAACAATATATATATCATTTTCTGACACAACCATTTGATGTTATCATTATAAGTCAATCTTTAATTAATGGCATTAAAAAACTTTCGCAGTTAAAAAGCACAATACAGTTATGTTGCCAAGCATACCTAAAAATTTTGTGTATGAATTCTAGCTCCAGTGAAACGTTTTGTAAGTAAGTTCTCACCATTGATAGATTTATATTTCTTTTAGCTGTCTCCTAGATTACATGCCACACAGGTAATTGTGTCATGAGATGATCAAACAAATAACATAAACTTGTTTCCACGTTAAATTTTTTGAATTTATTAAGAACTTTTAATGCTGCAATCTTATGAAAATTTTTCACAAAAACAGAGCGCTATCACAGCTCCTTTCCAGATAATTCTCTAAACACTTTCTGAAAGTCAATCTGCTTCACCATCACAAACAGTTGGTATCCGTAATGTAGCTTAGCAAATAGGACGATTGTAACAAGAACTCTGCAAGTGAATGCCATAAACTTGTTCTGCCGTTCTGCAAGCATGTTTGAGACGGCTACCAGCATTACTCCTATCATTGCCAGCAGAATAAACATAAATATATAGAGATCCATTTGTAGGTCAAACGCTTCTGTATCCACCTCCACCATCTTTAAATCTACAAAAAAGTAAATAACTAAAGTTCCATAAACCAGTTGGCGTGTGTGAAAGTGTATGTGCAGTTTTATATTTTACGCAATTTGGACAAAACAAAAACAACAAATTCACATCGAGAAAGATTTGTAGCATTACGCAGAGTACAATTTTTGAAACACATTTTTGAACATTTTTCAGTTACATCCAAATATCAATGTAGCAATTACATTGCATTCAATTATTGTTACCTTACAAGCTGAAGTTATACCAGAACTATCCTCAAGTCCGCCTGTTTCATTATGAGCTCAAAGTTAGCTACTATCAGTTTTATAGCTTCGAAATTATCTTGTCTCAGAAAAGCAACTTAACTTGTAAATAAAGCTGCAAGATTTAATTTAAACCTTTCATAAACCTTTGTATAATGCTATAGCATAGATCTTAGACCTGTTAACACTTCTTCTTTGATCTTTGCCTGTATGGTAATAACTTACATGAAACTTTGCAAATCACTTTTTACATGCACATATTGTCTTCAGCATTTAACTAAATGTTGGTGGAAATAAAGTTGATGTAGGTGTATTGAATTTTTCATATTCAAAATAGTAAATTTTCCAAAGATGGTAATATTCAATTCCTGTCAGAAGTTACCATCTGCACAGAAAACTTAACAATCACTCAAAAAATTGTAACTGTAAGTTTGAACTATAAATCAAAACCGATTAAAATTCCTGTTACAAAGTTTTCAATAAAAGAAGCAATATTTTTTTAGTCTGCTACCAAACATCAGTTTGCTGAAACTAAGTTTTCAAAAAAATTTTTATTCAGCTTCTCTAAAGAAACTAACCACACCATTTGCTTCCATTGTGTTGACCACCGAAATTTTTTAGAAATTTTTCAACAACTCTTATTTGTCATAGATCTATGAAAGATTAATTTCAAAGAGTTCAGTTTGACTACCAGAAAACAAAAGTGTAATAGCATTTTCAAATCTCTACTTTTTTGTTATAAATTCATGTGTGTTGGACCAAGATCATTGATACTGGTGAGGAAGAAGTTCTCATCAAAAAACGATGAAGTTTGTTCTTTGCTGTAAAAGAGATTATTTGTGGCTACCCTCACCAACTTCACGCATGTATATAAGTCACCTTAAATATTTTTACCTCAACAAAAGCTTTCCAAGTTTTAGGCTATTTTAGAGGTTGTGTTTACAGTTCAAGAAAGCGTTCGAAACATCACCTGCTCAAGAGTTGTATTCTCTTGGAACCTAACTTGATGCCATTTGTTTTCATACCACCTTTCCCTGTTATTTGTAAGTCACAGATGTTGCTTGCAATTATAAACTGGTTACTGTTTGGCCACTTGATATATAGCATGTGACATGAATCTGAATTCATTGTTGATGTTGGTTCTCAATGATTTTCACTGCAGCGCATACCGATGTATTTATTGTTTTGTTGCAAAGGCTAAACAAACTTTATCACCTCAATCCCACATTGTTTAGTGGCATCACGAAACATCTTTAAATACTATGCAAAATGTTTCACAGAAATCATGATAAGATTTCCATTTGCAGAAAAAAGGTTAAGTTTCATATTACGGAGACTTCAAACTAAAAGTATAGTCTTTATTCTCTATAATTATTATGACAGTAAAAAGTTCATCAATAATGGACAGCTTGCATGCCTGGTAATCTGAGTTCTAAAAATACTACTAAAATATTAAAGAAAGATGAATGATAGCGTCCTTATTATACGGTGAAGGTCGTCAGATGAAATATACCTGCTGAGTTCAACCCTCCAGGTAACGTTTGAGCACCCTCCACATTGTTGTGTATATCTGAGTATGATTGGAGATGTTGTAGCTGGCAATCATTAATACCAACAACCAAATAAAGCCTTCATAGCACAGTTTCGATCTCTTAGCGTTCCATCGTTTTCTGATTATGATTCGTCTCATCCGACGAGTAACATCTGGTGGCACATAAATCTCGTCAGTGAAGTACATGTATAC
Organism: Cryptosula pallasiana; assembly: GCA_945261195.1. NCBI lineage: Eukaryota > Metazoa > Bryozoa > Gymnolaemata > Cheilostomatida > Cryptosulidae > Cryptosula > Cryptosula pallasiana. The sequence continues at coordinate 26,868,653 of OX183134.1, read as the reverse complement.
CAAGTCTACAGCTAGAATGGTTAGTCCAATGATAAATGTCAAGTCTAGAAGTACCATGAGAAATGTCTCTCTCGTAGGGAATAGCTGTATCAACATCTTGGGAGATCTTTGTTCCTGCGAAAAAAATTTGGTTGGTGATCAAACTGTAACAAAACATACAAGTTTTTATTTTAGTCTCATTGTAGCAAGCTCGTCAACCAGCTATATTTCTATCTACATTCTCAAAATACTAGATATAAATGGAACCAGGATATTTTGTTTAGACTTTAATGTATATAATAAGAGAGAGCTTATATAAAATAAACTCGAACAAAAAAAATTAAAGAACTACTAGTTTTTTTAAATTATTTTGCGATTGACTTCAAGATATCTAGCATTAAGCATTACTGTAGCCAAATAATTTTTCTGAATTGATTAGCAGGTAACTTACTTTCTTTGTGATTTCTCTGAAGTACCTGAGCCCTCAATAAAGCCTTCCAACATCACTCCTGTCTTAAGTGAAAGATTTGTCAGAAAGCTTTAAACAGCTAAAAGCTAATCCTAATAATGAGCCATTTTATTTAATTCTCTTTCAAGTTTTTTTCAATTATTTCTGAAACTTTAAATTCTTTAGAAAAATAGTTAGCATGGGTTTTTTAAGAAATTATGGGTTAGTAGTTTTTAACTGTACAATATTTATATGTCTCTAGAAAACATTGTGCAGTACGTTGTTTCCTCAGCTCAAGACAAATACAGGTATTTTATTCATAGTTAATTCAATTAATAAGGATCTACGTTCACAAAGTTTTCTTTGTGTTTATTATGTCGACATCATTTTAAACAAAAAAAATTTTCCATTGAGGGAGCAAGATATACCAAGTCTTACAAACTTCCAATGGTAGTAGTTTTGACAGTAATTATCTAAATATTTATTATCATTGTATTAGATGCATGGAGGGGTAGGAAAAAATTGCATTAAATCAAGTTGCTGCATGTATGAAACTCGGTTCCTATCGATAAAGTCGATAAAGTCTGCACTGATAAAAGTAAACAAAACAAAATACTTGCTCACCCCCCCCCCCCCCCTCCCCCCCAAACAAAAAAGAAGAAAAAAACTCGACATCAATATTCAGAGTTATTTATTATAGATAAGACAACCCTGCTTTCCTGTTTAATATTGCATATATAGCATAAAGTGGTTTCTGTTTACAATTAAAAATCCAGTTAACACTTCTAGGAGCTCAAAAGTAAGTTTTTTTTCATAAATGCAAATTTGGTTTGTCAAGTATTTATACTTTTGTTTCCATTGTTCATCAAACTTGTTCAAGAACGGATATTGCATCTATTTTAATAGACTTGAATTAAGATTTAATATATTTAACCGCATCAACGTGTTTTTTGTGCACTATTTCCAGGGCCAGCAGTTTTCAAGAAAGACAGTTGCAGTAGTCATTAACTATGCACCACTTTGCATCTTAATTTTCTCTGATGTAGCTATGGAAATGCATAATTGTGAACGTGAGATAACCTAGTTAGAGGCCAGTCCAGTCTCATACTGGTGCAAATAAAAGCAAGGACCTTCCTTTCGAACTTGGATTGAGAATAGCCAATCAAAAAGCTAAAGAGATATCTACAATAGATTGGTGGTGAAAGCAAGTTTGAGGAAGATCATTTAAATGTGATAGTGCACAAATTCTAGCTGTTTGTACAGTTGTAAGTTGTTTGAAGCAGAAAGTAAATAGCATAACTTCCACTAGCATTTTCTTGATACAAGAATTTTTGTCGACAACTATTATTTTCTGTTTTGCTTAATTATTTTTTATTACTTTAGTATAAATTATTAGACTCACATTATGGAAATTTTCATATCAAAAGGAAACTTTTTTTGGGTTTTCATTCAGTATAAGCAGAAATATTCTACTAAAAATCTTGCTTCATCTATTGTTACAAGAATATTCACAGCTTCAAGTTAACTAACACTCCCACTCCCTACTTCCTCAACATCTTGTGGGCAAAGACAGGTCACCTACTAGATGGCACAAGCGTGGAACTTGCTGTCTGCAAGTTTATGTCTGGAGGACAGAGTTATCCCATTCAAAATGGCCTTAAAGCAACGCCTGCTGGGCGGATTGTGTTATTAAATCAAATTTACAATTTTTTTCTGCCTTGACTGCTGTTCTAGGTCCGGCTCCATGATTGGCTCTGCTGTTGCGTGTGTCGACCATCATTCCTAATCTTTTTGGTCACATTTTCCTATGTAGAAGATCATAATGAAAAAATACATACATACATAAAAAGTTTTGGTACTTTTTTTCTAATAGGATATAACAGTGGCTTATTGAAGCTTAAACTGTTAAAAAATTTATCTAATCAATCAGAAAATGATGCCTACGCTGTGTTTGATATCAATGAGTGTTTTGTAAACTCAACAGCACACAAGTTGTAAAGCTTAAAACTCCACCATTACTTTATTTAGATGACTGAAGTGATGTGATGGCTGTAACCTATGGTTGAGAAAGAAGTCATTCCAATGCTGCAAAAGAACAAGATTTTATTGCAAGGGGCATCAAGTTTAACACTTTCTCTGTGCTTATCTTTGGCCCTCTATTGGATCTGCTCTTGTCATTTCTACAAGAAAAAAAATATGTTTATGTAGAAATTTTCTGACAGAGAAATCTCAGAGCAGAAGATTTGTAAAGTAATGACCATTTCACAACTCCAAATATCTCTCAAACTTTGGTCTGCAATGTCCATTTTCCATGCACTAATACTCGTTGGGCAGATATATGGGTGGCATCTTAAGACTGCCAACACTTGATACAAGACAGTTTTCGGGCTAAAATTTAGTCAAAGTTTTCTATCTTTATGAGAATCAGCATACTATCGCTTTCCTTCTATAAGTCAAAAATAATTATTACTCTTTAGCTGGATATGAAGCTTTCAAGCTCAAACAAACTTAAAGGTATAACAAGTGTATTTATATCTAAACAAGATCATAACAACAGAGTTTCAATTCATGTAATTACTGCAAGGCTTGAGAGGTAAGTAATTGCCAAAGTGTTCATACTTTCTGTTTCATTGCATAGTTAAGCTGCAATGAAATGTTGTCATTTCTCTAGCACACTAAGGCCGTTCAGTAGATTGTTCAGTCTGTGAATTCAGTGGAGTTATGCTGTTGAGTTTTAATACCTTGCTGTTGTCAATCATCTAATTATCAATATGTTACAACAAATCTCAGCTTCTGATTCAGATATCATATAGGAGTTCTTGACACGTCAAAGAGCGTATCACTGAACAAACGAAGCTGTTTTTACAATATTTCAGATCAACATTTAATGGTGATGCTAAATCTTTTTTTATAAAACATTTACTCAATATATGCTGTAATAATGTGTTGGCACTATCATAAAATTGTAAAAATGTGGATAGCAATAATATTGTTAACATTTCACTAAAATTGAAGATATAAGGAGTGTATTTTTTTTAAAATTAAATGCTCAAACAGAAACTTTTGGCTGTTCATACCACATTGGGTGTTGAAATATAAAGTAAAATTACTTTTCATATGTCAAATATCAACTGTAATGTATATCTAAAGAGAAAACCTTTTGTATATTCTAGCCTCCACTGGAAGTAGAAGTGTTTTCATGTTGAACTCCACGTACAACTTGCATACATAAACCATTAGAACTGCCATAGCCGCAGCGTCAAACAAGAGGACACAACTCCCCAGGAAGGGCTAGGCACTCATCATTCTCATTAGATTGAAAACCTGAAATGGTATATTTGAAAGAATTATCTATCTCAATGCTAATGGTGACTTACCACTGCTGCCTACCACTATTGTTCAGCCTGAATGAGTTCTTAGCCGGGTGGTTATAAAACTTCAAAGATTTATATTTTGTTTTTTAGTTTTTTTCATTAAAAGATATGATGCTGTACAAAAAGAGCTCATTTTATCTTTCAGCATATTTGCTGCAACTGATTAAAAAAACCTGAGGTAACGTCGCAACGCATGTGCATACCTGAAATATTCTTAAGAGTTGGTGCAAATGCAATGCGAGACAACTGATACCCTATTAGATAACATTTCCACAATGTGATAAAGGTTACAGCTGATAACATCAATGTAGTGGTTTGAAGCTAGCAATCACTGGACTGACTTAAGTGAAATGGATTTTCTATACACAGACCTGAAGTGAGTAAGCTATGTTTATTCAACAAAAGTTTTGTCTACATACAGGCCACTCAGATTCCAGCATTGAAAAGTCGAACATTAAATACATAGATAACTGCCATTTCTTCCTCTCCGCTCAATTCGTGCCAGTAGTATTACATTTGAGTCATTCCAGAAGAATTTATAGGTGACTCTGATTGATTTCTTCAGTCAGAGTCACCTCTAGAGTAATACGAGTGCTCAGGGCATGTGTGCTACTGAAACCCACCAAAATGTGACAACTCTCAGCATTTGAATAATATGTATTTCACAACCAAACTCTTTGTTTGAAAACCATTTGATATTCAACATGCGATCTGTAGGTAATGATGTTATAATTTGTCCGCCACAAGATCAATTTATCAATAACTCCTGAATTTTGTCAGATTGTTTTGTTCGCACATTTTACTTAACTAAAACATGGTAAGGTTGATGTAGTTAGATATTAATCTTTATAGTTGGTCAGTCATTACTATTTTATTGTGTAGAATGGAAGTGAGTTTCAATTCAACTGTTTATTGCTCTCCCAATTGACAATCGGCAGAATTTTTCAAATATCTTGTTCCAGTAAAGAATAAAAATGCTTTCTTAAACTATTAATTGGTGTATTTTAGTAAAACGCTTTGAGATTTTAAGAATCTGTAATGATTACATAAATGACTTTGAAAGTCACAGGAGTTACATTGCTTAGGCTCTGTTATTACATATTACAATAATAATACTGAAGACATCAAATTCACACGTAAAGCTCTTTCAGCAAGTAATAATTAGCACCAATCGTGTCATATAGCATTTTTCCACACTAACACATACATGTTGAAATGTCCTGCCACATTATAAACATAAAAGACAAACATGGTCAACCACATTTTAAACAATATATAAAAGGTTTCCAGCTCATCTTTCACGTCCTCTATCAAGTTTGGATCATTGAACTCTACTGCACTCTCCCTCGCCAAGTATATATACCAGTAAGACCTAAACAGCATATGTCCGGCGGAGAGAAGGAGGCCAACGGCGAAGGTTATGTCACAGATGAAAATAACAAGCTCTGGAGCAAGAAAGTTGACTGCCATTTTGGATCTGTATCAGAAACCTGCAACATATTTACGTATTGAGGAAAGAAATGTAGCATCTAGTTTTTTTATGTCAATAATGATATATTAGTGCCCACCCATTGTTGAACAGCGTAGCACATTTCATGATGCTTTCCATTTACCTTGTTATTTTATCCTTTTACCTTTTCTAGGTTCTATTGTTTCTCAAATAATTTGGTAGTTAATTGAGTACGCAATAATTTAAATAAAAAAATATATATTGAAAGTGAAATAGTTTTTATAAACTACCTACTGACGAAACCACTCTACTAGTGATAGTATGCATACCTTTTTTGGATCAGGAACAGCTGAAGTTGGTTGCCTCTCTCTCAGTGCAAATGCTACCATCTACAACATGCATTTAGTTTATAGCACTTGCTTATCCGTGAATGGAAGCTGGAGGCTTTTGAATGGTTTATATTATGCTCAATTAGGTTTGCTACTTCTGTATTGTTAAACTCTTTCTCATTTTCCCTTCTGTCAATTGGATGAAAATTCCTTCTAGACAAACACTTCTATGCCAGATAAACATTGATTTTTAATGCATTTTCTAGCAGTCAATCCAAATAGAAAGCAATTTATTTGTACTTTGATCTACTTGAAAAGATGTTAAGCCTGCATATGCATGTATTTGCACTTCATTATCGTGAGTAATGAATATCGAAGGCAATGAGCATTTTTTGAGTTATTTTTGTTTTTTCTACTACAAATAATCACAAAGCTTGGAACACGTGTTTGGCACAGGAAACCAAGTGATATTAAATATCTGTGGAGTGGTAAAGAGGCATCCTGTGATTTTTTTGGGTGTATGCAATCAGTTTGTTTCTCAAAACTTTGCTGTTTCACTGAATTTCACGATCATAGTTCTTTTTCATCATAATTCTTCAACAAGCGAAAACTCGAAGAACTGAGATTCTGATAAAGTCTGCTAAGGAGTTATACTTCTAAAAAACTTTTTATCAAAGCATTCTACACACTTCTACAGTTTCTTCTCATATTTCCTTTTCAGGGTATGATGATATAATAGAAAAAGTTACATCAACTCAACTGTAGCAGTCTGTAATAATCTCATTGCCAACTATTGCCTGTTTCTGTAAAGCATCTAAAAATAATTTCAACCCTTAGCTTTCACTGGCAATATCTGAGCAGAAGAAGCTAATAGCTGTCTGTTGGACCTTTAGTTTATCAAAAAGACATATGTTTTTTTTAGGTTGTATTTAATACGAAACAAAGCTTATTTTTTGTCCTGCGGTTTCTGTTTAAAAAACTGTCTGCTTATTTAAATGGTTCAATAGTTCAACTTTTTGCAGATTTTAATTTTTTTGATCGCTGGTCATTTTACATTTCTGGACAGTCATTAGCGCAAAAACAAACATGACATGTGGGAATTCAACCCACTTTTTTAGCCATCAGAGCACTAAGTCCATGTTTTCGTAAAATCGTTTTTGGTAGCCCCGATTGATTATATAAATTGTAGACTGCAACATTTTTGTAACAGGAACGCTGAACCAATATGTTAGAAGAGTTTGGTTAAGCTTTGATTTTATTGTAAATAGCACACTTAATATTGTTAGAACAAAAATTAAACATAAATATGCGGGCTAGCTAGAAAAATCAGACTTTAGCGGTTTAACTTCCTTGATTAGGAACTAGTATTTGTCTCGAGCTATCTTTGTCCAAACCAGGGCAAACAAATTAAAACGGCTCAAAAAGCTGTAGCTGAATAGAGCTGCAAGTATAATCCAAAGACACAAGTATGAACACCACTTTCTTCTTAGTTCAATTCTTTCTCTTCTAATTGAGGATTGTGGAAAAGTGATTGTAAGATATCTTAGATGGAGCAAGTTTGAGTAGTAGTCAGACATGAGCTTGATGCCTCCCATCATTAGACCAGTTGCAACCATGATATCGCAGATGAGCAGCACGGCATCTTCTGTCAACATCATTTTCTATCTTTGGTGTAAAGATCTGAAACAGTATTAAAAAACATATCAGTCTTTTGCATTATATTTGTACATACATTTAGCTATGTATAAGTATTCTATTCCGCATATATTTCAAACTATATTTTTTTTACATCTGACAAAGCTCATTGTTTTTGGCTGTACTATTAAGGCAGCTCTTTTGAATATCTCCAAAAATTTTAGCTAGTGATGAAAAGCAATTTGTATTAAACTACTCACAATGTTCCCCCAAAACTCAATATAAAATATCCAGCACATAGATGCAATATAAATGCATGTTTACCTGATTGATTGGAGGCAGTCGGCCTACCTGTATGTACCCTCCTACTTCAACTCCACTGTGTGTCCACAGAATAATATAGCAGGTACAAGCCTGCAGCTTATCCTCTCTGTTTGAATGCAATTATAAAAGCTCTGTATTAGCAAAGCATTGTACTCTGGATTTTATATTTTTTATCAGTTGCCCACCCAGAGTGGAAAACTCCAAAAATATTCACAAAAACTATCAATCATGACAAAAAATTACTGTAAAGTATTTGAGATTGGTAATCATAAAACTGCTTCAGACTCCCAAAAACTTTGCAAGGTATTTTATGTAGGTCATTATTTTGAAGTCAAAAAATTCAGTACAGGTATAAAAATAATTTACGGAAGGTTGTGTCTATAAATTTTATCTCGAGAGCAATCAAAAATATATTTAATGTTTGAAGTGTTTATTGATAATTTTTTGTTCTAAAATCTCACCAGTCATCAATATTTACAAATCTATTGAGCTTTTAGTCTCTTTGACAGTTCAGTATTGTCTATGCTGTAGTTTTCTCCAATACAAAAAAATACTCTAAAAGTTTGTGGCGTTCAAGGCTAAGATGAGTTGAAGGAAACTTCTCTCAGCAGGCCCTTTGACTTATTGCATAACTCAATAATTTACTCACTAAATCATTATTACTAGCTAACTGGAACAAGACCCTACTGTTTTTACATAATATGTAACAACTTGCTTCATTCCTGAATAGAAAAAAAAAACCAGTTTACTTCATGGTAAACACAAAAGGATTTCTAGTTACACCTGTCGTATCACAGCTTTCAGGGCTTGACCTTTCCTCAATAATATAAAAAAATAATATATTTAATTTTTTTGCAGAAATTACAAAACAACTTTTACTGTGTCAGTGTTTTATTCCATTTCAAAAAGCTTCGATTTTTATTGCAACAAACTTGTTAGTAGAGACATCAGACTGTCTGATTCATAGATTTGTCTCTTAGAGTTGAAACTGGTAATGAATGGTTCAGCCACCACTTGGTCAGAATTGTCCCTCTGCTGTCTTGTTATTTCTATTTATCAGTGATTTGCCCTGAATTGTCTGGAATAGTATTAATACTATAGGTCCAACCAAATTGGTAGACTGTATTTCTGCTTTCTTTATTAGAATGCAACTCCCCTTGATGGACAATAACAAGACTAGGCTTGTACTTTAAGCTATATTACCGAGAATAAGGCTGAGCTATCTTGCTCAGTTTTTTATATAAAAATACCACACATACAATACAATCTAAAACTAATCATGTTTTTCTTATAATAATATAACATGAGTTTGACCTGTTGAGCATATCATATACTAATATTTTCGTTGCTCCTTAACCGTGAGATGGGCAGTCTTTTGTGCCGACTTTTGATTTTAATACACATCTACATTCAGGCTGAGTATTTATTGTTCGGAGTTGTCATTTCGGTCTTTTGTGTTCATCAGGAGAAGGTAACTCTCCACCGTACTAATAATTATTACTGGGGCAGTAGTACTGGCTGAACTAGGGCTTAAGTTTGTTTATTCTTATACAAGTTGAAACTATGTTGCCCTGTGCCAGATACGGGTTGTTCATTAGAAATTTTCCCACAAAACTTTGTCAGCCAGTTCATTTATTATCATACATACAGCTTTTTATTTTGCTTTGTTAGCTGTCTATATAGTGGCGTTCACACTAATTCCTGTTGTTTCAAGCATTACCATTTCCAGTAGCAATAAACCAGATGACAAACTAAAAGAAAAGAAATTTGTCAGAGATAGAAAGTCTCATTTCAGTTTTTCATTTGATGAAAAATTTTCTAGTATGAAATGAAAAGGAAAGCTGTCACTTCATGCAGAAGAGTTTAAATGTTGTGAAAGAACATCTGCTAAACTTAAAGTCTATAACTTTGTAGCAGTTTCCTTTCTACACGTGTAGCTTAGTAATCTGTGAATATAGATAGTCATAGTACAGAAGAACCTGGTGCAGATTTTAACAGCAAATCAGCAATGCAATCACTTTCAACTACATGGGTGACAATTTTTTAACTGAAGCTAAAACTTAGTGACTTGATTTGTAAGTAGTCAATTATCTCTAGATCAATCATTGGAGAGTTTTCTAGACTATCTACAAGCATGGATTATGTGGTCAATAGCGATACTAAACTGATAAATTAAGGAATCAACAAATGACCGGAGGAACAAGATATAGTCTTTATTTGCATTTCCAACGTACTAAAAAAAATTGTCTTGTGGTAATGTAAAATGCAATAGAAATTGAATCGATCGATAAAGTTTGTCAAAGTAAATTCTTTGACCTCCGAATTACATCACATGACACATGCTATGGTTTGCATTGGCCAGTTGAACTTTTCGTCGCTTCAATCGCTAAGGAATTAAAATTATTTCTGTAAGTTTCATTTAACTCTCTTCACTGGTTTCTACATTGTCTGTCAGATGACTGCTTGCAGCTAATGCTTTTTAAACTGACACTCAGTGACTGAATGTATAATTTGCTACTTTTTATAGCCCTTAAAATGAGATTCTTATATTTCTTTTTTCTGGTTATAAAACCATAAAACATTGCTGTGCTCATATTTGAAAAAAAATGTGCTATACTATGAAAATTTAATTCAACTACTTCATTATTAATGAAAAGTTTATTGTTTTCAATTTCATTGAAATTCATCGTTTTTAAAGGCTTTGAATAACAATACAGAAGCTGACTGTTCCATTTCCATTATCTTTGAAATCAATTATTGAATTTGTCATTAAAATATAACTTAATTTAAGGTTTTTCTACTTTAAAAACACTTGGTTGGAACAAAAACAGTAACTAATAAAATCTTAGGTGTTAGTGGATGTAGTAAAATAGCAGGTAGAGTTTAGCATCAAACTACTTCACCTTCATCTCATTAATACTCTCTCCTTTTCCAACGCCTCTGTCACCCCTGCCCTCTTCCCTAGTCAGCCAGCCAAACTCTCAACAAGTACCCAAACAGACTCTCATTCCCTTTACTACCCATCCTACAGTAAATATATATTTACATTTAGATAGAGACACCTCTCCTCCCATAGTTCCCCAACCCAACCTTAAGTATGCCCACACTTGAAGCCCCATGCCACCATCCCTTCCTCTTTGCAAGTATCAGTTCCCTGGCATAAATAGATCCCCCAACCCTCGATTAAACGATTGTAGATATTGCCAACTATATGTTACTCTAGTTGTCTCCTTTCGGGGACACAACTCCTGCAAGCTTGATCACTGAAGGATGATGAAACTACAGGTGATGAGGAGAGTTGCACTCAAGGTAAGATATGAGAGTAGAAAAACAAGCTGGTCCATTAAAAAATTACAATTAGATTACTAGATATTGATTTGTGTTTGCGAGCAAAAACAAGAGTATTTTAGAGAATAGATACCCAAAAAAAGAAGTCACACCGGATTTGAACCCTAGAACCTAACTAGTTAAGACACACACACAACCAACTACACCATTACACTTTCTATGACGAAGCACATTGGAACCATCTGAATAATGTTAAGCATCAGGGTCATCATTGAAAAGATATGTTCCAATATGTATCAGGTGAAAAAGGTACTCCACAACCGGGGATCATACCCAGACCCTACAAGCAACAGGTCAAAGAGCTAACCAGAATGTCCATAAGCGTACTTGCAGTGTATTGTTCTACTTGTCATTAAAAAGGGGCTTGCTTTTCATATGTGTCATACGATAGTTAGCTTATTCATGCAGAGATCGAGGTTTTGCCAGCAAAGAGTGGTAACAAATGACCAGTTTTCTAAAAGCTTGTTTTGAGGGGAACTCTTTGGCGAAAAGAGTAAAATGATCGGATCTTCGGTTCTTGAGTTAGAGCCATAGTTTGATTTCGAGGTCCCATTTTCGAAATGGAATAGCTGTGTTGGCGAGCATGCGATGACTTTGGAACGTCAAATTTTTGAAAGACGTCGCATAGTTTTATAAAGTCAATTTTTCATTTTTTTTTCTACCAGGTTTTGTTCTTGTTTGGGAAAGCGATGAAAAGTTGTGTCTTTATTGGGATTTTAAAAATTAAAAATGAAAAAACTTGAGATGGTTTGGCACGATCGAGCTGAATTCCAAAATGGTACACCGATACACTATATCACACCTTTGCACCAAGTTTCAGCTAAGTCGGCCTGTTGGTTCTCTAACGGGAAGCTGTTTTGTGCTGAAAATGGGTTTTTTTCTTGAAAATCCAAGATGGCCGCTTCCGAACAATTTTTTAAGGTCGGGTCATGATGTCGAATCAGGAGGTTAGCGGAACGCACCATCTTTCAAAATTTTGTATTTTTTCGTCAATCAGGTCTGCGTTTTTTTGGTCACTTTGATGCTTTGAAAAACGATTGTTCACCTGTTTTCGCACTTGAATCGCGGTGTTCTGGAATGTTCTGTGGTTTTTAAAACCAACTTACATTTTGTCCCGATGCCTATCAATTGCATCGCAAAAAAAATTGTAGCTCTATCTATAACGATTCTTGAGAAAACGTGGCACCAGTTCGGCAAGGTTTGCGTAAAATAAGAATAAGAATAAGAATAACTAGATATTGATTTGTGTTTGCGAGCAAAAACAAGAGTATTTTAGAGAATCAAATTTAAAAAAAAATGACGCTGAATGGATTTAAACACCTGTACCAGTTGCGGTGATTCTTACACAACACCAACTACACCATCAACCTCTGACTGAACCAACACATTTTTTACACCCTTATTAATCCTAATTATTATACTTAGCAGCAAAGTTGAACATGCAAATATTTTTCAAGTGAAAAAGAATTCCACCGCTGGGAATTGTACCTGGACCCTTAGCACTACAAGTGACAACCTTAGCAATCGAGCTATAATAACATGTTGCTGATGCACAAACTAATTTAGTACAAACTGACAACTGTTTTTTGATAACTTTAGTTTTTTAAAAAAGCAGTTTTTTGAAGCTGCCTTATTGCTTTTTTGATCTGGGGCAACGCAAGCGTATGTTTCACAAATGCCAATACAACATGCACTTATATTACTACATATACTCATGCTGACTTGGTTCCTCCATTCTGACAACAATCGTTCTTATGCGAAAAAGTATGCACCTGGGAATCAAACCTGAACCCTGTCAGCAGCAGGTCACAATGTTAACCATTTAGCCATCTAACAATGTTGAATGTCATTCATAAACAGCTTAAGATAAAAAGAAGGTGGTATGGCCTACGTACAAAAAAATATTTTGGTTTTGGACATCGCTAAATACTTATCGCATATTTTCAATTTTTTTCAGATTTGTTTAATTTGTCACCTAAATACTTTTTGTGCTAAAGTTTTGGAGGAAAAAAATTTTTCCGCGGTAAAAACAGTAAATAACAAACACTTTCGTCACACATTGAAAACCGTGTGGGCTTTGACTCTTTCACCAAAGATCACAAACTTGACGGATGTTTATCTGAAAAACGGTTATAATGCGATAGCAAACAAGCAAAATTCATGCAAATCGGAGTAACCGTCCCCGAGTTACGGTCATTTTTCCGTTTGGAAGACCTCTTTTGAAAATGGGATAGCTGTGTTGGCTGTATTGCGAGAAACTTGTAGTCTCTACTTTTAGAAAGTTCAAGCATTGGGCTATGCTGCCTAATAAGTTACTTGTCGCTGACTAGTTCCATTCTGGTCTCGGAAAGCATTGAAAAGCACTGTTTTTGTTCAGATTTTTAAGTTTGAAAACGTAAAAACTTGAAACGGTTTTGTGCGATCGCTTTGAGGTTCAAAATGGTACATTGTTACACTATGGCTCATGTTTGTTGCAAATTTCAGCTAATTCGGCCTGTTGGTTCTCTAACGGGACGCTGTTTTATGCTTAAAACTGTGATTTTCACAAAAGTCCAAGATGGCCGCTTCCGAACGGTTTTTTAATGTCGTGTCATGATGTCAAATCAGTAGATTAGCAAAATGCACCATCTTTCAGATTTTGGTATTTTTTCGTCAATCGGGGCTACATCGTTTCAGCCAATTTGATGCTTTCGAAAACGATTTTTTTACCTGTTTTTGCACCTGGATTGCGATGTTCTGGAATGTTCTGTAACTTCATAACTAACTTATTTTTTGTCCCGATGCCTCACGATCGTTTCGCAAAAAACTTTGTAGCTCTATGTACTACGGTTCTTGAGAAAAGGTGGCACGAGTTCGGTCAAGTTCATCGCGAAAGAAGAAAAAAAAATAAATAAAAACAGGCAGAACAATAGTATTTTAGATTCTATCTAAAATACTAATAATAAGAAAAAAAAAAGAAGGAAGAACAATAGTATTTTAGATTCTCTAAAATACTAATTAGATTCTCTAAAATACTAATTACAATAGGCGTGCATGCCAAGGCCCATTCATGTCTCAACTATATCTTAGCTTTATAAATGGCCGAACGAATCGTACGTCAGTAGGAAGGTTGTGTGCATGATGCCTGTACTGTACTTTATAGCATTTAAAGGCATTAAAGTTTGATTAACGCCTATCATTGATTAGTATGTCTGGCGAGTTCCCTTGATTACATCTGGCATTGGTTAGCAGAAGAGTTGGAATTTGAGCCTAGGTTAGCTCGAGGTCAAGGTAAGGTCAAGATAAGGTAGATTCCAGGTTGAGTCCAGATTAACTCCTTGTTGAGTTGTCTACTTTGACTAGTAACTACATTGGTAACTGCTCTAGGAGCTACACTAGTTAGCGCATTAGGAACCCAAAATTGCCAACTGTGATTTGGTCCATCAACTATCCGCTAGACAGTGCCCTTCCAATCTGTATACAGCCAACAATAGTTGGAACAGAGGTAAAATTTCTCGACGATGTTTTAGTGTTGGCAAGTTTGCATCTTGCTTTACAATGGAGTTGCAACATCAGCAATGATGGGTCCATGTGAAGAAACTTATAATTTTTTTTAAAATTCGCGACGTCAAACTACGATTTTTTTATTCACATTCTCAATTACTTGTAAAGAAACAAAAGTAATTTTTTTAGAAATTTAGTTATTTTTAACTTAATGGTTCTTTTGTTTGACAATGAAAAATGGTACTTCTCAGCATAAGACAATGAGTTTGAATAAAGTGATGTAAAAAAGTGACCATCAAGCTAGTTCAGGGGCCTTTATGGAACTTGAGAGAGGACAAAAAGAAACTTATTGAACAAAAGATTAATTAACGAGCATTTATTAATATTGTTTGTAGGTCGTGAATGAGACTGAACACTAAATAAATTATAACTATCTCAATTGCTCATTGTGATAAACCAGTTTAATATCCTCAAAAATGTTGCGACATAACTACCATTGTGGAAAACAGGCTACACAAAAGAGAGCAACGTAACAAAGTTTATTAGTTTATGCCAATGCTCTTTTTATTTTCTCTTGGGTACTCTGAAAATTGGGAGTTATCTTCTTTATGGCATACCCTGCAATCGGTAAGAGTTATTTCAATTGCCACGACCTTTCAACCTAATGTTCCATTTCGTACATGATGTATTAATTTATCATAAATGCCTCTAATGAATATGTATGACAATACAAAAGTATGTTTCCTCACACATACATGGGTTTTAAAGAAGTTTCACAGAAATATCATTAATTCAAAAAGTCAGAAATCCTGATTCATGAATATGCTCTAGTTGCACTAATACATAAATGAAAAATATAGTTGTTTTTTTCTGAGCAGCTGATGATGCTGCTATCTGTTGAAAATACTTCTGCAAAAATATTTTGTAAAACAATTTCATCACAACCTTCTGCTTTGATAACAGTGACATCATTAGCATCAGCTCTTTGATTTTTTAGTTGTCAGATAACTTTATGCGTAAGAACATTGAAAGATAATTTCGACATCCATGTGTTTTTTTGTAAATTAATCTCATTGCAATATGAGTTAATTTTCCAAGATCAACTTTTGGGTCAGTTAGTTCGTGCCAGTGCACTTGTTAAGGAAGTAATGATTTCAAAGCTGGTAATGTCATGTTTTTTGTTAGCTGGAATCCTTAAGAACAGACGATTTCACTTGTTGAGAATATATTAAACAAGTATCATGCTTTTGGCTAGTAATTCTCTTAGAAAACTAGCATGTTGTAGATATTATTACTAACAGGACAGATTTGACATATTTGAAAATAATTAAAAATTGTTATATGCAAAAAAAATTTACCACAGCCATATGACTATATGAAGATAAAATCAAAATAAATCATTTCAGTGGCCAATGTGAAAAATATTGTCATGCAGACTAGACTGAGGTTGAAATTACAAAACGTTACTTTCTTTTGAACTTTTATTGTTTGTGCTTAACACGCCAATGTCTGAGTTGAAATCTTCTCGTCTTGCGAAGTTTTTGAAAGCATATTTCTGAGTGAAACTAAACTTTTCAGGTTTTTTGTTATCAAATCAAAATTGTGAAGCAGCAAGCAGAGTTATAGAAGATTCTGTTGAAAGTTTATGTAAAAAATTTGTAGTTTCTAAAACCTGCTGGTTTTAAGGTCGGATGCAAATGTACTGAAAACTCAGTTTAAAGCGCTGAAAAAATATTTTTGTCGAGTACTTTGAAGAAGAATTGTGAAGTTCTCAATTCCCTCTTGCTCTCAGACAAGTTTAAATGATTAAACTATCCCTGGTGTAAAAAAGCTGACTGATGTTCATCAATGAGACTTTCGGTGCATTTCTAGTAAGTTAATATTATAATCCAACATTTATGTGTTGTGGTGGTTATCGCAAGTCATAACCTTGACATCACATCCTGTTGACAGGAAGTGAAAGCACAATTAAATCTGTTCTAGACACCAGAGATTGGTAATCAGAAGGAATTAGTTTTGGTTAATGATATCTTATTTACATAATGTTCGATCACAGACAACTGCACGCATCAACTGCATGATATGAAAACGTTAATTGCTAAAAGGCTTCCTCTAATCTTACCAATTGAATCCGAAAAACTCGATACCAAATTTTACCCCACGTAAGATCACTAGCACAAGGCTGTTAATTTTTTTTAAAATCAGTTTTGGTTAAAAATAAAACAGAAAACTCATAAAATGTATGGAATAATTGGGTTCAATAACTTGTGAAATGCCTCATTTACAAAAGATGAAAAACTTGAAACAAGGCATTAATCGTGTCGGCTTATGAAAATATTCATGGTTGCCATGTTGATACACAAAGGGCATGCAAAAGAAACATGAATACACAACTGGCCCACTAACTTAGTGAATACAACATTCCCAAAGTAAGTGGCGATAGTGTTTTATAGAAGCAGCTAATATATGAAGCAAAAAAGGCTTTGAATCTGGTAACAACACTAACCGCCTCCGCCATAGTTGATCACAGTAATGTTTGATTGCAGCTTGTGTTATTCACTTCCAGTGACACATTAAAGACTTTACAGCTGTTTGAAATCAATTTCACACAGTTAGCGCACATACTTTATCAACTTCTGATGGTTTAGACCTGAGATGACTAACATAGCAGAAGCTAGTGACTGTTAGCACCAATCGTACACTAACACTGCGTGTACTACTGCATCACAGCTCATGCATTCCATTAGGTTGAAACAAAAGGAAGTCACGGTGATCAGTAGAGTTGTGCAATTGTTAAAAAATCAAAATTATGTTGTGACAGACTTAATCTTCACTAATCCTTTGGATTAAGCTACTATCAACAATAGTTTGTTCATTAATCACTTTAACTGCCGGTATAACTTGATCATGTGAGTCTATTGAACTTCTCATGGTGGATTCTATGACAACAGGAGATGTAACAGTTGCATCTTTTAACTTGAAACATTGTCTCAAAAAATTAATTTCGTTAAAATTGATTATTGGACCTTCGAGATCACACTGGCTGCAAGACTCTGACACTAATAATAAATTCTTCTTGAAGTTTATTTTTTTTGCAGTAAAATATGCAAAAGAGTTTGTTGTTGTTGATGCAGCGATTGGCATACAATGACTTGGTCAATCCAAACCACAACCGATGTGAAATCAAGTCTCACAATTGCTTCATCCACTCTTGCACCAAAATATAAAACAACATCCTCCCTCACAGGTTCCACTAGTTGATTGATATATTGTACCAAAATCAAAGCCTCTGTGATATTTTTATCAAAATGACTAAGAATGCTTAGTTTTTTATATATTTCTTGTTAGTGCATGATGATGCGCCATTACAGAATCATAAACAGGTACAGTTTTATTTTCAGTGGTTTTTTATGGCTTTATTGGTGTTCTTCTATAAACATTAAAGTAATGCAAAACCTATGTTGCCATTGAACATTAAACTCGTTCAAGCTAACAGCTTAAATACAAGAGTCACTTTTGGTCAAGTGTTGATGGGAAGTTCTGGAATAGTCTAGAAACCTATGCATACGAAATGTGCAGATTACCATGTGAGCGTGATCATTTTAGAATAAGACATGTCAGCGCGATGTCTAAGGTCGATTTTAACAGAATAGAATTCTACAGGTATCTGCATGTTAACAAGGCAAGTGGGTAAATGGTAAAAATACAAAAACTTGATTACCTTGTTGTTATTGTTGGCTTAATTTTGACAGAATTAATGATTGTTTTCAAAGTTTTCAAAGAAATAAAACTATCACCAGCTCGCTGGTACAGATGCAACTCCCCAGTGAAGGGATATCAAATATAAAGTTGATTGTAATGCCAAAATTTCATGACTTTTGCCTCAATCATGATTTCTATAGAAACTTGCAGACAAGGACATGCACCAACACACAATGCAACAAAATGGATTGATGTTTGCTGTTATTCAGATATTGTGTTTGTCCGTCAAACCAACAAACATGTGCTACAATAGAGTTCAGCTGTCAAACCAACAAACATGTGCTACAATAGAATTCAGCTGTCAAACCAACAAACATGTGCTACAATAGAGTTCAGCTGTCAAACCAACAAACATGTGCTACAATAGAGTTTAGCTGTCAAACCAACAAACATGTGCTACAATAGAGTTCAGCTGTCAAACCAACAAACATGTGCTACAATAGAATTCAGCTGTCAAACCAACAAACATGTGCTACAATAGAGTTCAGCTGTCAAACCAACAAACATGTGCTACAATAGAATTCAGCTGTCAAACCAACAAACATGTGCTACAATAGAGTTCAGCTGTCAAACCAACAAACATGTGCTACAATAGAGTTCAGCTGTCAAACCAACAAACATGTGCTACAATAGAGTTCAGCTGTCAAACCAACAAACATGTGCTACAATAGAATTCAGCTGTCAAACCAACAAACATGTGCTACAATAAAGTTCAGCTGTCAAACCAACAAACATGTGCTACAATAGAGTTCAGCTGTCAAACCAACAAACATGTGCTACAATAAAGTTCAGCTGTCAAACCAACAAACATGTGCTACAATAGAGTTCAGCTGTCAAACCAACAAACATGTGCTACAATAGAGTTCAGCTGTCAAACCAACAAACATGTGCTACAATAGAATTCAGATATACATTTTCCATTTATAATTTTTTGTATCTTATTCACTCACAATAAATTTTAACGCTAGTGACATGTCATTTTATGTGCCATATTTAACTTCATAGCAAGATGGTAATTCTTTTGATATTACTCATGTGAAACTGTGTGCTAGCAACTGCAATAAACATAGCCTGTGTTCTTTTAACTTGATCTGTTTAAGCTGTCAATCCTTTGATCGGGCCTGAATAGCCTTAGCTCGTAGCTAAATATAGATTTTGATGAATAAGCTAATCTCTCCCCTTTAATTAGCTAGTTTTTTGTATAAATACACTGGTGCTGTCTCACACTGACATTTAATACACAGAACTCAGTGGGCAGTATAGATCGTATCGCTGTATTACAGCGTTCGTATTCTATTGGAATTATTGAAGAATACTTTAACCTAGGTTGGACAGAGTCAACTTGCATAGACTAACGGATACAGTCATAATGTGGATCAAACAATGTCTATTTACTTCACTATGGCTGCTGGCTTATTTATCTGGCATAGGTGGGTTATTATTTTTTTAATGATTTCAGCAGGTTTTGTGGAAAGATTTCAAGCGCAATCTTAACCTTTTTGTATTTTTTAGTTGAATCAGCCAAGCGTCACAAAGCGGCAGATTCGATAACTCGAAACAATGCCAAAATTATTCCATCCTCACGACCTTCTTTGAATATTGGAGGGTTGTCTGACGCCATCATGAACTCTCTCCGATGGAGAATAGGCAATGCAATTCCAGGATCTGGTTTTCCCAAAAATACAAACAATCAGGGTGAGTTTACAATCAGCAGAGTGATTAGATTTTCAATGAGTTGTTCAGCTATTATTAATATATACACAATATCTTAGTCAGAAATGTATTTTGCTGCTTGATTCCACTAGTGCACAAGTATCCATTGACAATAATCGGATGAACAGTTTTTTTTCATGTATCGAATCCTCATTTTTTCAATTTTTTTTTGCATTCTTTACAGTTGCTTGTGCTCAAGATGTTTGTACAATTTTTTTTGATTTCAAAGGGTGTATTATACTTCTTTATTCCGTTTTTAAAGACTATTGTTTATAAACTTTTGTTGGTTCCAGTTAAGTCACAGCTATGTGTTGATAACTTTTGCTATTGGTGTCTTTCTGTCACACTGGCTCAGCTTGGAACTTTTCTAATATTTACAGGCAACCCAAATGGCCGACAAGCACAAATTGACTTAACGCCTGAATATATAAAAGAAAATTATCCATGGATAGAAAACCCTGAAGCAGGTAAGATGACTTTCTCTCTAAATTCTTAATGTGCAAAATCGCCGATTAATGTTTGTTTAATTGTAATTTATAATAGTTATGTTTTCTTAATCAGTTTTATGCCCATCTAGCAGAGCTCCAGTTGCACACAATGAAAGCAAATGACTTGTCATAAACAGCACAAAGTTTTAGGTGCATTAATCATGTCGCGATGGCATATTTTCATCTTGCGCAAGACTCCAACGACTAGTCCTGGTGTGTTTCAGTTAGGTCATTTCAACAAATAAATTCTTGATAAGGGTCAGTATGGCATGGCTCAAATTTTGTTATCCAAAGAGTTGGATTTAATGCGTTAGTGTCATTGCACATCTTTATTTTCATGTTCAATTGTCATGTTATTAATTTAGTAAAGAATAAATACAAATTTCTTGTTGTACCCCCAGTAAGTTCTTGCCAAAACTATTTTGACACCAGTCTTGATGATTACATAAGAATACAAGCTTTAGGTCAAAGTTCAGTAATGGTATGTTGTTGTTTTCAGTTGTACAGAGTACAAACAGAAGATCTACACCAGATACAGGTAAAGCTTTTCCTAAGATTGCAAATAAGAACAGCTCAAGTGCTGGTAAGCAAGGCTCTCTCCAATATAACAATGACACATTTGAAAGCTTCACAAGGTTTAACAACCCAAGGTATTTGCTGGACCGGCTAAAAGGTCTGCATGGAGACAACTATGGCTTCACGGTAGAGCAGGGTACCAAAACAGAAAATGGGACATATAAGGTGAGTGATTTTTAGGGTTGACAGTAACTATACAAGCCCTTGCTCAGAACCATTACAAACCTCAACTTGCACAAATAAAACTTTCTAATTTTGAACTTGACCCTTTTGTTTCAGAAAAACTCAGCCGAAGGCAGAAGTACCCATTCATTCACTGTAAAAATTGAAAAACACAAGCAGTTACATGTACAGTTTTTCATTCGCTTTCAGGTGAAACTGTTACAAGACTGGAGAAGACTGCCTATTTATGGCAATGCTCTAATTTTTAAACAAGAAGAGGATGCAAACATGATTTTGGAAACAGCTGATGGGGATTTCTTGAGTGGAATAGAAGACGATATCCCATCGGAGGTACCATCTCTGTCTACTGATGAAGCTTTACAGAGAGCTTTGGTCTACAATGAAGATGAAGGGAAACCTATCAAAAATGTAAATAAATATCCACTTTTGAAGAAATATTACAGTACATGTACATTAATATTGCAGTTCTTAGTCTTTCCAAAGCTATTTAATGGTAGGTAACCACTCATTAGCACTACTCGGGTAGTCCCAAAACACAAAACTATACAATAAATGCTATCACCATTGTAGCCAAAGACCAAACTTGTAGTTGACACAATTGGAGAAAAGGCAGTATTGGCATACTTGATCAACTACTTTGTCCCTGCATCTGAGCTACCACAAGATCCAATTACTGCAAAACCTCCACCACCAACTGCACCTTCATTTACTACCTCTACAAGCTACTCATTTAATCGACATAGAACAGGGCAAGAAGGACGACGCCGCAGACCATGTTACAGAGCCAGTGCCGGTTGTTTGAATGGATTATTAACATCAGGTAAGTTCAATATTTTACGTTAAATATGATACAACTTCATAACTTTGAGCCAACTTTCATGTTAACTTCTTTCCGCTGCTAATTCCTGTATATATTTAAATGTTTTACATAACTATCTGTTAACCATTACTTGCTCATTTATAATCAATTCAGTAAGAACCAGTCATCAACCGAATGTACAACACCAAACCGCAAGACCCAAAGCAACAAGTGAAACCAAACGGCCCTTCGTGCTGATGAATGCCAACTCAGGGGAGGTCGGTAGCTAGTGTTAATAAGAATTGTCAACATATTAAACTCATTGCATTTTTTTACTTGTAGAGGGTTTTTCAAGTATCATTTTCTATCAAATCAAACAATATTCTGTAGGTATATGAATCTTGGGATGGATTGGCAGCCTACATGGAACCTAGTGAAGTGCTGATTAAAACAGGCAATCCGGTATATGGAGTCCAGGTAGGGTTGTTTCCTTTCTAGTAATCACTAATATTTACCTGATTGTCACATCAACTATTGAACAACTTGAAGTTTTTGCTTGAACTGAAGTTTGACTTCAGGCTTGGTATGCTGCTAAAGTTTTTATCACAATTAGTTGGCTAAGTAGAGCTGGTAATAAATGGTACCGAGTTGTAAAAATTGGTATTGTAAACATTTTTCATCAAGCCGGTTTCTGATGTTTCTCAATACGTTTAAAATGAAGCCTTTAAAATTATTGTATTTTGATTCAACTTGCAACAATATCTACCTTGCTATGCAACATTGCAAATAGATTACTTGTGAAATTGCTTTGGTAAAGGTTTAAAATCGTTGCATCTCTTCATCATGCAATTGGAATACTTTTGTGCAGGACTACAAAGAAATGATGTGCAAGGACAGTGAGCTTGACTTTTGTTATTACCTGCAAGAACTTGGTGAAGGAAAATTTCTCAGAGTAAGTCTTACATTGAAACTGTCATTTTTTATTATTTTTACCCAAAATGATTAATAAAAAGCATTAAATTCTAACGAGCAGTTCCAATTTTAATGTTGATTGGTTGGTGAAACCAATAAAATTAATAAGTCAAGTTTTCGCATCTAATATTTTTGTGAAAAAGTTAAAACTTTGTGTCATGTTTTTAAATTTATGTAGCTATAGCTGCTTACCTATAATTTCAATCCTCTCAGATGTTTTCAGTCCAGGTTACAATGTTTGAGTTTTGCATACAATGTAAATTTATCAAAACAATATTTGCCCGGCTTGGCTACATTATACCAATGTTCTAATTCCAACATATCTTGATGGATCGTTATAATGTTCCAATGGCTACACAAGCCGATGTAGCATACTGATGTACTAGTGTACACCAGCAAGCAATATTGAACTAGGCAATGATACCGTGGGAACTGCAGTTTTATATCTGTTTTATTTCTGGCACCAAATCAATTTTTCTTGCTTATTAATTATTAGGAAACGCATCCACCGTAATACATGCTTGTGCTTTGACTATAAAAACTATTATTTTTTGTTATTGTTTTGGACTTGGCAATATATAAATCATCAGAATATATTTATCAATCTCGACAAATAATTGTTGAAATTATTATCCAATGATATAGTTAAAAATGGTCATTAATTATTTATGAAATTATTTTGTGAAATATAATTTCCCCGGACTGGAATTTTTTTCAGCAACTTTGCTACATCAAAATCTCTTAAGAAATTGAAGTTCATTTTTTTGTCCAGCAAAAGTGCGTTGTAAGCAGTTGAATTTGATGCGCTAGTAAACATATTTCATTTTTTACAGTCTACGTCAAATTTTGGTTTTGTCTATGATGAAGATTTCTAGTGGCAAACATCCGCCTCCGTCACCACCCCTTAAGCCAGCTATCTAAACTGTTCCGACATTGATTTTAGTTTGAGATTAAAAACTGTGCTTTACTGTATTTACCACAATAAAAGTGACGACAGGCTCCAATTACAATAAAAATAATTTTACCCCCTACGGCGCTCCTTGACCACCAGTAATGCCTGATATAAATAAATACCAAGTTTCTAGAGTCTCATAAATCTTTTTTGTTCAATTTTTTCAACTTCAGATTTTTTTTAGCTATGAAAAAACTATAAGCTCGGTGTCATAAATTCCTTAACACAAACTTTGTTTGTAAATAAATAAATATTTTGCAGTGTTCATGCGTATCTAAACATATGCCAAACCATTTATAACTGAAAATTATTTCATTAGACAACTATTTCATCAAATTCATGTCACACTTATAGAGGAGCGTTTAACTTTTTTAATGGTGTTATGCTGGCGAATCTCTATATATATGCAAATGCTGCATTTCCTCACTCTCATATCATGTAGGTGAGAGACAAGAACACTTTAGATGCATATGTATACAAGTTTAACTGTTCTGATGGAAGTCGTCTGGACTATGATTTCACCAATGGAGCCCCTAGCCCAAGAAATTCAGCTTTTAAATGGGGTAGTGAGGCTATCAAGTTTCTGAGCAACACTAGTGGTTTAAAATGGAACTCTGATGTAAGTGATCAATTTTAACACATTGCCTTTTAATTGAATTCTGTCCTCCATTTCTTGTAAGCTTTGGTTAACTTCAAGTATTGCTAGACAAAACATATGATGTTTAGGTGCACATTGAGACCCATCATCATGGAATAATATCTACCTGGAATGGCGAAGAAGTCCATCTCGGGGATGGAGATCCAAGGTAAGTTTTAAATCATGAAAAATAAATGCAAAGGAAATATTTCTATACCTTCTTACTTTCAAAGTTGGTAAAACTGAGTATAATTTACTTCATATCAAATTTTTTTTTCGGTTTTTTACCAGCTCAAAAGCATTGCTTAACGATAATATTAAGCTTTTCGGAGTTGAATTTTAACTCCGTCAACTACTGTTTTTCTATTAATAAACTGTGCACAAAAAACCAAGGTGTCCGTTGCCTTTTTCTGCTGCCTTTTCTTAGACTTTCCCTCTTCTACTTCTGTTTCCTTCCATGGCCACCTCCTCACCAGTTACCAATGAAAAATGTTTTCTTTACTGACATGAAGCAAAGATGAAACAGAGCAATACTTAAGCTTAACTCAATTTTGAAAAAAAAAACATTATAGATCTTTTTTTGGCCTCAGAATATTAATGAGGCAAACTCCAAGTAGATCCGCTGTACTTGTAGATTTTTCTATCCAATGGCCAATCCTGAAATGATTGTCCATGAGCTCACCCACGCTTTCACAGAACACAATTCTAATCTAGAATATCAATACCAATCAGGGGCCATCAATGAAGCCTATTCCTACATCGCAGGTAGGAAACATAGACAACCTATACCATAACTTACATAATCGAAAAAATGCTTCTCACAATCTTTTCAGCAAAAATTATGTTTATTTCATATCTTCTCAAGAGTGTAAACACGTTTCTATTCAGATTAAAAATTTCTGTTTTGGTTGTAGCTTCAGCATTTCTGGACTATTTCTTTGGATACCCCGAAGACCTGGTGTATAAGATGGGACGCACAGTGCTAAAGATTGACACTGCTCTTTATGATTTGTGTAACCCTGGTAACCAAAACTTGTTATTCTATGATCCCGCCAAACCAATTATACGTAAGTAATTACCTATCATCATATCAAATAAAATTAGACAATAAAACTTGATCTCAGCAAAAAACTGTTTGAAATAAAATGGTTTAATTTTATTTGGCAACTTTCCAGAAAGTGCACTGGACTACACTAATCAAACAGGATTACACAATGCCAGCTCTTTATACAGTAAAGCCTTTTGTGAACTGAGCAAGACTCCAGGCTGGAGCATACAGCAAGCATTCAAGGTCAGTTTGATGAAGTTCATCGGGTGATAAAGTATCATGCTAGCTTGACAAGTAAATAAAACATAAATAGTTTTCGTGCATTCACTTTTTTCAAAATGTATTGTAGTTTATCAAAGACCATTTGAAATAATTATTTGCTTTCTGGTGTTTCTATACATTTTTTCTTTTCCAATTCATAGCAACTCCAAATCTTACACAAAGCTATAAAAGCAATATTCGATCTTGTTTACAGGTATTCACAATAGCTAATACTATATACTGGAATCCAAGGGAAACTTTCAACTCTGCAGCTTGTGGTGTAAAGAAGGCTGCTTGGGACTACAAGAACACTCTTCAAGCTGTTGCAGATGTAGCCAATGCTTTTAAAGTTGTGGACATAGTCTGTGATCAGAAAGATTTTCCCAGCCATTCAAAAATATAAAATGCATTTTATAATAATTAGTAACTATAAAGCTACAGAGAGTCCTTGTAATTTTTGGGCTATAACAAAAAGCTAAGATAATTTATTCAACCAGCTTTATTTATTTAATAGCACATTTTACAATGTTGTAAATGTTCTTTGCGAGAGTATTTTTTAGCAATGATTTTTTATCCACTATTTTTTTTAACCATTAATACAACAACAAAGTTGTAAAAACAGTTTATTAGCCTAATTTTTTTGCTACAATCTCTCACTAAAACTAGCATTGTATCTTCGATGTTTTTGCTCAAACATAGAATGCTGTTTAACTTTACTGTTTGTTTTGATTGGATTATAAAACGTATTGTAGTAGATTTTGGGGGACCTGCCACAATACTACCAACAAAACTTCTCTTCTCCAAAGGTTTTCTCTCAATCTCCTTCAACAAAGGAGTATCCCAACTCCACAAGTGTAACAGAGACCACGACTCAGACTCACTACTCAGTGTTTCAGAGTAACAATCATCAAATATTATTCCACAACAATCCGGTGTAGTATAATAGTGGCAAAGTATTTCGCTGCTTAGAGTAATCACAAACAGAATACTGATACAACTACAATATGTATAAGGAAAGCTATGCCTTTCATAGGCTGAGGTACAGGAAATAAATGACCTAGTACGGGTATGGCAAATCACAAGTAACAGGAAGTAAATACGCGAATAAGAGAACAGCATATAAATAGTAAACTATTAGATTGGATAAGATGAGGTTACATATACAAGGCACCCAGAAGTGGAAGGCGGAGCTTCAAGAGTAATAATGCTGAGTCAGCTCAGAAAGTGGTGGTGCAATCATAGTTCAGGCTCCTGACTGCTACAGCTTGTGGTTCATAGCTTTGATGCTCTGGTGGTAGTTGGGCGGCAGACTCAGGCTCCTGCATTTTTTGGTACTAGTTTGGTTCCTCAGGCTATAGCCATTCTTGCCTCCCTGACCCGGTATAGGGCCGGTAGTGATACTGCAGGGCCGGTAATGACTGCTTCAGGGCCGGTAGTGATTGCTGCAGGGCTGGTTGTGATCCTGCGGGGCCGGTAGTGCAGGTATTCTTTCTTTAGACAAGGATTCTGGCAGTGCCAGGCTCAATTCAGGCATACCTGTCACTCTGCAGTTGTCGAGGGGACTTTACGCACACTCAGCGGTCATAAAAATCTACCACAGTATTTCAGTGTTAACTATAGCGTAATGTTTTAGTAGATAACCATTGGAATTCACAAATTTGTATGCTGGTGGTGCATTTTAGCATCATGTAGACTTTTCTACTTAATATCATCTACTAAGAGCCAGGGAAATTTTTAATAAGAGAAAACGTCGCTTCAAAACCAGAACAAAATTAATTAAACTGAGGACTGTATAACTGATGGTGATAAGAAAAATGCCAATGAACTGTTTTTTAGTTTACAGTGCTCTGCAGAAGTTAAAGTCGCAGCTGATTTGTGAAATCCAGCATTATCTAAAAGAAAACCAAATCTTTTGTGGATTATCGAAAAATGAAAGACAGAATATGATGATAAAGTTTTTTTGGTCAAAAAACCTTTAAATAATCCGGATTATATTATAGTTTAACTGCTAAATATTTATACCGATATTGTAGTTATCAACCATAGCCAAGTTTTTTAATTCCAACTATCATTTAGATTGAAACTCAATGAAATGAGGGTTACAGATTCAGTAGAGTAGGTTACGCCCACCTTCCCCTGTCATTGACCAATATTCTGATACTAAGTACTTTTGTATAAACCGGTACCCCATACTTATTTCTCAAGGTGCTCTATATATGGTTAAGCGCCAGAAAAACCCAGATAAGTGCTGGCATAAGTTAAATGGTAACATAAGTTACCAAAGTGTCAAAAGTTCAAAAGGCCAAATTTACAATCACAGCACAGAATACAGTGAAGAGCCGTTAGTAACACCAACACAATATATGATGACCCCTACTGGGCCACTAGACACCCTACTGGGTTAGTAGAAACCCTAAATGGATGACACAAGATGACTCCCTTAGCTGAAGAACTTAAAAGTAAAACGAGTATAATCGCTAGCTAGTATAACGGAAGGACCCTTACACAGATATATCTTACCATCATTTTCAGACTGCAGCTGCAGCTTTGCATTGTCAGGGAGTAAATACCAGCCAGCCATCAGACAACAAGTTTTTGTCTCCACTTCTCAGCTAATTTGTATATTATCCATTTATATCTGTTCGGATTGGTTAACTGTTTATATTTTTGTGTGTATTGGTTGCATTCAATTCCTGTACGTGTTATTGATTTAGACTGTCTATTAGAGCAAATGTTTCCTGAAATTATGTGTATGTAAAAACTGGGATTTGTATTGATCGTCGCCTTCATTCCTTGGTGTACTGTTATGTTTGCTAACCTTTAAATGATTGCCTCGCTAGAGAAAAATTCATGCCAATAAATGCTGTTATTATACTAGAAACCTGCCTGTTTTGTCTGAGCTGCGGGCTTTGCTTATGCCGTGAAACAGTAAGAATTGATAAGTTCTCACTGCCCATACTGGCAAAATTTCCACTCTGGAGAGAGATTAGTGGCATCTCGTAAAAAACAGTTCGCAATCCATTACAGTGATATTTCTCGCAGGGTGTACTGATTTCTTTTTTATTTGAAAATTGATTACAATATAACATACTGAATGGAACATTGGTGGGTGATAATATTTTATTGGTAAGAAATAAACAAACCTGCCAGCTGACAAAACTAAATGGTGTGCGTGGTCGTACTTTTTAAAAGCATTTGCATGTTTTCTATCAAATAATATAGGCAACCATTAACAGAGCAAAACCAAAACCTTTGGCTCAAGAACAGTTGAAATAATCAGTATCTAAAAACATTCTTTAGTTTAATTAACTGTCTCACGGTTGATCAGTTTGCTTTTGTCAAATGAAACATTTTAAAATTAGTGAACGTTGGCCAGAATCTAAAAATAACTTGACCTTTCTATTGATTTTATTGGAAGCGCGTGACTATGCAAATTTATTCAACAGTACTAGTTGATAAATAACTTTAACGCCAATGCATATTTATGAAAATTAGAGGGAGATCATAGCACTAGGTATAGCCATTAATCAAAAATGGGGGTGTGGACAGCTAGAGCAGTTAATTTATCACACCTCATCTGACAGAATAAACAAAATTTTAAAGGTTGTATTTTCAACCAATGTAACGAAACCTTTTGATTAACCTTATTTAAGCAGAATTTTTATAAACCTTATTTAAACAGAATTGGGAGAGTTTTAAATTGCTTGAAAATGATCTTATTTCCAAAGCATTTGTTGGCACTGTTCACAACCATTCACATGAGAATTTTCATTTGTAAGTTTTGGTGATTTCTGACCCCAGAGATTGTCATTCTTTACCTCCTGGAAGCTACTAAGTGTGTCTGTTGAGTACAGAGTGATCAAAATATGTTCAATGAAGCGTCAATAGTTGAGCTACTACATGGAACAGAACTGCTACCACAGACAACTAATTGGTTTACCAACCCAGATCACATTCAATCAAATACAGGCATGGTATCAAGTTTCACAGCTTGTACTTACAGGTCTATTCAAAATCAGGAAACAGTAATCTATTATTCAAAGCTGCAATTACAGAATCAAACAGATATTTGTTGGTGCATCTGTAATTACAAATACCATTCTGATGAACAGCTGGTGGCCTTGCCAAGTGTTGAAAATATTTCCCATAATGATTAGGTTTTAGTGATTGAGATTTTAGCTTATGTTACTGATTTGATTATGTGATATCATTACATCTACTACAAAGTTTTGTGTGAATAGAATGTTTTTGGTTACAAAGTTGAATGATCATTTTAACATCTTTCAAAGTGCATCTACTAAAAGCCTCTAATTAATTCTCTTGGACTATCCACTAGTTACTCCTGAGGTGCTAAATATTCCTGATTAAGGAAATAGCAGTTTCGATAGAACAAAAGTGAGGGCGATTTCAATCATTACTAGAGCAGTTGTGGGTTCATCATGGAGCCTGCTAAAAAAGTAGCTTTTACCAGCTGATGGTAAAGCAAAAGCCCACCTGTGGTATTTACTGCGGCAGAAGCAATTAAAATGGCGCTGCTTGTAGAGCAAAAACAGCATTTAGTTCCGTAAACACTTGAGTCCTGGTCACACGAGAGGAAATCTTTGACGAAGGTGTAAAGGAAACTATTTTTTCAGACCCAGAAATTCTTTGCTCAGCAAATATTTCAGTTTCGCCGTGATCGAGCAATGCTAGGTTTGGGAAAATCTTCGGTTGCGATGCTTGCTCATGATTGGACCATTCGACCATATGAGCTCATTAATTGGTTTCTTTTCTATGTGCCCTTATTGGCTGGTCTCCAATGTCAGGGTCATTCACAACGAACCCATGGTTTCTATAGTAGCGCAGTTGTTTTTTGAAAAGATAATTATTTATTTTATCATATTCATAACGAGTTTTAAATAAATGAAATGTAATAATAAATTAAAATCAAACAATTGGAATAGTAATGGCTGGTCAAATTTAGCTATTTATTAAAGCAATCTAATCCAAACCTTGCTTCAATTAATTTCCATGCTTTTTGTATCATTCAGAAAAGTATGAGTAGGCCCGTGCACAAAGCACAATGCGCTATCATTGGATGAAACTGGTGATCGCTAGGCGTAACGAATCAATTATAGTTGTGTGTGACCGGCCTAACGAAACTTTATTTGGCTGTGCTTCAGCGACCACCTAATAAAGTTTCGTTATAGTTTCGTTATCGTCCTCATGTGACCAGGGCATTAGAGGCTTCAAAGAGACGCGCAATAGGGCAATAATGGATGAGCAATAATAATGTTTCGTAATCTATTTTAAATTCATTATCAACAAAATGGCCTACATAATGGATGAGTATAGAAGTAATAAAAACTAAAATGGTTTCCTCTAACGATTCAGTGCTTATTGCATAGAACATCCCTAGTTGCAAAATTTATCAAATCATCTAAAGTTATTTCAGTCTTTGAGACTTTATGGACTAATACATAACAGTTTAGCTGTAAGTTTTGTTATTGCACGCTCTTAGAACCTTAGTGTGATAAAATTCTCATGTGAAACAAAGAGTGTGATTTAAAATTTATCAACCAAATGCTAAAAATTGAACAGAAAATATTTGATTTGCTTACATGCATGAAGATATTTCTATATTGTCGATTGAGTTTTATTTTTGAACTGAAAACAATTTCTCGTACAAAAAAAAAATGAGTCATCCCAGCAACCTTACTTTTTGATTAATTTCTATCAAATTAGCGCCATAATCTTTTAATCCTTCATTTATGTGTTATGGTGGTTCTCGTAACTGAGGGCCTTGACATCACATCCTGTTAGTCATGCACTGTTGGCAGGAAGTTTAAATGTGGTTAAGTCTGGTAGCAACATTAAAGCCGGTAGTTACTTGCTTTGAGGCACTCAAACTATATAAATTCTTTCAAAAAAGTTGATAGGAAACCTTAACTGCAGCATCACCCAATAGCCTTTTTTATTTATGTAGTAACAAGGAGCGTGACCAGGTCGTAACTTCACTCACTTCCGTCTACTGCTGCAGTGTACTGGTAACTAAGGTGAAAGCTATTACGGGTTTTTATTTTCTTTTTAAACATTTATAAAACCGACCCTTTATTCCCACTGTGCTGGTAAAAGTATGATGTGAATTGTAGGTCTAGGGTAGTTAAATGGTATTTATGGTCGGGTGCTCGTACCACCACTTCCAATTAGAATGCTCAACTAAGCAACGACCTTAGCTGACAGAAAACCAATTGGAGCGCTGCATCACATGATAAACTTTGGCAGAATGAAACCAAAAATAGCTAATAGATTTAAATAAGTAACTACCAAAGGCTGAATAGATAGCGGTTGATAAACACAAACAATCTCTCACGGTTTTAATTGTTTTGTTGTCCCGTTATGTAGGTGTTAGAGGTAATATATGTATTTCTACAACAAGCACGCCTGTATCACATGAGGTAACAAAATATTGGTACGCCAACACATCCAGCAGAACTTTATTTAGATCTAGGCTACAGTTGTATTATCTAGTGACTGCCGAGATCTGACATTGAAATTGACAAAATTAAATAGTTTTGTATCTATAAAAAGAGTTTATCTGCTTTTGATCATTTTGATAAAGCTGAGGTGTATGATTTATGTGGAATTGGCTCTTTGAAATTTAAATATATATTTTTACCAGCTTGAGTCGTAATTCAGACTTGAAGTACCTCACATTGCTGTAGTCAGTGCCTGTTAACACCAACCGTACACAAACACTGCATGTACAACTATACCACGCATCTCATGTATTCCACTAAATTAAAACAACGAAAAAATGGAAAGACAACTATAGTTTTGCTTTTCTTGACAAACTGGAAGATTTGTTGCGATTGATTTAAAGGCATTAATCTTTCGCTAATCCTTTGGATTAAGATACTATCACTCGCTCATTTGTCATTAAAGCTGTCCAAATGACTTCATTAGGCGATTCAACGAAACTTATTTTAGCTGGTTGACTTCTCAGCAAAGCACATCATTTCACTCAAGCAGAGGCAAAATCATTTTAAAGATGGCTCGTTGTGTATTAAGCTTCCTGTAAAATCAGCTAATCTAGGAGACACTACATATTTGCCAATGATGTATGTTATTTATGTTTCTTATAATAAATACGACATAATACATATGACATAACACATACGACATAATACATATGGCATAATACGTATGGCATAATACATACGACACAATACATTTGACATAATACATACAACATAATACATACGACATAATACATACGACATAATAATACCATGAAAGTGTAGTTTTCATTGTTTCAAAGTCACCTTGTTTTTACCCATAGACCTAGTATAATAATACTAGGTCTATGTTTTTACCAATTAAGTTATCTTTTAACAATGAATGCATCACTTCAAACCACAACCAATGTGACATCAAGTTTCACAATCGGTACATTCACTCTTGCACCACCAGATGAAACAATATTTTCCCCCACAGGTCCTAATTGTTGATTGTTATTTTGTACTGAAATAAATGTCTCGGTGATATTTTTATTAAAATGAGTAATAGTTTATATTCTTCTGAAGGTTTTCATTTGGTACATGATGAACCTCAGTTTCATTTAATCATTGATGGCCCCAAGTGCAGTTTCGTTCAACCATTGATAGGCCCAAGTACAGTTTCATCCAATCATTAATGGGCCGTAAGACAGTTTCATTCAATCATTGATGGGCCCAAATACAGTTTCATTCTATCACTGATGGGCCCAAGTACAGTTTCATTCAATCATTGATGGGTCCAAATACAGTTTCATTCTATCATTGATGGGTCCAAATACAGTTTCATTCTATCATTGATGGGCCCAAGTACAGTTTCATTCAATCATTGATGGGCCCAAATACAGTTTCATTCAATCATTGATGGGCCCAAATACAGTTTCATTCTATCAGTGATGGGCCCAAGTACAGTTTCATTCAATCATTGATGGGCCCAAATACAGTTTCATTCTACCATTGATGGGCCCAAGTCAAGTTTCATTCAATCATTGATGGGCCCAAATACAGTTTCATTCTACCATTGATGGGCTCAAGTACAGTTTCATTCAATCATTGATGGGCCCAAGTACAGTTTTATTCAGTGATTGTTTTATAGTCTTTTGGGCCTTTATATTGGTTCTTCTAGCAACAACTAAAGAAGCTAAATCTGAGTTCACACAGAAAATTACACTGACTCAAATCAGCAGATTTAATGTGAGTGGGGACAGGTGGTCAGATGTTGGTTGAGGCTCTAGAATAATCTGGAAAGTGATGAGTAAGACAGACTTGAACTCACAGATTTGAGATTAAATCATTGGAGCGGAACAGTCAAAATTGATTTTATCAGGATAGAAGTGTTGTAGGTCTATGCATGATATGCTGGTGAATAGATACAAGGTAAACAGAAATACTGTTTCGTCCTGATGACAGGGTTTTTCCAAACTGGTTTGTATTGTAAGATGATTTAATGGTAAGAAAATTAGAAAAATCATTTAAAACAAATAAACGGCAGAAGAAGAAAAACTTATTAGCTAACAAAAACAGATAAGAAAAGCCCCCCAAAAAATTCATTAATCATGAAGCTGCATTTTCTGAAGTCAGCTTTAAGTACGTTCCAGAATTTTTTCAGCTTACTTATGCTATAGTTAAAAACTATTAGATCGGCAGTACATATTCTCTTCAAAGGACACACAACTTTCATGGTTAAGGTTTATCTACGCTTTAAAGCTCTGCAGACTTTCTGGTTCATTACCATTTTTGGTTCTGTAAATAAATACAATATTACAGGTTAGAGATAAGCGTTTCCATTTATAATGCATATCATGTCCGTTAATTGTTACTTATTACGCTTGTCAGTTTTGCTAAGTTTTATAATAATCAATATATCATTTCATGCGCTAAATTTAACTTCCCAGCAGATTGGTAATTCTTGTGGTATCATTTACGTAGAGCTTTGAGCAAGCAGCTGTAGTAAACATAGCCTTTGGTCTTTGGACTCTTTCTATTCAAGCAATTAATCTTATGATAGAATTTGAAAAGCCTTAGCTCACACCAATATATAGTTCCTGGTGATTAAGTTAAGCTCTACCCATTAATAATTAATCTTAGTGTATAATATTACTGATGCTGGCTAGGCACTGACATTTAATGTTCAGGTCGTGGTGGAGATAGATAGATCACATCTTCTTTATAACAGATCAGTTTATCTTCTCTGCTTGATCTAAAAGGGTTACATGAGGTTACAACATCACATCATCCTAAACATCCACTGCAAACTGTACAATCATAATGTGGATTAAACACTGTCTCTTTTCTGGACTACTGTTGCTGGCTTCACTAGCTGTTAATGGTAAGCTTTAATTTATTAATAACGTTTAAAAACTTGATTGTTTGATTTCTGACATAATGTTTGCTCTTCTGTTTGTTTCAGTTGAATCAGCCAAACGAAACAGAGCTCGGAATTCAGTAGCTAAAAGATATGTTAGAAATTATCCCAGAAATAATCCAGGCTCGAGACCTTCTTTGAATATTGGAGGACTATCTGATGGTATTATGGATGCTTTTATGCCTGCATTTGATGGCATAGCTACAGGTGTCAATATGCCCGACAACAGAAATAACCGAGGTCAGTTAACTATCAGCAAAAAATTTAGTTTCAGAAATAACTTTTTAGAGGTCGTCAAGTTCTTGTCATTGTCAACTCTTGTGATGTGTCAACTGGAAGTAAAGTTTTCGATAAAAGCAAGTTACCTCTGGTTCGCAATTATTTCTCATACATAACTGATAATAGCAGTCAAGTGGTTCCCGCCTGACTAATTAATTGCTAATCCTCATATTGTGGCAATTTCTGTGGTTGACTATATTGGGGATTTGCCAACCAATGCCAAAATATTAAAAAGTCACCTGTGATTCCTCGTTACTAAATAATTGAACCCATAAATCAACAGAGAGTATGCATTTTTGCTCTTTTGAACTTAGCAACAGAGTTTTATTTTGCAGTAGCTTTTTTCCGTTGTGAAATTTTGGCTTAATGCCCCGAGTGGTTTGTAGTTTAAATTTATGTAATACTTCCAGGTAATCCAAATGGTAGACAACCTCTAATTGAATTAACTCCTGAATATATAAAAATAAATTATCCTTGGATAGAAAGCTACAACGCGGGTAAGAATATCTTCCTTTTCAGAGTTGTAGCTTTAAACCTTTCAAGAACAATCATAAAACCTGTCATTACGTATGGTATTTGTTAATCAAACCAACCATGTTCTTTTATTTAGCGGCGTACTCGTCTAGCTCGAGTTCCAGTAGCACACAAGTTGAGATAAATTCTCACCACGAGGAGAGCAGCGTTATAGGTGAACTATGTTCGACAGTGTCTTACATGTGTGTCTCTTTGGTTAGTTTTGGTGATTGGTCCCTGTGTGCACCATGATTGGTGTCCAAACAAAACATTGTAGATGGATTACTGTGAAGCGCATGTGTTGTTGTTTGCTATTAACCATGTACACCTTCATCCGTCCCTTTGTTCAACTGTTATGTCTTTATCTTTAATCTTATTCCTTAATCCCTCTCCATTTTACTCTTAACATACTGAAGAAACAACCAAAACTCTTCAATGAACTGTTTCCAAATGGTGTTAAAATTTGTTAGAAAATTTATTAACAGACAATATAGTAAGTCAGTGTGCTGTTTTTTGCAGTTGTGAAGAGCACAAACGGTGCCTCTACATCAGGTTCAACTTCACAAAATGGTGATAATACTGTACCTCAGACTTCAGCTAGTAACACAACAGGCACTACTGAGCCACCCAATCACCAACAGAACACTCACAGAAATGAAACCTGGACAAGGTTTAATAATCCGAGGTTTTTGCTAGATCAACTGGACGGGTTGTATAGAGATGATTATGACTTCACGGTGACCCAGGGTGCTAAAATAGGAAATGGGACGTACAAGGTGAGTGATTTATCACAGTTTAAATTGTGGATATATGTTGATGACAAAGTGATAGTTTTTTCCATGTTACCCAGCTACATTGCTGTACACTCACATAAACTTTGTTTTAACCAAGAAAAGGCCATAAAATAAGTTTTTGTCGTAGCAAAAGTTTTTCTCAAACAGATATTTAGCGAGGATTATCTAAAATAGAAAAACACTACGAAATAGTTACATTAACTGATATATTGTGTTTGACTTTCAGGTGAAACTGTTACAAGACTGGAGAAGACTGCCTATTTATGGCAATGCTCTAATTTTTAAACAAGAAGAGAATGCAAACATGATACTAGAAACGGCTGATGGGGATTTCTTGAGTGGAATAGAAGATGATATCCCATCGGAGGTACCATCTCTGTCTACTGATGAAGCTTTACAGAGAGCTTTGGTCTACAATGAAGATGAAGGGAAACCTATTAGAAATGTAAGTAATTATCAGCTTTTGAAGAAATATTATAGTACATATACATTAATATTGCTTTTCTTAGCCTTTCCAAAGCTATTTTAATGATAGGTAACCACTCATTAGCACTACTCGGGTAGTCCCAAAACACAGAATTATATAATAAATACCCTCACCATTGTAGCCAAAGACCAAACTTATAGTTGACACCATCGGAGAAAAGGCAGTATTGGCATACTTGATCAACTACTTTGTCCCTGGATCTGAACTACCACAAGATCCAATTACTGCAAGACCTTCACCACCAACTGTACCTTCATTTACTACCTCTACAACCTACTTATCTAATCGGCAAGAAAGACGCCGCCGTAGACGATGTCGGAGAAAGCGAACTCGTGCTCAAATAAACCGATGTTTAAGAGAATTCTCAACCACTAGTAAGTTAAATACATAATTCTACTGCGCAGCAGTATTTTTTGCAGAGCATCATGCTCACATTCCTTGTTCTGTCAGCCTTTAAGGATGCATGTTATGGATTCTAGCTTTGTTTGGTAATTGTTGACCAGTTTTGATGTGTTTGTATTTCATTTCAGCGACAACTAGCCGTCCAACTTTTGTACAAGATCCAACCCCATCATTTTTGACAACAAGACACGGGCACAGACGACCTTGGCTGTTAATGAATGCCAACTCAGGAGAGGTAAGATATAAAGAAATTGCTAGACCTAAACTGTTTGAACTTTTGTGAACTTGAATTCCTTGAGGTCCTATCTATTTTCCTCGTTATTTGGTGATCTTATTTCATTGTAGGTATACCAAGCTTGGAATGGATATGCTTCAAATATCGAACCTAGTAGGGTTGTGATCAGAGCTGGTAACCCTGTTTATGGTGTTCAGGTAAGTCTGGCTACTAGTTTCTAGCTACTAACTCAGAGGCTTAATAAGCTGATCTAAGACACAATTTCAAGTTTCTGTTGTGGTTCAACTTTTTATCTCTACAATCAATCAGGATTAAGTCAGTGATAGATATATGTGAGATGAAAAAGACGAATGATTATTGTAGCTTTTGATCAAGTCTACTGCAATAGATTCACTACTAATGCTAACTGCTGAAGTCTTCACAGATGTTTTTTTCCAATTTGTATTGGCCTTAAACTTTGCTGCATTGCTTGATATTGAAACTTTTTATTTTTTGCAAGAGGTTCACCTGAAATATCCAAGCTGTCAGATCATTGACTGTTTCTCGTTGAAACTCAGCACGCAATTAATTTTCCATTTTTGCAGGAATATTCAGAAATTATGTACAGAGATAGTGATGTGGACTCCTGCTATTACCAACAGCCACTTGGAGGACTGTATTTTCTCAGAGTAAGTATTGAACTCTACAAAACACCTTTATTTACTTCCATTACATTCTTATTTTTTTCTGTTACAATGGTATGGTTGCAAGTGTTTAGGTTTTCTTAAAATAAAGCAGTACCAGAGGAATCGATCTGAAAATTGTTTGTATAACAGCATGAAAGCAATCACAGATTGCTATTACTAAAACACAAAATAATGAAAAAAATAATGTTTAATAAAACCGGCTCGATTGTTTATGTTTTTAAACATAATTAAATTATATTTCATTTTTTGCCCTCGTCTCTCCAATCTTCCAGTTCATTGATACAGGAATGTCCAATCATATTATTACTCAAATTAGAAGATGTTACCCATTGTTTGCAATACATATTTTGATCCATAATTGGAAAACATACAAGACAATACGTTGTTTTTGCCCATTAGATAAGAACTGTATTTATCGCATACATTATTTAATTAGGTCAATGACAAAACCAGCTCTAATACCGCCAATGTGTACAAGTTCAGATGTCCTGATGGACGCCGCACTACATATGACGTCACAAACGGCACTCCAAGCCCCAGAAATTCAGCATTCAAGTGGGGCAGTGAAGCGATCAAGTTTCTAAAAAGAACGAGTAACTCCAAATGGAACTTTAATGTAAATATTTGTTTTTATGTTTTATTCATCACTGAAATGTTTCAAAAGATTTGTAGAAGCCATGTAAACTGTACTCATAGGGTATGAATACATTAATTTTAGGTGCACATAGAAACCCATCATGATGGTCTCACAGCTGGCTGGAACGGTGAAGAAATTTGGCTCGGGGATGGAGATCCGAAGTAAGCTTGTAATTATGAATGATTTATTTTCCTGAAATAATTAAGAAATGTTCATGTCATTCAAATCAATACAGGTCCTCTTCTTTTTATGCTTAATTCAATATTGTAAGTTTGATCTTCTGCTCTTATATTTTGCTAGTTTGCTAGATTTACTTTTTTATACTGTGGGTTTCTTTACCGTTTTCACTCTTTCAATATCATTCAATCAAATTGCTATCTAGGTATACTCTGTATGCAAACGATGCAACTAGCCTGACATAGTTCTAAGCTTCAAATGTTCAGAATCAACCAAAGATGAACCAATTTTTTAAACAAGAATATGGAATACTGTTTTATTATCGCAACAGTCTCAGTGTCTGATTGAAATATAATTTACATTGGAGAAATGGTATTGTTTTTTTATTAATTTTGGTTTTGGGTTTTCAATTAAATGTTTATATCGATTCCAGTATATAAAATAATAGCTTTAGATATCCAGCCTTGTATTAGTGATGCTATTGAACGCTAATGGGTAAGCTTTGATGTTACAAATAGAAGTTGACTTGATAGCTTTTGTCGCCGTCCTTGTAGATATTTCTACCCAATGACCACTCCAGACACAGTCACCCATGAGCTCACCCATGCTTTCACAGAGCACAACTCACAGCTGGAGTATCACTATCAATCTGGGGCCATGGACGAAGCCTACTCTGATATGGCTGGTAAGATACCTGCTTTACCATCGATTGGGCATTTACTGCTTAGGCCTATACTGAAATCTTCCGAGAATTTACTGGTTTTCTCAATAGACTCGCTTCAAAGCATTTCAATCTTTGAAATTTCATTCTTGTTTTTACTTTGCTTGTAGCTGTGGCATTTCTCGATCATTACTTCAAATATCCCCAAAATCTGGTGTATAGACTGGGACGAACAGGACTGAAGTTGAATTCTGCCATAAGAGATGTTTGCAACCCTAGAAGTACCAGCCTACTTTTCTATGACCGTAATACACCAATAATAGGTGAGCTCAGTAATTTAATCGCTAGATTTAAATCTTTTCATTCGGAATTCTATTTTAAGATTTAGATATTTAACTTACAGCAAACTTGGTGTTTGCTTGTAGTGAGTGCACGACATTACACTAGAGAAAGTGGATCACACAATGCCAGTGCTTTATACAGTAAAGCTTTTTGTGATCTGAGCAAGACTCCAGGCTGGAACATACAGCAAGCATTTAAGGTCAGTTAGACCGCAGTTTGATCGCATTCTCTATGAGGGTATTCAGATTCATTATCGCACATAGAAGTTATCCATTCTAAAACAAGAGACAACTCCATGTCAAACTAAATCAATCTTAACCTTATTATTAATTTTGGTCTATGTATTTTCTACTTTTCTAACTTGAACACTATTTTAGTCATGTTTTTGTAAGGGGCAACAACTCCTAATTTTACTTTGTTGAAAATGTATTTTTTCAACCATTCGTGTTGCAGGTATTCACAATAGCTAATACTGTATACTGGAATCCAAGGGAAACATTTAACTCAGGTGCTTGTGGTGTAAAAAAGGCTGCTTGGGACTACAAAAACACTCTCCAAGCGGTTAGAGATGTGGACAACGCTTTTCAAGTAGTGGATATAGCTTGTGATCAAAGAGATTGGTTTAATATTGCACGGGCATAATATATGTTTAGCAATAGCTAAGTACTTGACTTTAAGCTTTAACAATCATTTTTTAATTATTTTTGAAATATTCAGAAGCTCAATCAGGCATTTGATGGGTTTGTATTTATATTTTTTCTCTATGTAAACCAAACAAACTTAACAATATTATAAGAAATATGTTTTGTGCCACTAAGAGCTCATTATTTTTGTTACGAAAATTATGCTGCAAATTTTGGAAAGATAATACAACTAAGTTTAAAATATTTGTCACTCTGTAAAAGTATTTTTGATTATGTTGTTCATAAGTAATGTTTGATTGCTATATAATTAATTTTAGATACTTGCTTTTTCAAGTTGTTGTAGTATGTGTTGTTATGTTATGTACAGTTATGATACAGTATACCACCAAAGAAAAGAGTCTCTTATCTTTGATCCATTATTATTGGTTTACAGTTTGTTTTTAATAAATTTTTCAAAAAGCCCCTTTCCCCAACACCCTAGGTACCCACAAACTTGAGACGTTACATTCAATTACAAACCCAGCTAACCAGAGCCTGTAGTTATTTCAGATTTATGTACTCCTGGATATCCAACCTACTTTTTTACATCGACCAACTTGTCGCAGAGCCGTTTAACCATTTTCCTATTCTCTAATTTATCCTAAGAAGCCAAAAAAAGTGTGTCTACAGTTGGAGTTGTCCTCTTTTTCCAATAGATTTCATTAAAAATTTTAGTTATATTAAATTATAGGTCAAAATCTATATATACAAACTTGAAAACAACTGTAGTCTGTGTATGTGTTTATCCATCTGTGATTCCACCTTCATAGATGCCAAAACCGCTTCACTGAGAGAAAATAAAATTGTTGTAAAATTTCTCAATTAATTTAATGTACTGCAGGGGGTTTAAATTTCTCATATGATCTCAAACTGCATTTTTTTGCAGATTTAGCATTTTTGAATGATCAAATCAATAGTAATTTCAATGACTGACAACAATTCATCCAGGTTTTTTGTAATGAACTACATGTATACCAAAGTTAACGAACTATGCTATTAAGCGCAATAACTTTGCGATGTTTATTGGTTGGTTTGTGAGATTGTTATAAATTGCGCTATAAAGGAGAGGTAAAACTTTTATTTTCGTGACCCAAGCAAGCTACATCATTATTTTTCTCATTTTTTTCTTTTCATTTATTTATCACTGCAACCAGATTGTTCGGTTATTGGTTTTAATTATTTCACTAGAAAAAATGAACTACTGATATAAGGATAATGTACTTTTAATTATAATTGCAAAGTCAAATCAAAGTGATTGGGTGAGTAACCCATGATTATCGATGATGTGTCATAATAATTATACCTACTACCACTAATATTATTATTATCATTATGCTTAATATTACTACCATGGTTATTGTTTTTTTTTGCTTTAAAAATACCTCATTTTGGCAATAACATTAACAATATATTTTTCATTTACTTTAATTTGAAGTAATTTTCGTATTTATTAGCAATTATTATCATTCAGGGAATTGGTTAAAATTCATCGTTATCT
Source organism: Cryptosula pallasiana (assembly GCA_945261195.1). Lineage (NCBI taxonomy): Eukaryota > Metazoa > Bryozoa > Gymnolaemata > Cheilostomatida > Cryptosulidae > Cryptosula > Cryptosula pallasiana. The sequence goes on along the minus strand of OX183134.1, from coordinate 26,826,099 downwards.
ATTTTAGCCTTTCTTATTATTATCAAAATGTTTCTTACTGTCAATTCTTATCATTACTACTTAATAACAGCTACCGCTGTTTTTGCTCGCTCTCATTGTTTATAACTTGATTTATGACAGCACTGTTGAAAGTAAAAAAAATCAACAACCCGCCTGTAACAATATCATTGGTAGCTTTAAGATGAAAAACTGATAGATAATGATGTTCATCATATTGTAATTGTGTTATTATTATTATTTAATTATCAGTTTATTTGATTCTATTACTCCACAATGCTGCCATGTATTTTTCTATGGAAATTTCTTGATAGTTACTGTCAAAGTATGGATTCATGAAAAAGTTGGAATTAAATGTCATAAGGAAGTTGCCACAGGAAGAGACAACCACAAGAGGTGGCGTCAAGAAGAGGTGACCAAGGGAAAAGGGGCTGGGAAGAATGCAAACGATATGCCCGAGTATATCATTCATATTTTTTCTGAGGGTTGGCCGGCTAGTTTCCTATATAAATCTAAGCCCACAAATCTGCAACTTATATTAAAGCATAATTAAAAAACTTTGGGACGTTTTCCAAAAGCCCATTCAGGTGCGCGAAGTGAACCAGGCGAAGGAAAAGAAGGATATTGGCTGGTTTAGAATATGCTGCCGAGTTATAAACTCAAGATTATTTTTGGACTAAAAAGTGAATCCATCAAAGGCATTTGCCTGCACTATTAATGTATCTACCTGGGTTATCTCCCTTAGTGATGCAAGTCCTAAGAAACAGATGAATATCCAGCATTAAAACCTGAAAGCCTAGGAAATATTTATTCAACGTGCTGAATAAAGAAGTTCCCTCACAAGCCAACATAGTAGAGAAAAGAAACAAAGACTATTCCAATCCATCTGCTTATGAAGGAGCTAATTATACTTGAGTGTTTTAACCATACCCTAGCTTATAAAGCTAGGGTTGCAACACTAGTCAGACTCAGTTGTTAGTTAGCCATGCTAATGAATACATTTTACCTGCACTTTTGAATAGGTTATTAAACTTATACATACTGTATATGGATTAGCATTGTTGGTTGATTTGGCTAGTTGCCTTGGTTGCATTTTGTAGTTGGTTGACAATTCAGGTCGAGTCAAGATCAAGCCTTAGTCGAGTCGAGATCAAACCTTGATTGAGTCCAGGAGTCAAGGTCGAATCGAAATCAAGTCAAGATCAAATTTAGGTTGTGTTGTAAAAATCAACTTATTCCGCAGCTGAAGACAACTACAATGGTTACTTTCATATCACTCGCCCTACCCTAAAACAGCACAACATGATTAGAGAGGGCTGAAAATCTCAACAGTATATGTGGAATTTGTTATTGTCTAGATGTTGCAGTAAATGCATAATTGTTGTGAACTCTAGTGTACCAACATGAAAAGGGTACTTCGCGCCTTCGCAAAATATATCAATGGATGTCTGGCTGCGTGCCTTTTGAGGTTGATGTGAGTCAGCAGAATTCTTGATTGTGATGGTCTCACTCTGTAGTGGTTTTTAGTGAGCATTGAGAAAAGATATTCTACAAGGACTGAGTCGGTGATAATCAATAGTAGCAGCTTTTTAGCCTGTAAAGGTCACAAGGGTTGCTGATCGCTTGGAGAGAATACAAAAGAAATCACGCTCAGAGAAAGACATGATTTTACAGGCAGTGGCTGTTGGTCGGTTGTTTTACAGCTGCCCAGTGACAGGAAGCCCTACTGGTACCATCAAGAGGTTTTTGTGCAACTAGTTGTGTTTTTGATAAAGAAGAAGCAAATTTTTTACTTTCAGGAAGAAACTTCAAGTTTTCAATTTTTTTCTCATTGATGCATTATACAACATTCTAACTAAAGCAAAGTTTTTCTAAATGAAAAAGAACTGTTAAAATTGCTGTGAAGGCCAGCAAAGAGTTTAGTAAATTAAAGTTTTTTTCACAATGAAACCTTAAAAAATGTAACAATTCCTAATCAACAATAAATTTAGTTGGTGAAAGTGAAGGGTTGTCTCCTCATTAAAAAAGACAACTCTGTGCAATTGCCGGCTCCCCCCCCCCCCCCCCTCCATTTTTCCAAAAAGAAGCTAGTAGTTTGCGTATTATTTCGTTTTAGTTCAACCTTATTATTAAGAATTAAATTTCACTTTTATTATTTTTGTTAAATGCATCAGAACTTTGCTTGTTTTTTTCCAAAGAGTAGTTGCAAAAAGGGAAAGATAACCAAGTTTTTATTGGTATGGTTCTTAAACTACTTAGCTACAATGAATAAAAAAACCTTCAAATAGAGAAAAGTGTTAAAACACTGACTTATTTCACATTTTTCACCTGGTATCAAATCATTTTCTGGTCCAGGTTCTACAATTTAATTTATGTATTCATTTGTGGTTCCAGTTGTTCAATTGGCAAATGGTTCCCAACAAATAATGCTCACAAACAGGAGCATGGTAGGTTTTGAAGGTGTAAACATAGTGATCTTTTGTTAAATAGATTAAACAAAACTTTTTTGCCAAACTCTTATGGCTATCAAGTTTTTAGTTGTTGGAGTAATCAGCGAAGATTCTGGAATTCTATAGAAAATTTCACAACTCCAAAGAAACTAGTTCAATTCCCAAAAGCAAATGAAAAATTAGACCATCGCACGATCAATGTCCTACATTACATTTGTGTGCAAACACTTTAAAAGTAAATGAATAATCTTTGAGTTTTGAAACAGTTTATCATGTTGAAAAACTGAAACTGAACAAACAACAACAAAAGACAAATTCCAAAAAAATGACTGCAACAATTGCACGTTTCATTAAGTTCTTTGAATAACAGTTTCAAGTATGCTCACAACCAGATATCAACCAGAGTTTCCTCCTGGTGGTAGAGAAATACGGCTCTTTAGCCAAACCAATCACTTCTTATTACCAGGAAAAGTAGCATTCTAAACATTGGACCATTTGATGTTCACATTTGTTGATCAATAAGGAAAGTGTTTGTATGAACCAAGCATTAGCCAAGGTTAACAAATCCTGAATTGCAACGAACATAAATAAGCAAATCTTTGAGTAAACAAGCAACATGTTTACATTTACAAACGATGAATGAGATTTTTTGCAAGTGGTTAACTTGTTCAAGTATGAAAACATATTGTTTACCAATATGCAAATTGTCCTTATTTACATCAGAAATATGTTGGCGAGCTTGAGTTAATCATTCATGTTAGCCAGTGCTCAATGTAAACTATGTGTATAGACAGTAGAAATAGAACTTTGATAGACTGATAATTTCAAACCACTTAAAGGGTTACAAGGATTTTTTCACTTGAGGGTCCTTTTGCGTACATTTGTGCCCAAGGTAGAGGTTGGAAGTGCATGATGCTGCAGCGATACATGCTGTTTACCTCATGTTCTTTGCACGCGTAAACAATTGTGTTTTTCTGCTACATATATTGCGAAGCTCGTTTAGTATTTCTCATAAAAAACTTCACCTGGTTTACGTTGTGGTCTGTTTTGTGAATTAATTAAGATGCAATGTGCAGCTATATGGTATCGAGACTGTGATAGCGAAGTGCTAATAACTTGAGCAATATAAGTTACTTTCTATGACTGTTATTTTCACAGTTGGTCAATGGCAGTTCTATTTGCAAATTATTCTTTTTACCTGCATGTCTAATTATCGTGTAGAGCAAAAAGCTGCCTTGTTTTGCTGTTTGCTGTCCCTGAATGTTGTCATAGGGTCTGTTATTTAACTTTGATGCTTGGCCATCAAAACGTGCACTAAAAATGTTTTTCTACAGGTCTTAAGTAATTTCTGATTTTAGTACATTGTTACAAAAACCTTGAGCAGTTTTTTCCTTAATAGTACCACGCTTGATTACTTGCAATTTGAATCAAATAGTTCTTTAGAGTAGACAAAGATAAACGTTAACTATAAGCTGGAATAAAATGTCTATTTAATAAACACTAATGTATTATAGATTCAAACTTGTCACTTTAAAAGTGGTTAGTGGAGGTTTCTGAAAGACTAATTGCTTTAATAGCCACAGATCATCTTCCTTGCAGATTTTCAATAACAAGCAAGTCACACGTGCCGCTATGCGTACTGCTCCAAGTCTCTGTTTTGCATACAAAGTTCAAGGTCTTATTTTAAAACAAATAAATCTCAATCGCGAATAAAAACCTCTTTTATTGACATCATTGCCTCAGCTAATCAGCTTTAATAACACACACCTCCCATTTTCCTTCCTACAGGATGTGCCTAAAAGCGTCTGCCAGATAAAACTACAAAGAGAAAGTAGCTAACAAACAGACTAATCCACAGGAATATCTGCTTTGTTAATCTTGTGTCAGGCCCAGATTATATGTATTTAAATACCCGAGTTCCTTCGCTTTTAGGATGTCAGAATGGAGCTATTGATCAGCCAAATAATCATAAATTTTCTTTATTTCATTTTCGGAAGAAATGGATGATGTATGCTGGATATGCGGTGATTAATACTTGGAAAAGTCAGAGTTCTCAGATGAATGGCATATTAACAGAAGCTTTACTGCACTCATACCCAGTAATATCTCATGAATGCAGTTGATATCATAAACTAAGAACTCTCATCGTCTATAGCTTTTGAACCAAAACTAACAATAGTCCGATTATATTTCCATAGTTTATCAAGAATTGATGAAAAATAATTGTGTAATTATCCTTTATTCTTGGTATAGAAAACTAAACAATTTTTTTGAGTTTGAAATTGTAGTTGGAAAAGTATTTACTAAAACAGCTCTTGCAGCTTTCAATGCTGCCATAACTCTTAGCTCAACAACCTGTTGCTCACCAACTAGGTAGTAAAGCCACTCAATCTCTTTCTTTCCACTTGGTCTGCATTACTGACAACTACTCACAATGCATTGCACGCGTTAGCCATTGAAAACAGAGCGCTATGATTGGTTAACTTGTCACTGCTTGTGATATAATTAGTTTCACCTGATTGCTACTATTTGTGGTATCACTTACGTAAAACAGTATGGAAGCACGTGTAATAAATATAGCCTTTGGCCCGCCTACTTGTTGAATTTAAGCTATCACTAATGTGGATAGGCTTGAATAGCCTCAGCCAATGGTGACTTATGACTTCCTGGTGATTAATACAACCATTAATAATTAATCTTTGTGCATGACATCGCCTGCGCTGGCGTACTACTCACATTTATCGTGTAGAACTTGGAGAGAGAGATCGCATATTTGACGTAAACAAGTATTCAACCTCGGCTGGTCCGAGACAGAAGATTCACACAAAATAACTTATACAATCATAATGTGGAGTAAACACTGTCTATTTACTGTCATATTGTCGTTTGCTTCATTCTATACCATTGGTAAGTTGCTGTTTGTTACTGTCGCGCGATGAATCTGTTTTATTGAACTCTACAATTGAAAGCGTTGCATCGTTTAGTTGAATCCGCGACAAGGCACTATGCCAGGACTTCCGTGGCTAGGAGTAATGCCAGAAGTAGAACTACTACTGAAGCTCCACATATCCCCACTCCACGGACAACCCTGAACACTGGTGGGCTGTCTGATACCATCATGGATGCCTTCAGACCAACAATAAATGGCAACACTCCAGGAGTCAGCGCTCCCAGAAATAACAATAACAGAGGTAAACTGGTTCATTGACTAGACTAGTTCTATTTGTATGCCAAACTGTAGCTATTTTTAGTGCTTGTGATAGCATGAAATTTTAAACTTATCTTTTATTTCTATTGATAAATTCTATAATAAATGGTTTAAAAAACAGCTGCAGGCAGTAAGACTAAGTCTTGGTACATTTCTCAGTTCTAGTACATCGTTTCCTACCATTTTCAAACTGATGGTAAGTTGAACAGAGGCTAGTTTCAACAGGGTATGTTATCTTTCCCAGTTTTATATTTGGAAACTGAGCAATGTCTATTTCCTTCTGAGGCTTCCTTATTCCTTTTCATTGTTGATTGCATGTACACTTTCAGCATATAATTAGCCGAGTGATCAATCATTTACTCACATCTAAAACTTTGTGTAGGCAATCCGAATGGTCGCCAACAACAGCCTACACAGTCGGAACCAGCTGAAGTGAATCTTACTGCGTCTGACATTCGTAGGAAATATCCATGGATTGAAAACCCTCAAGCTGGTAAGTATTAGCTAGAGCATGAAACTGTAGCTGAATGGTTTTTGTAACGATACAATTGGGTATAGTGTTCTCTAAATTTTTATTTTCGGTGATTGATTTTTATTTTTTAAATATATTGGCATAAAATAAAGTATTGGATGTTTGAATTTATATGCACTGAGACTATTGAGCTTCATAATGAAAATATTTAATACAATCCAAACTTTTCTAAAACAAATTGTTTCTATTTTCTTATTTCTAGGCTGTTGTGTTTCACAAATTTTTCAGAATAAAAAATTTTCTAGAACAAAGAACAAAAACACTTTTTGGATCTTTAATAATAATATTTTTTATATCTATGAATGTTGAGCACCTTCAAAATAATAAGATTTAAAATGCTGCGCTATATTCATATTCAGTTGTGGACAGCACTAATACTTCATCCAGCTCAGGTCCAGCTCCACCACCAGCTAGACGTGCTGGACCTCAGGCTTCTTCTAACGGAGCACCAGGTCCCACTGCAGTGCCTACCACTAAAGGATATGATGGCTGGACAAGGTTTAACAACCCTAACTTTTTAAGAGATCAATTGGAAGGTCTGTATAGAGATGATTATGACTTCACAGTAGCACAAGGTGCTAAAACTAGAGATGGGATATATAAGGTAAGAGCGAGATAAGTTTCATCGAAAGCTGACTGAATTTGTTTCTTTACCATTTAAATCATTTTTATGAAGCATAAAAAGATCCTTGAGTTAGACAGAATGCATACTTCATTGCTGGAAACTAAAATCATAAAAAAACTCAATCTTGAGCTATGGTGGATATATCAGGCTCAGTGCGGATTTTGTAGTATGACTTTGCTCACAATCACTCCTGCTGGACCACCTTTTCTCTCTGTTTCCCAGGTGAAAATTCTGCAGAATTGGAGAGGTCTGCCAATTTATGACAATGCTTTGACTTTTAAACAAGAAAATGATGCCAACATGATTCTGGAATCAGCTGATGGTGAATATTGGAGTGGCATAGAAGATGATATTACAACAATTATACCAGCTTTGTCACCAACTGAAGCAGTGGACAGAGCTGTGGCCTACAATTATGATCAAGGCAAACCTGTGCAAAATGTAAATCTTTTTGTCATACCTATTTAGATTATATTGTTGATCTACAATCAATGAGACAATATTAAAAACCAATATAGCATTTTGATGCATAATAGCAAACCTGGTTTTTATTGCAGGCAAAAGCGAGTTTAATGATAGACACAATTGGTAACAAAGCAGTTTTAGTGTACAGTATCAACTACTTTGTTCCTGGCAATGATCTACCACAAGATCCGACACTTACACGACCCCCGCCACCTCAAAGACCTCCACCACCTCCACGCACCACAACTGAGACTCCCCTTTCTACGTTTTATCGACCGCAAAGTCGTCAGCAACGACAACTTCGTAGAGAATGTCGCCGAAAAAGCACTGAAGCAGCTAGAGTTCAGTGTTTGGCCGACTTATCTACAACAAGTATGCATTTCACCCTAGTTCTGCTATTTATGCTAAATCTTGTGTTGGTCATTTCTACGGAAGCTTCTGATAAAACTGGTTACTTACAAGAGAGCGGCAATAGTCAGCTAGTTGCTCTAACCGTTGCCTCACCTTTGCTAACTGTTCTCTATCCACTGGCATTGTTCTCTGCTGTCTTTCTTGCTAGCCATGCTTAATTATCACTACTTCTCTTTTAGCAACTACTAGCAGTCCACCCAGTGTACAAGATCCTACCTCTCCAATCAAACTAGCAAATCATGGATTCAAAAGACCTTGGTTACTGATGAACGCCAATTCTGGAGAGGTAGGAAAATACTAATATACAGGTGTATATTTTTTTTAAATATGCTTGACCATTAAAAAACAAAAAGTATTAAAAAGCTAAAATAGTTTAAATTGGCTCATTTTGTAGATATATCAAGCTTGGGATGGCTTGACTGGCCTTATCAAACCTGGCAATGTGCCAATCAGAACAGGCAATCCGATTTACGGTATTCAAGTAAGTCTAGCTACCATCTAGTTAATAGTTAGTAGCTAGTAGTCAGTAGCTGTTAGAATTTTTTTGTTGCAATGAGGAGCAATTGGATTGTGATTCATTTTTTGAGTTACATGTAGTTGCTGGCTACTAGTTACTAGTTAATGATGAGAAAAAGCTTTAAAGATGATTCACTGTTTGATCACTCCTTAATGCAACAAAAAGTTTTCTGAATCTAGTTATCGTGCAAGTTTCATATCCTGTCTTTGCCACTGGTAGGCTATTTGTTGGTGTATTCAATTTAGGTTTAAGTATTGTAATGTAGGGATATTGAGAGCATCAATTTCCACTCCATCACCACAGATTACCTTCTGGCACAAGTCATACACTTCCTTTAAACAAAAACAATCCTTGTTATTGTTAAAACAGTTTTGTATTGTTGATACGAGTGTCATAAAAATTTTGCAACAGTTCTTTGTTAAAAGCGGAATGGTGACATCATAAGACGAACATTTGGTTTAGTGCAACAACAGTTCTTTGTCTCTACTTTAAACAGGAGTACACAGAGCGTATGTACAAAGACGACGTTTCAAATTCCTGCTATTATCAGAAGCCAATTGGTGGAGGAAACTTTCTAAGAGTGAGTTATAAAGTTGCAAGAGTTTAGAAGCTAGTAATGAACTTCAGCGTTGTATTGCAGTAACAGTCTCTTCACTAATAGCTTGTTTTTCATTACAATTTAACCAAGGGCAATTAAACACAGATTTATTTGATGTAATCTACTAATACATTTGCGCAATAAAGATAACAACATTATACAGTAACATCAACAACTTGTGATGCTACAGCTTTCTAGTGGTTTGTAAGTTTTGCTAGTCGAAAAACCTTTTTGCTCTAAACAACTAGAAAACTTACATTTGGAATATTTTTATTTTGCAGCGCTTTTGACTCAAACAAAATGCAAAGGCAACTGTTTAACTGCGAACGTTTCTGAATTCTTAAAAATTGAAACTTTTTCATTTCAATCATTACGATGATTTGTCGCTACGTAAAATAAACTCTTTTTACCTAACTGTAACAAAACATCACTTTTACGTCTCTATGTTTTGAGTTGGTAAATGCTGTTACAAATTTTAGCTCAGTAATTGAATGAAGTTGAATTGTAGTATTCCTTAAAGTTTATGATCGACTTATTGTGAAAATTGTTTTCTGATGACGTACAGTTAGGTCTAACAACATCAGTTGGTGCCAAAAATTTCAAACATTTCGAGGCACATTATACATTGAGTGCAGTTCAACTCATAGCTTCTGTTGTCTTTTTTTTATAAATTCATTGCCTCACTTTCCATGTAGGTAAATGATAAAACCAGTTCCAATACGGCCAATGTATACAAGTTCAGATGTTCTGATGGTAATCAAGCAAACTATGATTTCACCAACGGAGCCCCTAGCCCCAGAAATTCAGCATTTAAATGGGGTAGCGAGGCTGTCAAGTTTCTGAAGAGAACAAGCAATTCTAGGTGGAACTTCAATGTAAGCAGCAAAAGTTGTTCGCTTTCAGTCATTTCTAGCCATCCGCTTTAATAATCTTTTTGTGAATCCTCAAAAACAAATAAAAAAAGTATATAAATTTTAGATCAACATAGAGACCCACCATTCTGGTTTTTGGGCTGTGTGGAATGGCAATGAAGTTCAACTCGGTGATGGAGACGCAGTGTAAGTTTTAGGCTGAAAATAGGCGCGCAAAAGTTTAGTGAAGTTTTATTTTGTTTTGGGATTTTATTAATTCAAATTATTGCGATTATTTGAGGCGTTGAAACCCTTATTTAGATTGTGCCCACGGTTTTATGTGATTGAATTCGCTCACCATAAAAAAGTCTATCTACATTTATGTCTCTATGGAAGTGTGCTAGAGTTTATATGTGTTTTTTAGCTACCTCTATCCACTAACGACTCCAGACACAGTCACCCACGAAGTCACTCATGCTTTTACAGAGCAAAACTCCAACCTGGAGTATCAACATCAATCAGGGGCCATTAATGAGGCCTACTCTGACATGGCGGGTACGACTCATTTAATCTTCCCGTTTGCCTTCAGCTTGACGAATATTTTTATTAAATTTAGCAATTCATAAAACAATAGTTATTCTTTTTTATTTAATGTCTCACAAAATAATTTTTGCTTGTAAAACTTGTGAAAACTTTTGATCGATGTTTCGTGGAACAGCATTAAGCACTTTTACTCTTACTTTTCACAGTATCATGAAATGCAATCATCATGGATCGTAGCTGCAAAAGAATTCAAGTCGTAAATTTTCTCAACAAGAATTATGACGTGTTTACATTTAATGGGGATAGAACCTTACTGTGCCTTATGGTTTTTCATTCATGCATTCTTATTACAGCTGTGGCATTTATGGATTACTTTTTCAACTACCCCCGAAATCTGGTGTATAAGTTGGGGCGCACAGCGGTAAAGCGTAATATTTCCATTCGTGACCTATGTAATCCTGGCAGCAATGGACTGCTGTTCTATGACCACACAAAACCAATTATAGGTACGTTTACCAGACAAAAGCCTGTTTTCCAATTTCTTATATATCCTAAAAATGTTTTGTTGAAGCCAAGTTTGAGAAATAACTATACTGAACAGAATTGGTTTGGGAAGGTTTTAGCCGAACATTGTTTTGTAGCGAGTGCTCTCCATTACAATGTCCAAACAGGAGTACACAATGCCAGCGCTTTATACAGTAAAGCCTTCTGTGAACTGAGCAAGACTCCTGGCTGGAGCATACAACAGGCCTTCAAGGTAACACATTGTTTTACAGGAGTTGTCTTCTCCATAAAGCAAGACAACTCTGTAGTTTAACACATTATAGGCTCATTAAAACAATCGATTGTGTTGCAGGTGTTTACAATAGCAAATACTGTATACTGGAAGCAAAGAGAATCGTTTCACTCAGGAGCTTGTGGTGTGAAGAAGGCTGCTTGGGACTTGAAAAACACTCTGCAAGCTGCTACAGATGTGGATAATGCTTTTCAGATTGTGGATATAGCCTGCAATCAACTAAACTGGCTCAATCTTGCACGAGCTTAGTACAATATGTCCTCAAATTATAGCTTGAAGTTCCAAACAATTATTGTCATAAGTTCAGCTGCAAAGACAAAACTTAATCCCCATAAGACTTTTTGTATATTTTTATTATTTTTTTAATTAGTAGTGGTAGTAATTGACAGATTATTTGATATTTAAAATCAAAAAATCATGATTATCTATAAATTCAGTTTAATAAACTTGACTTCAAAGTTTAAAAAAGCCAACATTGTGTTTACGCACGATCAACTTTTACGAACTGTGTAACATAAAATGGTGTTTTACTGATATGGTTTTCCCCGCCTTTTATTGAGAATATGTATTTTATTTATTTTTCGGTCCAAAAAGAGTTGAACCTATTTAAATTTGAAAAAAACAAATAATTTAGCTCTAATAATCATGTTTGCTTTTTATTCACCAGCAATAAATATTTGCAGCAATCTGAAACGCTGCAGTTATATTTTTTATTTTGTCAAGTTATTATTCTTCTTTGTCTGTTCCATTCATGGAAACTGGATTATTCATGCTTAAAAGCTAAAGCATGACTGCATTAAACATCTTTTTACAGAGTTTCTAAAGTTTCTAAATATTAATCTTTTAAGATGCAGATTGATGAATTGTTTGACCTTTAAGCCAACTCAATTCTGACTTACAAGCTTGCCAGAAAATCATTGGCCTCAAAAGCTTGATTTTTGGGTGTGGCCAGCTATAGTAATTTATATGCAAGTTTATATAAAGTTACATAATCTTCATTTATAATAAAATCTGATTGGGTAATTCAAATAGTACTGGGTCTACTGAAGGCTATCGCATCAAGAATAGAGAACCCCTATAAAACCAGCCCACCAAAATTTGGTTTAAGATTTACTGGTGTGTTTTATTATTACAAACAAATTTTTATCTGGCGTGACTTTGTACTCTGCAAACACAAAATCGGAGTTGATGGTTTCAGTCAATATAAACACAATTAGTGTATATACATTGCAAATGAAGCCAATGCTTGTTTAGTTTGCAAATTTCATACGTCAAATGGCAAACATGGATGACCAATAGATTCGTCAGCTGGTCCCATCTGATAACAAAAGATCATCTAATACCCTCTCTATCAAAAGACAAAAAAAAATCTGTGCTTGTTTCAGTGAGTTAGGAAACAATGGATGGTAGTCATAGAACAATAGACAGTAGTGTGTCGAATCATAATAATATATAAAATAACTACAAAAATAAATTGTAGGATATTATTGACCATGTAAGTCTTGTACGGAAAGAAAAGAAATATACTCTCGGCCCAAACATGACATCGTTTTTGTGTGGAATAAAAATTGACAAGCATTTCTGAAAGAGGGTCATTTTGCAGGCTAGTAGAGCAGGAGTGAGCAGACCTAGAGTGTCATCTGATACATCAATCTGCTGCTTCAGACTGAATAATTAGCAAATCAATCAAAAAGTGTTTGACGCAGTCACGCTTTAAAGGTGAGACTTCACTGACAAATAAAGATTTAAGTGACAAAACAGATGACCTTGAAAATTCAATGTTTTGTAAAGTTTACTCCAAAATTGTTTTTCAGCATTATTTTTCAATTGCCACATCTGCTACTGGAGAATTTCATTCTTCACAGCTCAGATATCAGCTAAGCATTTAAGCATTGCGTTTTATTGACAGAAATTTTCCTAATGTATCAACTAAAAGGATTGATTATTACTCATTGCCATAATTTGTGTGGAGTTGGAATACCTGCCTCAGTCTAAGGTATGCACACCCAGCTACAAATAGACCAAATACCTGCCCCAGTCTAAGGTATGCGCACCCAGCTACAAATAGACCAAATACCTGCCCCAGTCTAAGGTATGCACACCCAGCTACAAATAGACCAAATACCTGCCCCAGTCTAAGGTATGCACACCCAGCTACAAATAGACCAAATACCTGCCCCAGTCTAAGGTATGCGCACCCAACTACAAATAGACCAAATACCTGCCCCAGTCTAAGGTATGCGCACCCAGCTACAAATAGACCAAATACCTGCCCCAGTCTAAGGTATGCGCACCCAGCTACAAATAGACTAAATTACATAAAGCATTAGATAATCCGTTTTAGCTTTCAGCTTTGTTGGTTTGTAATAGCAGTTCTGCTTCAACGCGCAGAGGCTAGACTTTAGCCGTCAAGTTTTAAATATTTCAAGTTCAAATTTTATTCAAAATCAACAAAATCTGCAGAAATGAGTAAGTTAGTATTTATATAATTTTAATTTTAGGCTTTTTATGACAAGATTGCTTACCATTTTAAGCAGCTTTGTTAAATAGCTTTCCAGCATCGTGGCATTTGGTATAAAAAATTTTGTTTAAGTTATTGGTTGCCGGGTTACAATTTGATGCATTGATGGAAAAATGATAACATAAAGATGATACTTTTTCTCAATAAATACTCAATACATAAACTTGTAACATTTAGATTTCCCACAAATGTGAGTTTTCCAGTGACATAAATAAGAACAAACCAAACTTTTCTCCAGAAAGAAACAGTTTAACACCATAGCAATCAAAGCACAGTTTTGGCCAACAGCTTCAAAATATTTGTTAACAAAACTCTAAACACTTTTTAAAACTACGCCTCCTGTTTTTTTTTTGTATTTTTTTATGAAAAATGATATTTATTACAGTATGGTAAATGCAAAAATTTATTTAAATATTTTCATTCCTACTCTTTTAAATAGAATGAAACATTTTTGATATTTTTTTGTATCAGAAAAACTTTTATTTGCGGATTAGTTGAAATAGCAATTGTTTTTATATTATAATAATTATATAGTTTTTCATCAAAATTGACTGGTTTGTTGAGAGTTTTACTTTCTGTTTCCATCAGAACTGGTAGCGGTCACAAATTTTTATGAATCTAGTACTCGGGCATCGTTTTATTTAGAGTGATATAGTTTTTTAGTCAACCAATTGGCTAGGATGAATTACTACATATATTACAAGCTTAATCAATGCAATCAATCGGGCAAGTGAATAAAAGGTTTGAATTTTAAATGTCAATAAACCTATTTAACATTTGACTTTTATAATAAATAGGAGTTGTCTTACGCACGAGTGTACAACTCCTACAACTTTTGTAATATTGTTTCATTTTAAAATATCCTCCCAATTCACAAATTTTGTATAATTATATGTAACATTTTATCTGTTATGTTTACCTTCATTGTCAACTATTGTAGCAGCAAAGCCAGTAAATGAACCAGTGTTTGGAGTGATGTGTGGAATCATTCTAGTACCTTCTATGGTGTTGATGTATATGGTTATACTGTTATGCTGTAAGACCAACATCTGCAGGAAATGCTGGCGTTACCTCAATGCCCCAATGAATCACGTGATGTCTGTGCTGTGTAGTGAGAGATTGACGGTATTATGGACTTGTATATGTAGTTGTCTTACATACTATTTATGGGACTTTCTGCTAATCAGAGTTCTGTTTGCTATACAAATGATTGATATCCTCTACATGGAAATAAGAGTTATCGCTTTCCCATAATCAAATGATTAATTTTTTTTATCTGCTTTGATGAATCAACAGCCTTTTTATACTGCGGTTTTGACATTACTTTTATCACTTAATGCATACAGATTTTATCGACTTCACTACTAGATGCATTGTTGCTGTCATTTTACACAATTTATTCAAGCCAGCACAGTTAAAGCATTGTGGAGATAACTCATAGTTTAAATGATTTAAATCATTTAGGCTTATTCCAACTTGATTGTCACAACTTTTCTCACTATTTGTATTGCTTTGCTCTATGTCAAGGCTTCCTCACTCCAATAACCCTGCCAGGAGTGAGTGAATGTTATGCATGATACTGTTTGTCTTAATAGTAATAAACAAGTAAACAATAATTAGCGGGCAATAAGAGTATTCGCGATTTGTTCGCCGAACAAAATACAAAAAGTAATTGGTGTTTGTAGTTCAATGCGTCGCGTATGCAACGGAACATTAGTTTAGAACAACATAAATATTCAATGAAATGTTACAGTTTACCGAACAAATCATAAAGAAGATAACTCCCAGTTTTTAAAATAATCAAGAAAATAACGAAATTTGAACTGCTATAAACTAGGATAGTTTGTAAGGCTGCCCTTCAATTTAATAAATTTTGAACGCTTGAAATTATTTTGAATTATTTTTCAAGGATATAAAACCAGTCTATGAAAACAAAAAAAATTAACTCACTCGTCAATATTTATTTAGCGTTCAGTTTCATTCGCGACCTACGAACAATATGAATAAATACTCTTTAACTATTATTTTTATTCAGCTAGCTGATTTTTGTTGACCCACGAGTTCCGAACAAAATGATTATTTATTGATTAAATTTATTGCCGGTCTGATTATTTTTATTGCATTGTGTTCGGCGAACAGAGGTCGCAAAAACTCTCAATGTCCCGCAAATTCGGGTGGACTTGTGTTAGAAGCAGTAAACCTCAAATAAACAAATAATTGCCTGGCAGAAATCAATGAGTTTTCTAAAAATAAAAAAATGAATGGCAAGAGTTATTTCACAAAAAGAAAATTTCTTGCAGCGCTCATAAGAACCCTGCTAACAGGAAACCGTGGAAGTTTAAAAACAACAAATTAACTGCACCATAAAGAAATTTTGAATCAAAATATTCAGTATCACTGTACTAGAGAGTTTATTGTTTCTATCAACTTGCATTATTGAGTTTATAGAAAAAATAACCCTACATTTTTCCTGTTCCTCTATTCTAATCTCCCTCTCCAGAACCCGTTTCCCATTCACACCCATGACAACGGGTCAAGAGGGGCAACTAATGATACACAATGAAAGTCATTCGCATTACATAAAGTTCTTCACAATTCAAAACTGCCATTAGTCCTACTGGCCAAATTCTCTTTAATTTGCCAATCAAGCAAGAATATAGAAGTGATGCCTGATTTGACAAGTTAGAGAACATTCTGACACTATTGCTAACAACTTTTGGATAAATTCAAACCTACGCTAGTTCATAATTCTTAGCAGTAATGTATGTACAACCTAAGACACGCTTCGTCACCAATATGGCTCTTTTTTAATGCATATTATTATTTATTTCTTTCTAATTGGTCGATATTTCACACTCAACTGACCATAAAATCGTATAAAAACAGAACTACGCATGTTTTTAGACAGGTTTATAACTGGTATTAAACTAGTTTGGCCTTGAGTCATCTTGTGAACTCACAATCATTTGTTGATTTATTAAATCATAAAAGTTCTAATGGCAACTTCTAATGAAACAGGTTTGCCATTACCAATGCTTTCCAGAAACTAATTTGGCCAAAACCCAATCTTATTTCGTCATTGTTAAATTACCGAGTTACAAATGGTTTTTATCAAGCTCCAGGAAAACTGCAGGTAATGAATTATCATTCCTTAATGGGCAACCTTGAATTCTGTATCATTTTTACATATACTTTGGACTTGTCTACTCTTGAAAAAGATTCAGAGCTTTAATACGGAGAGCCTGTTGAGGGAGACAATAATTCAACCTGTTCGCTATTTGATAGCTTGCTTCAGTTGTAACAGAAAATGTTATATAAACAATCAATCAGATGTTTGTAATCTTGTGGTATGCCACCTGTTGTGTGTGTCATGTCTTATTATTCATTATAGCACTTATTGTCTTCATAGTTGCCTCCCTAGAAATATTTGTGGTTGCAGATGTTATTATCTAAACCATCGTGAAACAATGTAGGCATTGGAAGTAGCTGTTACTAATGGGTTCAAGTTACCCAGTAGTAAATAAAAAAGTCTTCAACTTTCTAAAAATTCAATTTTTCAAATGAACACCACAACTGATGGACAGATGTAAAAAACCGAATGAAGTTGTTTAGCCATGTCTATTATTTGGAAAATTGCAAATTTTTAACTGTTTCAGCCCAGAATCCAGATTCTTTTCAAACTTAGTAAGATATTCTTCGATCAACCGTGAACCAACTAGGCTGTTTACTCAGGTTTGTAAATATTTTTCATCTTTCATAAGTGGAGGAGTTTCTATGAATAATTAAACTAGATTGTAAAACCAACAAACTAACGCCGCCAAACAATTGACAGGTGGAACAAGGAAATTATTTTAATTTGCATTTTCCCACATACCAGAATAAAACCAGTCTCGCGCTTAAGTGAGAGATAATAAAATTGCAATCTATCAACTGAAATTCCGCTACCTCCGAATTCCATCACAACCATGCGGTATTGTGTAAATTGGCCACGGTCAAACCAAACCAACGTTTATAGGTTGACGGGTTGGAATGAGTCACCTCCTACTTGTACACCGCTATGTTACAGAGGCTTTCATGTTTCACAGCTATTCCAAAATGATTTTAGAACCGTAAGGTCAACCAATCCAATTTTTAAATTTCATCAAACAACAGAGTTTTCACACGAATCAATAAAACATGCTTCAAACTTTAGTGATTTTCAACCGCATGAAAATATGATTGATAAAACCTCTTTATCTGAGCCTTTTGGTATCGCTGATCATCTTTTAGTGAGTCAAATTAGGATTTTTATTTATCTTGTTTACTTCTCAATCTAACTTGAAAGTATATTAGAGTACAAAAATATAATACATTGATCTTGCGCAAGTTCTTATATGTTGAGCAAAGTTTATGAACAAAGAAATGTTGCATATGTCTTTAATCAAGAAGAGTTCAAATATTTCTGGTCATAAAATTCTTATCTGTATCTCGATCGCATCAAAGGACCTGGAAAATGTCTTCGATCTTTTCAGACTTCTGTCTCCAGATACATTGTTGCGACACAGTCATTACAGGCTAGATAGGTTGAGGTCACATTTGTTTTGTGTCGAATCAAAATCTTTGAAGTTTACTGTTTTCTTTTCAGTTTCAGACAGACAAAGCATAAAAATGTACATCTGAAGACAGATAGCTTGAGTTTTAGAAAACAAAACTTCCATCAAAACACCCGGCAAACTGCTTTAGTAAAATTTTAACAAATCACTGTAATCTGTACAATAGTTTTTTCATGAATAGTTAATAATTATTAACTAACAGATAATTAAAGTAATATTAGATAACACAAGTAAATTTCATACTTAATAAAAAAGATTATCACCAGGATTAATACAGGGGAATTATCTGTTTAGCACAGCTGAACATTCTAAAATGCTGATAATAGGGTTTGGTGGAAGAGTGCCAGCTAAGAGAGTCTCAAATATCAGGAAACTAGACAAAGTTCGATTTAACCTATTTAATCCATCTGCGGCATTTCCCATTATTATTATCATTAGAATTTTTGATGAAGAAAGATTAATTTTCTATTTTTAACCAAGTTTGAATACCTTTGCATATTAATCAGCTGGCAGATACTTAAAGTCTAGGGCACAGCTATGTTAGTAGTAATATATTAGCAGATCTCCCTACCTACCTACAGCTATGTTCATGGATTTCACTAACTAAAGGGCGTTTTAATGCTGGAAAGAACTGCTCACAATATGGCTTGCAGACAATAACATGTGTATTTGCAAACCTGTAAACATTAAACTCTGGCAAAAGTTCACATGTAAAGTTTGAAATTGCGATTTTTGAGCTCTCAAGGTACCAAAATACAAACATTTTGGGTTTTTCTTTGCAATTTAGACTTTATAAACTTACAATATAATATAAACAAAAACTGGTTATTGTAGGCAGTTTCAATACAATATGATCCTTAGGTTCTCCTTCAGGCACTAGATGCAGTTTTTGTCAGTCAGTTTGCACCTTCAAATTGAATTCTGGACACAAAAATAGTACTCGATACAACAATTTTTGAAAATTTGTCCAATCAAAACGAGCCACTTTGCGGCATTAGTCTTTGTCCGCGTATGTTTAACTGTTCTTTTGTTGTAAAAGAAATATACGTTTATACCATTTCTTTAAAAAACATTGAAAGTGATTGAAAACACTTTACTAGCTCGCAATTTTATATATATCCAAATTCAATATTGATAAAAATTAAAAAAATTCTATACTGACTATTTTTAATTTTGAGCAATTGTAATGAACCGGTAAATGATGCATTTACTTACTTTTTTTTGTTGAAGTTTTTTCAATCGAGGATATGAAAGCCTCAACAATCAGCTATGTAAATAATTTCATCATCTTGAATCAAACTAACATGAAATAAATAATTTATGTATGAGCAAAAAATAATTTGTTTTGGAAACAAGAACCGGTTTTTAAGCTGTACATCCCTGAGTTTCACCTCAAATAAAAAATAAATGACATTCATAAAGAAGAAAACTCTTACGGTTTAAAATAATACTCATAACCTTAAATGCCTCGTTGACCATGGTGGTCATTAGTGAGTCACATTCTTGGATTACCCTTTGTCATTTCAACTTACCACTTACTGTCATCAACAATTGGTTTGCACTGAATAAAAATAGGTCAATATTATCTTATCAAGGTTGACGAGATGCGCAGTTGATTGGAAATTGCAAAGAGCATCACCTTCGGCAGCTTAAAACGACATAAATAAGACAGAATGTGTCTTGCTAAGAAATAATTTATTATTCGCAATACTTTGAACTCTTGTAGTTTCTGCAGATTTTTGTGAACTTATCGACTCTGATTTTTTTTACAGCGGCACCAAATAGCTCAAATAATAAAAGCAAGCCAGGTAAAACCGTAAACTTGGGGTCAGAATTGCTTCGCTAATAGAGCAAAAACTTAGCCGTTTCATCATTACCTGAGTATGTGGTCAAACTAACAAAGGATTGAAAACATTGATCCTATCACATTAAGAATGCCTCAGTTCATGAAACAATTTTTTTAGCAAACAACAACAGCAACAGAGCTAAATAATCCTACATTACATTCCTACTCTCTTAGTCACTCAGTTGAGCAATATGTAATAATAATAAAATAATAAAATAATAATAATGTTGTTATCATTATTATTATTAATTGTTAACACCTATATATGTATCATTGTTCTCGTTATACTACGAATTAGTATGTATTATGCTTTCCAAATTTTTAATTTGCAAAATTTACTTGCTAATGTTCAATTAGCTAAGGATTAAGTCTCACGGTAATTTTTTTAGCTGCTAGGGTCCATAGAGGTTATCAAATTTGAAATATTTTCCGAAAGTTGACAAATTGATCAAAGGTTTTGCGACTCATTTTCTTTTTTAATCACTTTCCAGCAAATATCATAAGTTTTTATATTCTTCCTTTATTGCTGCTTTATTCCCAAACTCAACCCAGCAGACTCAATTGCTTAATTATTTTCAGCACCAAGTATAATTAACAGAAAAACGGGAAAATTAAATCGGGTTTGGCATTTTTTGCGTAGCAAACATAGATTTATTTTCTGCTTGAAAGTTTAAATATATCACAGACACATGTTATTGTTGCTCAGTTGCTGTGATTTTTTGGCAGCTCAATCACAAGGAGGTGAGTTGGGCGTTAAATATGGTGGTCTTGCTGCCAAATTCTCATTTGAATCATAATCAGGAGATACAAATGAGTGGTTGAACTCTTGCTGTACCATGCATACAGTTTAATTTCGCTGATCTAAATAATGATGGTGGGTTTTATGTGCCCAATACATAGCTATTCAGTGGGAGAGATTCAAGGTTTAACGCTGTCATGTCACGATTTCCTGTACTTTAGGACGCATGATATCATCAAACGGCCATCATCCATTATATCATAATCCTTTTGATCTTGATCAGGCTTTAAGGTCTGCTAGGTCACTGCAGATGTTGGTTTATTCTAAAATTGTTGCCATGGAAAAGTTCTGACTAACAAGTTTTAAAATCAAAAGAAGGTTTAAATAATTGTTTTTAAATAAATATGCAAAAAACTATCGAATAGTTTTCAATCAGAAAAGCGAGAAAATGTCATTAACATAACGTTATTTGACAACTCTAATTTCCAAACCAAGTATTTAATATCTCACATTTACTACCTCTTGTACAGGAAGTTCACACAAACAGATGTTATTTGCTTTTGACTACCACTTGTTGTGCTTCGCACTTGTTAAGTTATATTAGACTTCCCATTTTCCTAGTTATTAATGGAAAAATGGTCAATTTGTGGCTTTCATCAGCGATTGCTTGCCTAAACTCATGACTGGTGACATATCAAGTGGCTGTAGGCCTTCCGCTTTTATTATCAACAGCTTAAAAACTGCCAAAAGTTATTCTATTATAAAAAAAAGAATCGTTCTTCTGAAAGCTATAAAATGAACTTTTTGGGACAGCTGATGCCATGGAGCTTTATCCTCTTCTGCAACACTAACCATAGGTCCAATAGAGTATGAGCACATGGTGACAGGAAGTAAGTGATTTTTTCTTTAGTTTATAAGGAACATGGGTAATCTGTGCTCGCCCATTTATCACAATCGCCATTTGTATAAGCCTGTAAAATTGCCAATCGATATCATTGGTCAGAATTCTAATTCTATGGTTGATGCATCAGCTCCATGATTTTATAGTCTCATGATGTAACACGAGTAGCATAGCTTTATCTATTTCTGTTTAAAGCTCAAATGATTTGTTAGGATATTGATCATTCCTCAGATATATAAACCATTTTGTAAGATTCTATATTTATAGCTACGTTAGACGACTGTCATCAAAATTTGAAAGCATATTTCTCTATTTACTAGGCTTTGACGATAAGCATTGCTGAAAATAGATACTACAAAATGAAGCAACTCATGTGGTATCCATTATATTTCCAGCTGGAAGACTAGCTTGATTGATAATTAGAAGCTTGAGCTACATAATAATTAACTGCAGGAAGTGTGCAATTAATCAGAAGTTTACTTCACAACTGTGAGTCATCTTAAATGTTTGGAAACCTCTAGTAAATCATCCATCGCTTTTCCAAAAATTTTTTGCCGTTTTGTGATGTATTCGTCACCAATCATAATTTATCGGATGTGAAGTTTTATATTTTAAAAATCAATCTGGTTTTTTTTCCTTCAACACAGAAATTGATTTGTTTTAATCAAACTGATTTTTTATATCAATTTTGCATTAATAGAAGCTGACAAAGCCATTTTTTCAATAAATATTCTCGTAGAGCTGAGCATTGGTATCGTAATGCAGGCCTTTTACCCATGATTGGAATTGAATATTTGCAATAAAATGAAAGCGCCAATCTTTTGTTAAAATCTTTTGAGGCATTTGAGTGGTTTTCTTATTCACACGCTCGCTCGTGTTACAGTTGTGGCACAATTCCAGGACAGAATTGATTTTCATAAATAGAACTACACAGGAAACCAGTAGGTGGAAGAAGTTAACAATCATGACAGAGATAGCCAAATACGAGGTAGCTCTGCAAGGCCACGGAGTAATCTACAGCGTTATCTACTGGCAGAGTACCAAACAAATGACAAACATAGTTTGGCTAGGAGGTTTAGTTTTGCGCTTGTAAAGTTGAAGTTATTGAACCCATAAATCAACTCCCAGTCCAATTTGTTATCAAAACTTGGGATATGAGCGATAATCTTTTGAAGTCTGGACACCAACTTAATCATTAATTATCAGCAATGTAGTTAATTTTGATTAAAAATGAATAAATTATAAAAATGCTGAAAAATCGCGAATGAATTAATAAAAACTGGAACTTGGTAACAACTGTATGTTATCCAATAAATGAAATAAATTTAATTGGTATCATAAAACTGGTGACATGATAAGGCAGTTAAATTGCTGTTTGGATGAAAATAATAAGGAAAGGGAAAACATTAAATGGAGCCAGATTGGTGTTTAATTACCAAAAAGTGTGTTGATGGTTTCCAAGAATTTAGCTGATTAAATTTGACAAAAAAATTGGCACGATACTTCTAAAAGACCAAGTTTCTTTTCTGTAGCAAGTTACAACCATTCAAATTGCTGATATTTATCGCAGCTTGCAAAATTTTCCACCACCAGCAGGAAGTATTCGCCAGATGTATTTTACATGTTTTAGTTGTTACTAGCATAAAAATTTTATTCATTATGAAAACAAAATAACAACAACTTTAATCAATTAACACTTTCATATCACACTTGGTTTCGTGATCCGTTATGCAATCAAGTTCTTTGGTTTGATAAGTTTTTGTTTATTTGGGCCAGCGAGAGTGAATCAAAATTTGAACAAATAAAAGCTAAACTCGTTGCTATATCGGTAAAAAAAAATTTGTTGTGAAGCGGTTAACCCGTTGCCTAGCAAATATACCAATGGTTTTTTCACATCTAAAGGGCTAAGTGCTATTGCTATAATTTGCTTATTCAAAAATACTCAAGTTTCACAATGAAGTTTTGGTTTTGAAAAATGAATTCAGCGCTACAATATGTAATGTTTTATGTTTGGATCAGTACTGCTTTAGGGGTTGTTGCACAAGTATAACCTTCCAATCTCATAATATCAAAGGTTAGCTGTCATCCAGCTGAATTTGTTTAAAAAAAATGAAGACTATTAGTGATGGAGTTACATATATAAACTGTTCTAGTTCCCATAGCATTGTAGACCGCAGCATGTTTGTGTAAACATTGCTGCCTTTATGACTATCTCATTTTATGCTGTTATTATACGCTCTTTATATAGTGCTTGTTTAGTGGTATGTAGTCAGTTGCTTTCGGCTGTGTGAACAATAAACTTCTAATTTATTGCCAAAGACTATAATTCTAACAATTAGTTCTTCGTATGTGTCAAAATTTTCTTACTGACTGGATCGATTGATTTCGTTGTTTTGGTTTTTTTCTTTATTTGATGAAATGTATTCGTCAAAAATTAATTAAATATTTTGTTAAGTTATGCAAAACTTCATTGGCAACTGTTTTTAAAACTTAGTATTGCTGATAAAAGTACAAGTAAACAGCTGTCTATAGCTGTAACCAAATTCGGTAAAACACAATCTGGATAGGCGAAAAAAATTTTCAACTTTTAACTAATATTTTTCAACTACCTGGACCATAATTCTAGATAGAAATGGTGACACTGATAGATAACTGAGAGAAAAAATTTCTTTTAATTAATGACTTTATTCGATATACTTAAAAAATGTGCCCAAGAGAAAATAACATGGATTTTTCCAAGGTATGTCAGTGCATATTGCAAAACTAATTCTGCATCTCAGGAATCGTTTGATGTAAGAAGTTTTATCAATTTTTGACAATTAATTAAAATTGTTATAAGTTATCATTTCAGCTGCTTAGAAAAGACAACAAAAAAGTTTTGACGTTAATTATAATTTATTTTGATGAACTGCCTAATGCAGAATAAATGAAGCGTTTGTGTCAGTTTAGAGAACAATTTCCTCTGTTTTAATGTGTTTAAATTTTTATCAATGTCATTAGAGGAAAAACATATTGCCAGAGAAGAGTTCTGAGTCATCTTACCAACACATCCATCAGCCATCTATAAGATAAGGTTTCCTGATGAGCTTTTTTATTTTCTATCATAATCTAATAATCTTTTACTTCGTGTTTTAGGTGTGTTTGTATGATAAAAACTTGACCTCACATCCTGTCAGTCTGTCAAATATCGACAGGAAGTTTAATAGTTATTTAGGGAGTTGTGGTTAGGAGAATAGATAAACTATTATCATCAAAAAGTAACTGAGCAGTTTAATGTCCAGAAAAGCGAAACCCTCATGCATCTGCTGCATTATAATTAAACGGTATATTAATAATTTTAAGCTCAAGCTTCTCAATGTATTCTCTATGTAGTCTCCATGTAGTGAGCACTCATTCTCAGGGTTGCCGTCTCATAGTTCAGTAAAAGTTTCTTTTTAAAAATTAAAACCCTTGAGGTTTGCAATAAAAAAAGTGTCATATTCAATCTAGTGAACAGTCAGTGAAACTTTATTTACCACTGGAATATTTTACTTCTAACTAAAGG
The DNA here is from genome assembly GCA_945261195.1 of Cryptosula pallasiana. Classification (NCBI taxonomy): domain Eukaryota; kingdom Metazoa; phylum Bryozoa; class Gymnolaemata; order Cheilostomatida; family Cryptosulidae; genus Cryptosula; species Cryptosula pallasiana. Next base: position 26,800,963 of record OX183134.1, on the reverse strand, counting down.
CATGACCTTGGAAGAGTGCCCGCGGAGTGGGTGGTGAATGGACATTGAAGGTGGGATGAAATAGGGTGATCGGAAACTGGTTATGGAATATAGCTAAAACCAAGATCATGTATGCAACTGACATTACAGCAACCTAAATGCTGGTACCTCAACCTGACATCAGTGGTATGCTGGTCATATGACAGGACCTGTACAAGCTCATTTGAGCCTTGACATACAACAATCCGTTGACTATACAGCTATGGTGAGTTGTTGGTGTTTGTGAAACTTAGTAATGTTGTTTGAACAAGCTTGACACCTAAGAACACACTTTCTGTGATGCTTCAAATGTTCGCAAATACTCAACAAGTTACCATTTCTTTTTTGACTTGAAGACCTTCTCTAAGTTAGATCACTTTATTACATCCTAGTTGGTGCCTGCTAACACCAACCATACACATACACTGCAGTATCAACATTTCAAAGCTGTAATTATCTCCTAGCTTTTACAGAATTACGTGCACAAAGTATTTAAATCTATAGTTTAATAGATGTGCACAGATTGATTCCAAGAACATGTTAATCTGCTAATCTCATTGTGATCTAAGAAACTTAATAACTAGATTACAAGAATTATATAGCATTATTTACATAAATGACTGGGCATTATCATTCTTCAGATGTTTGCTAAACAGTAGAGAAATCTTTCCCTGATGTATTACAAGTTCGTCGTGTTGCCTAAGTTTTCATAGCAATGATCTAGGGCATGAGTTACTCGATAAACTTGATTAATAGAAAATACCAGTCATGTCATGAAGTGAACACCAGTATTATAACTAGTGACATCGACTAGCAACCCTAGAATGTCTGTAATGAGTCAAACCATGAATTGTTTCTTTCCATTGACTCAAACCACTAAGTCATATCCGTGTTTTCATCACCAGAACATCTGTGATTGCCTCAGGTAAGGAAAATGTCTTTCATCATAGGAATTGCTCGTTGCTTGTTATTTTGCACTGAAGTGAACACCCCCTGCAACATTTTCATCAAAGTGAATAATGTGTTTCATCTTTGAGACCTTTTTTAGACGTTTTCACGCACCAATCTTGATTCACATGAATATTTGCTATGATTATCGAGTTTTCTCGCTATTGTCGATCATGTGTCACCTAGAAAGCGTGACCGGATCCCAGCATTGGAAGTTTATGAGTATGACAGATGAAGGATTGACTCAGCACACAAACTGCTCAATTGACTTGAAACCAACAACATTGTATGAAGCAAGGGGTGATCGATAGCCAGGTGGTGAGAGAATGTTCTAGATAACCATTAAAAAGTGATGCTAAGATGAGCAAGAGAAATCAGACTTTGACCATAGAATTGTCATCCATTTCAAAATGAGTTTATTGAAGTAAAAACTCTTGAAAGGTTTCCTTATACTGGCATGAATGAAGGCGTATTGATTTTCTGATAATACATGAATTATGGTTAGGACACGTAGGTAGTTGCCTGGATATGGAAGCTGAGCAATTAAGCTAAATCAAGTGTAAACTATATACTATTGCGAAAGTAAAAAACTAGTCAAGGTTCCTTGGTGTAAAACTATTTAATCTAGCAGACTTCTACTCTAGTAACATGTGTTTGTCGCTCAAAAATTTTTTATCCAGTAGCCACTGAAAAATTGTTTTCTTAACTTTCTGCACACAAGTTTGTCTGTAAAAACAACTGAAAGAAAAACGTAAAAAATTGCTAAACCTTCTAGAAGTATCTGCATCCAGCTAGACTGGCTGTAAGTGAATTTAGAGATAATGAGCTACATAACTACTCTTTTGGATTGGTGCCAAGTTCAGCCACAGATGTGATGCTGATGTTGCTAACATTTTCAGTGACAGCAACAAAAGGTTTTTAGATTAGAAGCATCGCATCAATAAATGTTTCAACAGCTTGTTATAAGCCGTGTTGGAAAGTTTTGTTCAAAGCACTGTGGGCTGTATGAAACTTTAAAACCTGAGTGCATTAAAAAAAAATGTTCTGTTTTATAGCTAGTTCATGTATAGCTTTTAGCCAACATCAAATGGTAAAAGAAAAAGACAGAGCACACATATTTTCTATTCACTATTTTTCTTAATCATAGTTGATTGTAAACAGACAAATTTTGGAATAAAGTTTCCTAATAGTGAATACAATCGGCATTTACTGCTAGTTCAATGGGAAATACAAAAAGGTGACTTCTTTGATACACCCCGGTTGCTAGGTAGCCATATTTGCTAAAATTGTGTTTCTAGGCAGCCATGTTACAATTGTTTACTATCTGAAGCCCTTGTTGTAGCTTTTCATGTAGAGGGGAAGAGGGGATCAATAAGCTATATGCATTCCACCAATCACTGCCATAACTATTTACCTACTGGATATCTTCTGCTAGAATCAAGTGATGTTGACTGTAGACCGCTATATCAAGACATTCTATCCACAAGTCCATGCTGTCCGAGATGAAACAACTGTTAAATATTTGCCCAGCACAAACTGAATATATTTATACTAGTATCTCGCCAAGCAGTGCTTTCTTTAGTACCAAAGTTCTTTGATTATGTAACATTTAAAAACTACCCAAAAGTTTTTTAAACGTCACTATGATGGTAAATTGGTTGTGATTACAATTATCTCCTCTCGATTCGGTCGTACTAAATTTACAACAATGATCTCTCTCCCTTAAATTGGGTGCGTCCTGTGAAAAACGGTCTCAAAGACTTAAAGATAGCTTGTTAGACTGTGGCATAGCTTTGGCTTTGACCATGGTATAAGATGTATGCTATAGAGCTGCCATGTCTGTTTCGTAAGACAGTGATTAAGCAGTTTTTACTCCAACCCCTTGCAAGCGCAGAGAGGTCGGTAATTAGGAGTCTTAGAAAAACAAAAAGCTTATATAAGATAGAGAGGTCAGTTGATTAAATAACTGCTTTAAAACAAAAAATCTTGACAGATGAGTAGACAAACAAAGAAATTTTACATAATTATCATAAAGCTTTCAAGAGCAGCCGTACCAAGTTGAATAAGAGTGGTGCAATTTATCTATCAGTTGTTATTGAGGAAATACATTGTCATTCATCTTCTCATCTCCTAACCAACTCAGATAAGCTGAGATCATGTGGTGCGTATGATATAAGTTGTTTAACTGGTACTGAGAACTTGGGGTGGGTGGACTTCACAGAGCAGGGCTTAGATAGTCTGCGCGCATTGCCACCAAATATGATAACTTTTAGTCTAAAAATGCAAGCCTTGGCGCTATAGCAGAATTCAGGTTAATTTAGTCACTCTAATGGCATTATTTTTAGAACTTCAACAAAAATGATTCATTACTTTGAAAGCGTTCAGCACGAACATTTAGCAAATCAGCAGAGATTCACCATCATCCACCAAAACCTGGACACTTCAGGTACTCGTACACTCATTTATGGATGCACTAGTAGCCATCTCAAGCTGTGGTGATGTAACTAAAGCGTGTGGTATTCAGTTACAATAGCTATAATATCCGCTGAAATGAAACTTATGTAATTATATTAGACGCAAATGACATGAATGTAATTAGCATTACAGTATCGGCGCTGATGAAAGAGTGGATAGTAATCTACTTGACATACATATATATACAGTAATACTCAACATGTACGCTTGCATCAGTTGTCAACAACTGCTGGTCTGCCCATCTATTACATAATCAATGTAGAAGGAGAAAACCTCATAGTCAAGCTCTTAGACAGCACAACTCCGGCCTCTGAGATAAAACATCAACTGCAACGTTTTTAGTGAAAATTAGTGTAACTTTTAAAATCCCTAACAGAAAACAATCAGTAAACCTATGAGGACAAAAGATGCTCTAGACGATGGGGAAATTCGAGAAATATGATAAATATAAAAACAAGTTGTCAAAACTAAAATTACAATAAAATTTTTTAATGCCATGACTTTGCACAACTAAAAGATTATCTGAATATATCACTCATTTTTTTCATATAAATTGAACTTGTCAGCCCTATTTGGTTTAGAAACAACAGGGTTAATGAGTACATGACAGAATCTTTTTCAACAAAAGTGCTTTTACTCATATTCACATCAGAGCTTCCTTGATGCTTGCTGCTTATCAGATAAGTTATAAACAATAGTTCGTTGGGTAAGATATGTCCTCACTACAGCTTTGAATAATACCCAAAATGCAGTGCACATGTGTTACCCACTCCAAGTGCGCTGCAAGCATGACCAGTGTGTCACTGATAGTGTTATAAATAACTTCACAGTCTATGGGTAAGCGTAGCGGTATTATTTACGTAGGGTAGTGTGCAAGCGCATGCTTTAAACCTAGCCTTTGGTCTAGTGAATAGCTCATTTAAAGCTATTAAACACGCGGTTAGGCTTGAGTAGCCTCAGTTGATGTTGAGTGATAGTTTCCTGTTGATTGAATGCAAGCTCCACCCAGTATTAGTTGATATACCCGAGGGGCTTGCTACTGATATTAATAAGTGCTTAGTGGTGCGAGGGAGAGAGAGACAACATATTCTGTCTAACAGTATACACTTTATAGAAGGTGAGACCTACAAAAGATTCCACCTCGGCTGGCCCGAGAACAAACACAGACGCTAAGTTACACAATCATAATGTGGATTAAACACAGTCTAATCACTGGACTATTGCTGTTGGCTTGCTTTGTTATCACTGGTGAGTATTTTTTTTGTTTATGTTAGCTCTGAAAATAATTAATTGGTACGCTAACTCATATCTCGATAAATTTGGTTTAAGTAGCAATGAGATGAATGGCATAAATGCAAGTTGGACTGAAATAGTTAATTTTTTTGCATCACAGTTTAAAGGTCACATGAGAAGCAATCAAAGCAGTTGTAGCACAAGCTGTTCTCAGTAACTGATATCACTGAATGAAGTGATTAGTCAGTTTTTTGCCTGTTACGTTGCTCTAATGAATGGGTGATTGAGGCATGTTTATGCTGTTTGTAATTAATCTCTCAGTGTTTGTACTAATTTTATTGAAAGAATGCCACTGGAAGTGTATTGTGTATAGGTGGTAATGTTAAATTTCATTGACATATGAGGTACTTGATTAGTTTAATACTTGAAACTGTAAATAGACAAATAAACTTGTTACCTGGTTTAATCTCAATTTGAGCAACTAATTTTTTAAAACATTTTCAAAAAATTGTTGGTTGAAAGACTTGATAACTTAATACTACATGTTTGTGGATATTTTGCATTTTCTGAATAATTTGCTTTGTGCAAAATTTTTAGAAAGAAAGCCTTCGATAACAATTTATAATCTTTGAAATTCCAACTTTGTGCTGTGGTTAGTTGGAGATAAAATCGTCGCTGATCAAAAATTGTTGAATTAGATGTCATTCGACCCGGTTACTTGAGGGCATGACCCAATCATTGGTCAATGTGGAAACTAAAATTCATTCTATGAAATGGCACTTCAACCATTTTAGCGTTCAGCAACCTTTATAAAATACATGTTTTGAATTTCAACTGACAAGTTGATATCTATGGTGGTTTCACACGCGATTGGCAGACAATACAGATTATGCTCAGTTCATTTAATTAGGTATTTGAACCTTGCTACACCAATGTGTGATGTCACCAGCATAGCCTTAGGGATAACTGTTTAGATAGTGTGTATTGATTAACCTCTCATAATATATACCTGCTCAATTTGCTATCCCAGCTATATTAGGTACAGCCTGTGACATGAAATGGGGATGTACCAGTGTGTATGAGGAATGACCACCTATCTATTATCTTTGTTCAATTTAAATCTCCTTTGGATTATTTTCTGCTTAATCGTTAAACCAGTGATGAGTGTTATGGATAAAACAAAGCAGTAGGTTGGATGTAATTCAAACAACATTTTGATAAACTGAGTAATGTCAATCTTTTGTTTCTTGTTTGACTTGAGAAGGTTTCATAAGAACTAGACATCTAAAAATAATCAGTTTTCGAGAAAAATGATGATGAAAGAAGAATCACAAAAAGTTTGTCGTCAGCAACGGCCAGCTGTCTATGGATAGATTTAATTCGCAGGAGCTGTTATCCTGGTCTAGTGACCAGATCCTGATATCTAATGTGAAATAAAACCACTAAATTCACAGAAACTTCATTGTGTGGCAAAAATCAAGCAAAAACAAGCTGATAAATCCATTTTGTGGGATTGGCAAAACATGTTCTAAGTTATTATCAGGCCAGATTTCTCGTGTCCCTAAAACTCATTAGACTAGCCCAAAGTTTAACTGGTTGTGCATAGCCTGACGTCTGCTACACTAATGTGGGAGGGAGCTGCTATTGATGTCAAAGTCAGTCAACTTACTGAAAAATGGAAAAAAAAAAGAGCTTGCTGCAAGTTCGAACGCATTTTTTGACAAAGGCGTTGGTGATTTACACAAGTTGGTTAGTTGGTGTATGTTTGCTGGTTCTTAATCTCCTACTAATCTTGGATTAACTAAATCCAAGCAGTTGGCAAGGATGAGTGTGGCATATACTTGGTATGATTATATCCAGCCTACGGGTATATGAAATACTCCCTACACGCTTGCACCATGTAATAATCATACTTAACTGTGTCTGTCAAGCTTTTGAATAACTAATAGTGTCCCGGTTTGCTTGCGTGAGATATTACGACAAATTGCACGGTTGATTAATTGACGTCCGCAGTGATTAAAATATTTTTTGTTACGGAAACGTGTCACAGCCTTTCTGAATATAGATCAGTAAGAACTGGCACACTGGTGCGTGTTTCAGCGTAGCAAATTATGTTGGCATTGAACTGTTTTCATGGTTTCTGGTAATTATTTGATCTGCTTTCCATCCAATAAAGTGTCAGTAAAAACACATTTAAACTAGATGTGGGTCATAGTTTAGTGCTGTGTGCTTGTGACCTGCAGGCTGCCAAAACATCAAATATGTGATAAATGGTGACAATTTTACTGTTTGAATTATGGCAGCTAATATTTCATGTCAACTGATATATTTTAGTCGAGTCAGCCAGAAGAAATAAAGCCAGAGCATCAGTTGCACGAAATAATGCTAGAAGTGATGCCAGAAACGCCGCTCAGAATATTCCAACTCCGCGTACGACCTTAAATGTCGGCGGTCTGTCCGATGCCATTATGGACGCAGTGAGGCCAACAATAAATGACATAGCAGCAGGAATAAACTTACCAAGAAACACAAATAGCAGAGGTAAGTAGCCCAATGATAATAAGCTAGGGAACCCTGGGGAAGTTTAATCACTTTTTATGAAATTTAGCAGTCTCGGCGCAAAAATGTCATTGCCAAAAAGTTGAACTTTGTTTGATAGCAAAATATGGTCGGTAGTGAAACTTACCCAGAGACTGGTTAGTAAGAATTGATTATCATCAAGCAGTGAAATTTAACTAATCACTAAAGCAATGACAATCGTGTCACTTTTTTGTTGTTCCTTCACTTGAAGCCTAAAATCCTAGTGCAGTGCAGTGACCAAGGATTAACACCTTATTAGTACCACTACTGCCACAAGTTCACTACTTAGCGATTTCCTCTAACATTGTGATTCACTAAGTTCAAAGAGTTTTCGAGCTTGAACAGGTTCACACAGATAACCTGGTCTTGTGGCACTTTTACTGATAACTTGTTGGTGGTAGAACAAGAATGATTGAAAGTTTCCACTGGAACTATTCCTTGTCAAAACGAAAAATTTCTTAATTATGGCAATCATTGAACTCGCTGATTGAATATGGCCAATTGACTGATTAAGTGAAGGTTAATGATAGTTTATCTTTGCTCTTGCCGTCTCTGCGGTCGGCTCAACCGTAGACACGTCAATAACTGTCAAATATTGAAGTGTGTTGAGTTATCTCATAAATTGTAGCTACTTGTGTATTTGTCTTTTGCTGTACAGTATTCTGAGCCGGGTGAGCCCACAAACTTTAGATATCTCCTGAGCTTTCCGTTTATGTTGCTTCCTCCCTCTTGCACCATTGTGTAGCAAGTTTTATAGTTTGCTATGAAATTTTTTTAGGCAATGGTAATGGACGTCAGGTTAATTCTAGACCAACTGAGCCAGCCGAACTGAATCTAACGGTTGTTGATATCATGAGACAATATCCGTGGATTGAAAATCCCCAAGCAAGTAAGTTAATCTAACACACCTGCTTTTGGGTTGAAGGCTAGGAATGTTACATAACTGAGAATTTACTTAAAAACAAAGCAGTATTATTAGCTTATATTAATCTGCTAACATAAAAGTTACCAACAGTGATGATAGTCATAGTAATGAAGAAGTCTTGTCAGTACATAGGCAAAGTTTCAATTTTCATTTCATCCAATTTCATAATTTCCTAGGCTAGGAGACCTTTAACCTGGTATTGTGACACAAAGAAACTTGTCATTTGATCAACCAGTAGTCGACAAGTACTTCTATGGAAACTTTTGTTCTCTTATTCAGTCTTTCACGCATCTAGCAACAGACATTATGACCCTAACTCATTCTTCCACCAAGAATCTGAATTCATAGGTGAATCATTCATGTCACCCCCACGTATTTGTGTCTTATTGCGTGATTTTGGTGGTCGGTTATTGTGTCTATTAGGGTTGGCGTCTTCAAGAGCTTGTGAAATGTGTTAGATGTTTTTATGGGTATGGAAATCATGTATATTATTGTATATTTATGGGTGTGTGATTAGCATCAATTCTTCTGGTTAATAATTGATTGTCATACACTTTGTTACCCACCTTTGTTCTTCTCTTTCGTTCAGCTAATAAAAAAAAATGTGTCAAGTCACTTTGTTTAAATTAAAGCTTAAAAATTTTACCACTCAAACTTGTAAAAAAAATTTTTGACACATTAAACCATTTTTAGCTACGAACCTGTAAATTGACCATTATTTGATGGGTATTTACAGTTGTGGACAGTGCTTCCCGTTCAGGTTCCTCTGCACCAGACACTAGTGACGCTGGGCCTCAGCCTCCTATCAGAAATACAGAGACTACAACTGAACAACCAAGATTTCGACCAAACAGTCGCAGAAATGATGGTAGGACAAGATTTAACAATCCAAAATATTTACGAGACCAATTAGACGGGCTTGATAGAGATGACTATGACTTCACAGTAACACAAGGAGTGAAGACTGCAAATGGCACTTACAAGGTGAGAATCTCTTGGCGGAACTTTAAGGTACTAGGTTTTTATCTTAGGTTAAATATTACAACGAAATGACCTAGTACTTTTTATCTGCAGGTAAAACTTCTGCAAGACTGGAGAAGACTACCTATTTATGGAAATGCTTTGGTTTTTGAACAAGAAGAAGATGCAAACATGATTTTGGAAACAGCTGATGGGGAGTTTTTGAGTGGAATAGAAGATGATATTACATCAGAGTTGCCAACTTTGACTTCAGATCAAGCCTTAGAGAGAGCGTTGGCTCACAACCAAGATCAAGGCAAACCTATACAGAATGTATGTAAATATGTACATCTCCATGAAAAAATGTTCAATGATGTAATCCTAAAATCACTAGAACTTACCTTTAAACAATAAAACTAATACCAAACTTACATAAAAATAGTTTGAAATACTCACTAATCTCCTCCACTATTTCAGCCAACAGCGAAGCTTATAGTTGACACCATCGGAGAAAAGGCAGTATTGGCATACATGATCAACTACTTTGTCCCTGGATCTGAGCTACCACAAGATCCTATCACTGCACAACCTCCAGTGCCAACCCAGGCTCCCTTCAGTACGTCAACTGATTTCTATGCTATTCAACAACAGAATCGACAAATTAGGCGTCAACGTAGAAGATGCCGCAGAAGGCGAACCCGTGCTGGAAGAGCTCGTTGTATGGCTGAAATCTCTGCAACAAGTAAGTGAATGGCTCCACACACCTTACTAGTTGGGTATTTTGGAGAGTATATCTTCTATATGTCCCCCGCATTAGCTGTTACTCATAGCAAACCCCATATAAGGAGTTTCCAAGTTGCTTGCTTTAAATGTATTGTAGTCAGCCAGTTGCTTTAACCGTTACCTCACCTTCGCTCACTGTTCTCTATCCACCGGCATTGTTCTCCGCTGTCTTTCTTGCTAGCCATGCTTAATTATGCCCACGGTCCTTTTAGCAACTACTAACCGCCCACCCGCTGTACAAGATCCATCTCCTACGTTCGAAGCAACAAATCATGGATTAAAAAGACCTTGGCTATTGATGAACGCCAATTCTGGAGAGGTAGGGGATATACAAAAATAACGAGTTGGGATTAGCTTTCTTGAATAATAATCGATTTGCTCAGTTCAACAAAAATTCCCACATCTGAAGAGCAATATTTTATTCTAAGCTCTTTATTTTTTTAGGTATACAAAGCTTGGAATGGCCTAACCGCCTACATAAGACCAAATAGAGTCTCAATCCTAACTGGCAATCCGGTTTACAGCGTTCAAGTAAGTTTGTATACTAGCTTCTAGCTACTAGCTACTCACTACAAGTATATTAAAATGCACAGTAGGTGAAGTACTTTTTCGTGGTTCAATCGCCATCAATTGCCCAGCTACTTCAACGTCTATAAACACAAATATTTTTACATCCTTTTTCTCTGACTTTTAGATTATCTGTTTCTGTAATCAATCTAGATTTACGTAGTGTTATATAGGATCGTAAAAACATTAGCTTCCTTTCATAGCTACGGATTAGCTTCTGGCACAATAACACACTTCCACTATAATAATCCGCGCTCATTTCGTTCTTCTAGAAAGTTTATACGGTTATTGCGAACTTTGTAGCTATTATATTATACATTTGCAGGAATATACAGAGATTATGTACAAAGATAGTGAGTTGGATGCATGCTATTACCAGAAACCAATTGGTGGAGGAAAGTTTCTCAGAGTAAGTATTATAGAGATGTGGCTTAAATGGCTAATGACTTATGCATTGCTGCTTGTAATCTCATTTGCACTGATTACATATCTACCAGCAGTATTGTGAAATGCACTACCATCAGGTGGTGAACCAACTTGACACTTTTGTGCAACAACAAGAGTCGATTGCGGTTTAGCCGTGGGCAGTGATTAAACAAATAAAACCAACGGAAACCAATACATTTTATTGCCAAACTTCAAATTCAAAACAATTTTTGATCATTTTTTGCGAGATAACTACTAACATCCTCTTCATTAAAATTTATTTTATTTGTTTGTTTACTGCTATAACTTCAATCAATTGCTGATTTGCCAGGTAAATGATAAGACAACTTCAAACACTGCCAATGTGTACAAGTTTAGATGTTCTGATGGCGTAAGACCGACATATGATGCCACAAATGGTGCAGCCAGCACCAGAAATTCAGCATTCAAATGGGGCGGTGAAGCAATCAACTTTTTGAAGAGAATAAGTAGCTCCAAATGGGATTTTGATGTAAGTAGTGTTTAATCTAAGTATTTCATTACTGTGATGATTATTGCATGTGTTTTTCTTTGTTCAAAATTAATTACTTATTATTATTTGTGAACTTTAATAGGTAAACATAGAAACCCATCACTCTGGAATCCATGCTGTCTGGAATGGCAATGCAGTTCAGCTTGGAGATGGAGATCCAACGTAAGCTCTATAATATTACTAGCCTTCAAAATCACTGAAAATTATACTTAATCCTATTTTGAGATCTGGTAATACTAAATCTTAGCAATAAAAAGGGATGATCTATAGCAAACCGTTGTATTGGCTCATAGAAAATGATTTACTTGATAGACTATAAATATCATTGTTTGTAACCTTCTTTGTATCAAGGCATTAGTGTGAGAAAATTGTAAAGTTTTTAATAAAGTTGCTGCAATTTTAGATTCTTCTACCCGCTAACGACTCCAGACACAGTCACCCATGAAGTTAGCCACGCTTTCACAGAACACAACTCCAACCTGGAGTATCAACATCAATCAGGGGCCATCAATGAAGCCTTCTCTGATATGGCGGGTAAGATTTGTATATTACCTCCTTTAAAATTCCCGGTATGTAATCAATGTTGGTTTTTTGGTTGTGAAATATAAGATGAGTTTTACAATAAGTTTTATTGTAATGCCATCAACGGTTTTAATTACTTACTTTGACCAATTTGCCCTAATTCCGCTATTTCATTTTCAGCTTCAGCGTTTCTTGACCACTTCTTTAAATATCCGGAACACTTGGTGTACAAGATTGGGCGTACTGCATTGAAGTTCAACACAGCCATCCGTGACCTTTGTAACCCTGGAAGTAACAGCTTGTTGCTCTATGACCCTAACAAGCCAATCATCGGTAAGCGCAGCATTGATTACTAAACTTAAAACTTCAAGTTTTTTATCGGTTTTTGAGACAAATTTGTTGGGATTCCATTATTATTATTATCATCATCATCATCATCATCATCATCATCATCATCATCATCATCATCATCATCATCATCATCATCATCATCATCATCATCATAATCATCATAATTATAATTATTATTATTATTATTATTATTATTAGAGCTGTTGTGTTAAAAAATAAGATTACATAATAAGTGTAGTTGGTCAGGTCCCATAAAACGTTTGCATACCATATGTATTACCTAATCCTTACCAACGCCTTATTATTTACTTACAGAAAGTGCACTGGACTACAACACCCAAACAGGATTACACAATGCCAGCTCTTTATACAGTAAAGCCTTTTGTGATCTGAGCAAGACTCCTGGCTGGAACATACAGCAAGCATTCAAGGTCAGTTTAAACACAGTTTGATAACATTCAATTATTATGATTATTTAATATTATAATTCTTTCTTGCCGAGTCTGACGATTTTAATTATTGTATGAGATAGAATTTGAGGTGAATTCTCACAGTTTTGTTCTTCATAGGAAAGACAACTTCTGAGTGTAGCTTAATGACAAGTACAAAATTTTGAATTAATGTTGCAGGTGTTTACAAATGCAAACGCAGTCTATTGGATTCCAACGGAAACATTCAACTCAGGAGCTTGTGGTGTGAAAAAGGCTGCTTGGGACTACAAGAACACTCTGCAAGCTGTTAGAGATGTGGACAATGCTTTTAAAGGGGTGGATATAGCCTGTGATCAGAGAGATTGGTATAATCTTGAAAAAGCATTATAGTAGTTTTCAACAAATTTTAATTCCAAGGCCGTAACAATCATTGTTGAGTGTTTAGCCACAATAGAAGAATCTAATCACCATTTCTTATATATTTTTGTTTCGTATTTTATTTTTTGTGTAATTTCAAAGTGAAATTAAAGCATTCCTTAGTGCTAAAACCAAAAACTCAAATGGTTTTTTACTGGTCAAAATCTTTCAATCTGAAAATTTTGACAGCCATTTTAACTCAACTGCTGGTGCTTTTTTGTGGTGGTTTGCTTCTATCATTGGTGTAGTTGAAGCTAGAGTATTATTTTCGTCTTGATATTATTTTTTTTTCTTATTTTCACAAAAAAAATCATGTTTCAATGTATTGTAAGTTAAACTAGATGTAGAATATTTATTTATTTTTTTGAAACTGCTGCAGAGAATATATTTGCTGTATATATAAATATATCGCTAGGATGGCAATCTTGATCTATTTTGTTGTCATTATAAACTACTGCATGGCTGGTTTAATTGGTTTGTTCGTCTTTGCTTTTGGTATTGCTTATATTCTACTCACCCAATCTGCTGATTCCTCCGACTGATCATTGGTGGAGGGTTAATTAATTCAATTACTCTGATATCAAGTTTCATGCATGCTCTGCTTGTATAATCTGATGATTTTGTTTTGTAGCATTTTTAGGTATAATTTCTTTTCTACAGCATTAAACGAATGCTGATTTTTCAAAATAATAAATAAAAAATTTTCTAAAGTCATCGCATCGATGTATTAAATTTAAGTTAAATATTTAAAAAAAACTAAGTTGACTGTTTCAAACCTATCCTTAGCATTATAAAAAATTAAAAGCTTGCCAACGTAGTGGGAGTATAAACTTTAACTTTTTTGTCAACGGCATTTGCTTGTTTCTTACAGGAGTTAGACAACAAGTTTTATGTTAGTTAATTCCAACTAAAAGCATCAGGTTCAAAGCTTGTGATAAGTGGATACGCTATTCAAACACCACTTAATTGCAACCAATTTTTTAGATAGGCTGGATTAGCTCTGTACTGTCTAGATTAGCCATCATCTTTAGCAACACCATTTTCACTAATCAGCTTTCGAAAATAAGATTTCCCATGACACTTCCACAAGGACGTGTCAGAATGTATAATATCAAATTGTTTAAAGTGTAATATAAAACAACCCAGAGAAACCTTTTAACAATAAAAAAATCCATAGCTCGGGAATGCTCACTGTGTTTAGTTAAAGACGTCAAACAGATTATCGCTACTAAACAGCGGGCAATGTTATTCTATTTTGCAGAAAGCATAAAATTTTCGTTATTAGCTAAAACAATTATGGCACAAAAATAAGTAATTTAGAAAAATAATACTCTTGTTAGTAAGCATTATGTCAGAAGCATGACAAAACTAAAAATTGAAACTTAAAAGTTTTTTAACTTTGTTAAATGTAGTTTCAACTCAATGTATGCTTCGTTAATGGGCAACAATGCGTTTATATGTCATTGAACCTGATGAGCTGTTAATGCCCATATCTTTACTATATGCCATTTATGCTGCAACCAAAGCCTAGTAATCTCTGCAAATGAATGAATCTGACAAGCCATTAAAGTGTTGAGCTTTCTACGGACAAAGAGATTTGTACAAGACAATTCAGTAAAAATATAGAACAGGACGCTTGCAGCAATCATGCTCAAGTACCTATGTGATATAGTAACGAGTTGTAGCTGTCAGATAACAGACAGATAAATCACAGCGTATCATATTCAACTAGAGACCACTGCATAAGACATTGTTAGCCGAGAGAGATATCTATCATAATATAGGATATTGAATATTCAAATATAGCGATGATGAGGTGCGAGGACTTCTTCGAAAACGAATTAAATATTCAAAGTATGCTATTTAAATTGATTTAATAGTTTTTTATATCACATACTTCGTAATTTTTAGCCAACCTCTTCTGTTTTTTACTAGACATGTCGGTGATGTAAAATTAAGTTTTTTTTCAATATTTCATAAGTTTTTCCTGTAAATGATTTACTGATACAGCATAAAAGAAGTTTCTTATAATATTTCTTCACAACCTGCCATGATGATCTCTTTGATATCATTGTGGCATAAGCTGTGGCGTAAAAGAAAAAAAAGACCACTCCTTTAGCTTAATGTAATGATTGCCCATCAAATTCTACTTTTCTATCATAAAATTGCGACCAATTATTTTCCCAGGTCTTACATGCAACTGAATATTTCCAGTAGATGAGTCACTAGAAGGCAGCTCTGAAGGAGCTACTACAATGTCATCGACAACCACAACAGTTCGTGAGCCCACTTTGGAGGAAATCCGAAGAGAGTCAAAGTTGTTGTTAGAACAAAAACCCCCAGGAAACGGGTCCAAGAGAGAATGGATTGTTATAGATGCAAACACTGGTGCTGTAAGTGTCGTCATGAAACATCAAAATTTTATTTTCAAGATAACAAACCAAAAAAAGTATGAAAAATATTTTATATAAAGTGCTCATTTGATAAGTCTGACTTCTTGAGCAACACGAGTTGACAATTCCCAATGCTGACCTACAGCATGGGACAGAAACCGAAACATTTCAGGCGGCTTGCAGCACTGCTCATCCTTTTAGCCTGTGTTCTGTTGCAGTTGATAAAGAGATGGTCAGGGTTACCATCAGCTATGGGAATGTCTCGAGTGCCAATGCTTGTCGGACGACAAAGTTCCCCAAAGGTAGGAGGAGAAAACTTCAATTTTTAGTTTATTATTATTTGTGCAAAGAAAATAGGCGTACTATGAGGTTTCAGTAAAAAAAAGCTTATATTTTACACAAGAAACATGTTACTGTTTGCAGTCATAGTACAATTCCTCTTGATCTACATCTATACCGTATTCACATATAGCAGTGAAAAGCGTATAACTATGGTGGCTCGTAACGTTAGACGGTTTCCTTTTCAAAGCGTATGAACGGATTTGAAATAGTCCAGACGGTTTGCAAAGCGTCTTTTACATTTAAAATAATTGGGTAATTGCAGTCAAATAGTCCACAAAGCAATGTTTAAAAACGAGGTTGTTGGTTATAATAAATTAATCCTCAGCCTCAGCGGTTGAGGGATTGATGCTATAAAAATGTATTTCCTGTCTAACAATCGTAAATTCTGCAAACCGTATAGTTGTCTTACAAATAATTCAGATGTCTTAGAAATGACTCAGGTGATTTATAAAATTACAAACCGAATGGACGCTTTAGAAAGAGTATGAACTATTTACAAACCGCATGAACTATTTTTAAATAGTCTGAACTGTTTTAAAATGGTCTAAATCATTTGGAAATGGTTGGAAAAATTGGCAATGCACATGGCTTTTGAACCGAAAGCGATCGTTATCAGTTTCATTTATAGCCTCTATATAAATTTATCAACATAGACGTTGATCAAAAGACATAGAGCAAGTTAATTAACTGTATAAAAATGTTGTTGAATATAATCCCTAAAATTAATTTTTACATTTATAATTAGGTTGTATTTATTATTTAAAATAATTTGAAACAAATAATATTTAATAAATAAAACCATTTGTTTATTTATTTAAAAAAAATTCAACTGTTCAGTGTTTAGGAGAAACATTATCGCTCAAAAATGGACTGTAGATCTATGATCAATAGAGCGAACCAGCAAATCGGCTGGGATTTTCAAACCTCACGAACGATTTCACAAAGCGTTCAGAAGTTTTTTGCAAAAGTTCAGTTTATTTCAAATTCGTTCAAACGGTTTGAAAAGCGTTCAGACGTTTTAAAATGCAAAAGACAAAACGTTCTGAGCCACCATATACAACCTAATTTTTAGCGGTTTAGAATTTCTAAACAATTTTCTTGTTATCTGGAATAACCGAATAGTTTTAATGTACAACTGCAGGCAATATTTATTAATTTATGCCCTTCAAGTCTCTTTGGGAAAGCTCACACCACTTTAATACTTTTGGTTTAAGTTTGAATGAAAATTGGCTACAAACTTAGTTTCTTCTGTCATTCATTATAAATAATTTGATTTCACCAACTTGATTAATCCAATGATTATCGTATTATTTTATAAATAAAAAAGAAACGGAGAGATATTCATTATTAATTATTTCAGAGGTTTGAGGAGTACCTTAGAAGAAACGAACTGACAGATGCTTGCTACTATCAGAAGACGATAGGACCGAATGCATACTTGACTGTGAGTATAACTTTATATCTAGCTTGTATCAACCAACTCACTGAGTAAATTTACTGTTTGCTATTGGTATAATATTAATTAATTAATTTATAAAATTTTGTTTGATCGTTGAATTTTTTTCAGATTATTAAACATAGTCACTAGTTCATATTATAAAAAATTACTGATAGGTGAAAATGCAACAAAAAGGCATCCGTAATAAACTTTGTAGCATTCAAGTTTTTCTTTGGCATTAACTCAAACTTATAGATTGTAAAAAATCTTTTGGTTCTTTTGCAGGCTCTCAATGCCGTTGAAAATTTTATTTAAATACTAATAATTGAAATAATTAAAAGTTTGATGTCATTCTGATTGAAAAACGATCGGTTACTAAGTTTTAGAATTTTTTAATCTTTGTTTACTTTGTTGCCGGCCAATTACTTCAAAAAAAGGTTGCTCATTTGTTGATTTTAACTCAAATAACATAAATAATTGCCAATGTCTGCATAGTGAACCTGATTTTACATCGATTAACTTTTACAACCAATTTGAAAAGAAGCAAGTTATTTTTACTTGAGTTATACCAAGTTTTTAAACGTGACACCGAACTGAATGATAATTTCTGTCAAGTTACAAACATTTTTTTATTTCACCGAATGCATGATTAGTAGCTCTTTAGTAATCAAACTTTATGCGATAGCCTCCATGTCTTATTTTTATCTCATTCCACCAGGTTTCAGACATACAAAGACCCAGCTCTAGCTTCAGAAATGCTTTCTCCTTCTTGTGTGGAAATGCTGTATCTAGAAGCTATGACGTCACAAATGGAGCAACCAGTCCACGGAACTCAGCGTATAAGTGGTCCTCTGAGGCTCTCAACTTCTTTCGGCGAGCAGGCAACGCAAAAATAAACTTCCATGTACGTATCAATTTTAATCTCAAGATTAATCTCCAAGTTAATTTCAGAACCTTGAAATTATTTTTGAGAAAAATCCAAAACGTAATCTCAAGATTAATCACACTGTGATCTCAAGGTTAATCTCACAAATTATTTTAAGATGAATTTCAAAGTTAATCTCAAGACTATTCTTGAGATTAATTTACAGGTAAATCTTATCATTTTGTCACTAGTAAGATCACTAACCTTGACACAATGGCAATATTCTTTTTACATTAGGACTATTACTAGCTTCCAATGATCACGCCTTCAGTAGTGCCATGCCGTAGCGTCACGGCTCATTGGTTTGAGTAGCAATAAACCGTCACTCATTTCCTTAAGCCAGCAATACAATTATGACCAAAGGTCATGAACCCTAATTAACGACTTTGAGCTAATGAGTCAATGAGCGAAACTGTATCAAGGAAAACTTTTTCAACCAACAATTAGTTTTAAATGCTTTTCTTGTGTTTGTTTCATCTAATACTTACTCCACAGATAAAATTTTGAAGCAGCAGTGCTTGGCTAATGTATAATTTATTTGCTAAATCTAAAATAATTAATTATTTAGATTATTATCTAACCACGGCCAACTGATTATTTATAATTATTTGATGATTAGTATTATCAAATTTTAAAATACGGAAAAAAGACAAATAATATAAAATAAAACACATAAATATATTTCTGAACACTTATTCTGCATCATTTTTTGTAATATAAGTGGTCTTGAAAGGCAACTATCTCATATCACTGAAACTTCTGTCCAAATTATTTAATTCTTTTACCGCAGTGATGTTGGAAGTTCAAAACACGCATGTGCAAACCAGTAGAACTACGGTATTCCCTTTTTCCATAACGCTTCAGTGGTTTGGCACTATTATAAGTCGCTACTTAGTAGTGACTTTCAATAGCACCACATCATCACGACTTCAGTAGCGATATACCCATTTCCAAGAGGGGAAAACCTGTGGCGCTACGACGTAGCGCTACGGCGTCGCGTCATGGAAAGTCACTAAATGTTACGCACATTTCGATTATGCAAAATGCATGAGAGTTTACATCATTAAGCTGATCATATTGCCATCAAGTTAGAGAACTTTTATAGCGCTAAAACTATCTGTCCCATTGATAAATATTGAAGTAGTCAGACTGTAGTCGCCACTAAAGATGCTTTAGTCCACCCGAAGTCAATCAAACACATTTGAAAATACAAGAATTTTGTTGTTGTGGTTCCAAAAAAAATACTAAACAGATTATGTAAGAACTACAAGCACACAATTAATTATTTTTTATTTTTGTAGTTGGATGTCGAAGTGCATTATGATGGAACAGGTGCATTCTGGACAGGCGACAAGGTGGTGCTTGGAGATGGGGATCCATGGTAAGTTGTTTAAACACACCAAATGGATCAGTAGCAAGGTAGATTTTTTTGCTTGTTTTGTATTGAATAATTTCTCATCCAAATAAACAAGTTGGACAGCAAAGTATCGCGAAAGTTAAATATAGCTGACAGGAGTGGGATCTTTAAGTCGAAAATGATAAAGCCGTAGAAAGCCACTGTTGATAACAAAATGGTGAAGATTTTCATTGCCTGTTGTCTAAACTCGGACTTGCCTATTTCAAAATGTTTTGACACAACTTGTTAAGCCGCATGGGCAATGTTATTGATTTTCGTACTGTTGAGAATAAGCTCAGCTCAATTATGTAGAAAGAGCAGAAATTTAAAAAACTGCTAAATGATTTTTTATTGGATAGTTGTCATACCTTTGTTAGATAGCCAGTATTACATTTTATTATTGGCTATTCAGACTTGGATGATTAAATAAATAGACTTTTCATTTACTTTGAAACTAATTACTTCGTGATGGATCCATATTTTCTTTCTGTAGGCTGTACTATCCATGGACAACTCCAGATGTAGTCGTACATGAGATAGGACATGTCTTCACAGAACACAACTCGAACTTGATATATTCCAGACAATCTGGGTCTATGTCGGAGTCATACTCAGATATGGCAGGTAAAATAATTCAAACTATTATTTTTATGTAGAATCTGCTAAATGATGCGTATTAATGCTTCAAAAAACTATGAAACATCCTCTAACTAAACAAAACAATTATTTTTGTTTGAACTGTTTTGTTTGTTGGTTTATTATACATTTGACTATTGGTTAGAGTTTTTTTTTGTACAAAGTTTGTTTAGATTTGATACTTGATGTATTATTGGGTAAATTCTATCTTTCGACTTCATTGTAAAACTAAAATTCAGTGTAGGTCAAAAATCCTATCACAAAGAAAATTGGTATTTATGGTTTCTCAACCTATATCTATCCTTTGCAGCTTGTGCCTTTATGAACTTTTTCTTTGCCGACGACTCGCCAGATGTGTACAGAATGGGTAAGGAAGTCAGCAAGTATGGACTTGCGTTGAGAGACATGTGTAACCCTCGTAACCCAAACCTCATTGACTATGATGCCACCAAACCTGTTATAAGTAAGTTCAACTACCAGACTTGCTATAAGCAAGTTCAACTACCAGACCTGCCATATGCAAGTTCAACTACCAGACCTGCCATATGCAAGTTAAAATATCAGAACACTTTATATAATAAGGAATACCAACCTCCCATAGAATACCACCAGCAGCAGTTGATATCTGTAAAAAACTTGCTTACCAATTTATGAGTAACAGTCTTAACCTTCATTTCAAAAAATTTGTTTAGCCTAAAGAGACAAATGAAAAAGCTATACAAATTAAATAAAGATTTTAGCAACTCTCTGATATCTGAGAACTTCATTTGAATTCTGTCAGCTTGCATGACAACCGTATTGTTAAATCTTTAAAAATATCCAAAAATCTGACAATAAGTATCATCAGATAAAAATATAAAACATGTAGTCAAAAATGTGACGTAATTTAATTGGCATTCAAGGTCAGTTGCTTCTAAAAGTGCAATTTCGTACAACTGTACACTGTTTCAACTTTCTTTTACATATTGAGTCCGGCTGTAAAATTATTTCAACAAAATACCGTAGCTTTAATAAGTTCCGGAATGCTTTTAGTCAACCATTCATATTGTTACCGATGAAATTTTAATAGATGCAATATACGCCAAACGACTTGCTCAGAATTAACTTTGTTTTTCGGTTTGTAGTTTTATCAGTTATCTAATGTTACCCCTTTAGTGAGTGCCAACGACTGGTCCCCTTCCACAGGCGTACACAACGCAAGTTCTCTCTACAACAAGGCATTCTGTGAACTCAGCAAAACACCAGGGTGGGACATATTTCGAGCTTTCAAGGTGAGTGGCAAATATTATTATGGTAGACAGCTAACCTGGCCATGGTCTGATGCGGTCAAAAAAATGAATGGACTGAAATTGCATTTAATGTAAGCCAGTTATAAAAAAAATTTGACAAATGATCTGCAATTCAACAATAAACAAAAAAGTGTAGTCTCAAAAACCATCTTTTATCATATTCTTTGTTGGTTCAACAACCTTGGGTGCAAACATTTATTTTATCAAATGTAAGAGACTTGTCTAAGTTTTTATAAAACCTGGTTGCTTCAACAATATATTTAGTAGCAACTGCAATGCTGCTGGAAGCATTTTTACAAAACAGTCTCAATCATTATGAACTTGCCTGCAAACTGACTGTCTTCCAATTTTTTTTCCTCAGAGGCCCGGTCAAAGTTGAAGGTGAGCTGTTTTTAACGAACATGCAAAAATTGCTAAAATCATCACACCTTGCGTAAAATAAATTGATAAAGTTTTTTTTTCCAGCAAATAACTGATCAGAAAGAAAGGCTGTTTTCATATCAGGTTTCATCTGTTTCTGTTTTAGGTATTCACAGCTGCCAACATGGTGTACTGGGGTCCTGTAGAAACTTTCAATTCTGGTGCGTGCGGAGTGAAAAAAGCAGCTTTTGATCTGATGGGAACTCTTCGAGCTAAAAGAGATGTTGAGAGAGCTTTCTCGGTTGTGGACATTCGCTGCCCATTAATCGACCTCTCACCTTGACCTTTTGTAGTAAATGTTGCAGATAGGATAATCAATGTTGTAATGGCTTTTGTTTCTGTCTTTTTTGTTGAAATTATATATAACATGTTGAGTTTGTCGCGTAAAACAATCGTATTTCTAGGGTCGATTTATCTGGGTGGAGGTAGTTCCTAGGTTTATCAGTTTAATTAATTTTACATGTTACCTTGTGACGAGTAACTGGTGCTCAGGTGCAAACTATCATTTGGATGTTGAGCCCAGTTTATGTATATCTTTGTTACCTTGACACTCTATTTGTAGCTTGATTGTTTGTATATGTACCTTGACAACACTATGTCTAGCTTGATTGTTTGTATATGTACCCTGACAACACTATGTCTAGCCAGACTGTTTATATATGTACCCTGACGACACTATTTCTAGCCAGACTGTTTATATATGTACCCTGATGACATTATTTCTAACCAGACTGTTGATAAACAGTATGTACTCTTTGACGACACTATTTTTTAGCCAGGTTGCTTACATATGTTCCCAGACGACACTATTTCTAGTAAGTATTATATTTAGGCAGTTTTAGTGGCTTCTATTGAAGCTTGATATAACAATACAACATACTTGTCTTGTCCCAACTACGTCTGATTGCTTTATACTACAAGGTTTGGCAGGGTCTCATCCAATCACATAAGAAAGCTTTTAGGGCTTATCTGCTCTTTTTCAGTCTTGACTACACACACTTATAAATGATGAAAATGCGTCTCCTCACAAGGGGGGGGGGGGGGGTCTGCACTGATCACACTTCTGAGAATCAAATTAATCAAATAAAGTAACTGCATCCTCAAACTTGGTCAACCCCAGAGGTTTTGATAGAGTTGTCTTCTCCAGAAAAGGTAACTCTTGAGCAGACCAGACAAAACATTAAATGTTCCCGATGAAAAATTAACAAACATTAGTAAAAAAAGTTCCAAGTTGTAGAAGCACAATTTTTTCCTATACAACAGGAAAAATGGTGTTGGAATTTTATTGTGAGTGCTTCAACTTTGGTTTGGACACTTTTGTATGCTGGTTCACTTACAACTAATGCTGTTTGTAAAAGTATAATAGCAGTCGATACCTTCTAATTTTAAAATGGTGATATTCAAAATGAAAGATGTTTATAATCTTTCAAAAACAATTTTTCATTTTCTGTAAATTAAAATTGCAATAAATAATAATTTCAACCAAAAAAACCACTTAAGATAGATTCTGCTGCTGAACAGTTACTTTTTTTGAAAAAAGAAAACCTGGACAGCAAAACGTTATTGAAAGAGAATGCAACTTTAGCGACAGGAAGTTTTAACAATCCGATTGATTTCTATTCTAAAAAAACCTGCGCTAATGATTGGTTAAATTTTGTAATTTCAGATATTTTGTTGAATGAGTGAATTCACAGTGTGAGTTGGTAGACGTAAGTTTCATTTCTCCACAACTATTCACAGCGAGATACAAATCGTTGGAAGAATAAACAAATGTAACTGGCAAAGTAACATTTGTGTGAATAATACGGTTTATTTAAAACATAAACTACCACAACCAACTTTCATAATAACACCAATATTTTGAAATATTTCACCATAACCAAAAGAAGGTATACATGCATATAATATAGTATACTAAAACTGACACACTCTAATACAGTTCAACATGAATAGTAGAATTTAGCGACAACAAATGAGAGTTGTCTCCCTCAAAGATAAACATACTATCTATAAGGTGGGAAAAAAAACCTCACTAAAGCCGTGTACAAAACAGTGTGTATGTAGATAAGATAGAAAAATAGATGAAACTGGAGTCAAACAAACTTAACCACTATGAGAAAGTAAACGCCAAACCACTGCAGCTGCCTCCATAGTCTGACACTAGCAATGCTGACCAAGTGGGTTGGGGTGGGGAGAAGGGGTACTCAAACGCAAGCTCAAACTTGTGACCTTATGAACTTTGCTGACCATACAAAGCGTACAAGATCGAACTGGGAATAGTCAGCATTGCTTCAGGGACCAATGAATATAAAATGTCGGAGTTATCCTCCATAATATATTGCATCTGAGATAGTTTGTTTGCTAGAAGCCTCAGTACCACAATTGTGGTGAAGCAAGTAAAAAATAGCCGTATTGGCATTTTATCAATACAGAACAAAATGGGGGAGTGCCAGCTTGGATGACAGTGCAGTGATTCTGGCAACAGAGTGAAATATTAATTTAATAAATTAAAAAAACATAAAAGTTTTATTGTGGAGGCGCTTCCACATACATCGTCTCCTCATTTAAATGGGATACCAGTGCATCAGTCTCACCGGTTCTTTCTCTGTGCCTGGAACAAGAGGTGAGATCTTTAGGTGAGTACAATTATGAAACAATAACTAAGTAAACAAGAACTGAAAATTCAAATAAGACTTACTCATAAACTCTGAAAAAAAATTAATAAAATGAATAAAACTCAAAAAACGTGGAGTTCAATATACAATTCAAGTGAATAAACTATAGATTAAAGTTTTCAATAAATCGTTACAAATAATTTTTTTTTTCACTTTTTTTCCACTGATTGACTCGTTAGTGTTACTACAGCGAGATTACCTTTAGTCCATAATGAAAACTCTTGCACAGAAAACATTCATCAAACCAAACTCATGCTGAAAATAAATGCTGTTTTTTAAAGGCAGCATGTAAAAAACTTGTATAACAAACTATTAATTATTGACCCGCAGCAATTACCTACCAGCTCCTCTCTCTGGCATCACCCCTGTTTGTTCTCCATCTGTTGCTTTTAAAAAAAAATTCTCTTTAAAAACTCTTGCCTTTACATGTTATTAATGTTTTGTGAAATATTTAAAAATACGGTGTTTTTCTTAGATAGGATTTGCTTTTGGCTACTTGTGCAAAGAGCAACTACCCAAAGCTAAAATTGTTAAAATGCCCTACAATAAGCTCTTGAAATAAATTTAAAAATTGGAACCAGCGATCAGCTTACCTTATTGTTTCAGGATAATCAGCATTTCGGTGATCCCAGAGATCTCTCTTCTCGCTGAATCTACATGAAGAGCAAATCACACTGTATTGTAAGATCTGGTTATTTAGCGTATTACAAACCGTTCAGTTAATTATTCCATTAGGCTGTGATTTTCTTAGTCAATCTGAAAATAGTCATAAAAATCCTTAGAGAGAGTTGTTAAATTTGATTCGAATGCTGCATCATGGTATAAAAGCTTGATGCAAAGTAATTTCTTTAGTAATTTGGTACATCAGTCTTTCTAAGCTCTGGTCCTTAGATTTCTTCAATATAGGGGTGGCTATCTTGCAGGTATGACTTTCTGTTTCTTCTAAAGCTATTTCCAGGTCCCAAACTATGATGGGTCACTTCCTGCCAGCTCGGTATGGCTCTCACAGGGTCTATGGTGACTCATACAGGGTCGGTACAGGGTAGGTATAATATCGATGCACGTTCAGTCCGGTATGAATTACTGTTGCTGTTCTGGTCATCCAATGGCTATGCAAGTGGAGCCAGAACACTTGCTAGACATCTGGGCAGATGTGGGTGTTATGAAAATCCACCACAGTATATTTTTTAGCGATCATTAAATATAAGTTAATAGTGATTTGTCATTAGCCAACGCAAATGGCTCATCTCCAGGCATCAAACAAGTAAAAGCTTTTGATTTGTAGGTTAACTAGATCTTTATAAAAATTTTATTGCTAGTAGAAGCACCCCACTATGCACAAACTGGAAATTTGAGTAGTCACACATCGTAACACGATTGAAACCCTTTCTATTTTGTTGTTAATCGTTCAGTAACATCTTGTAAGTAAGCAGGTTAAAGAGTACTTGCAAGGTATTCATTGGACAAAGGACAAAAAATAATAGGTGTTTGTAATTCAATAGGTTGCGCATGGAACAGAACATTAGTTTAGAACATCATAATTATTCAATAAATTCTTATACATTACCGAACAAATCAACCAAAATAAAACAAAAACAGCATTGCTGATAACTTGCGTAGCCTGTAAAGCCACTCTTTCCTTATAATAGATTTTTCACGATATTATTTCATGACGCTTTAAAGAATATAAATCAATCTCCTAAAACAAATAAATTAAACTAGCTGGTTACAATTAATTTAGCATTCAGTTTCATTTGCGACCTACGAATAATATAAATTAATGCTTTTTGATTAGTTTTCTTACTCAATGAGCTATTTTTTGGTGACCCTGGAATTCCAAACAGAATGATCATTTATTGATTAAGTTTACTGCTGATCCAACTATTTTCATTGCATTTTTTTTCAGAGAACATAAGTCGTAAATATTTTTATTACCTTCATTTGAAAACGCTAAAAATCATTAACTAACTTTGCAAGCTATGTATAAAATTTTAATTAACGACCATTGTACTCTACACATATCACACATATAGATAAGTACTTAAAAGATTAATCTTACCAGAAGCTTTGTAGCCGTGATAACTCTTCACAGAGTGATAATCTTTGTGGTAGTATTCCCTATTGAAAACTCCACAGCCTTGCCTCCTTTCCCTTCTTTTATTGACATAACCACGCAGGTCAATGTTTGTGAATGGTTGAGGTTCCACGCCATTGTTCAGCATCAGAGAAACTTGATAGTCCAACAACTGGTTTCCTTTTTTGTTAGAATGGTGTACTTGATGCTGAAAATAATTTTCCTAGACCAATAAAAAAACAAAAATTTTATGTTCAACATATCAAAGTTTCAAAATTGAAATCATCTCTTGAGATAAGCTCTACCATTTTCAAAAATATGTGCAAGTTTTTTTTATGTTTGTTGTTTATTGTATTTTCTGATCATCACTTACAGCAAAGAATTTTGAGACTGTGTTAGACTGGGTTTTCTTGCCAACCAGTTAACCTCCAGTATGTGGATGCTGAAACAGGTTTGCTGCATTCATTGGTTTGTTCTCTGACACATGTGGTTGTTCAAGTTTTTTACTCTGTCCAGCCAGCCGTTCTTCTGTCATAAACTTCTCTTTTTTGACTACCTCAAAATTTTCTTCAGAGTTGGAGCCAGTTTTGGCTGTGACATTCGAGTTTTCATCATTACTTGAAAAACAATAGTCTCCATGTTCCAACATTTTTACTTTAAAGCATTGCTCAACTCCTTCAGTGGTAATAGCCTCCTTTAATATCAAAGAGTCATTTTCTTTTTTGGCCATTAGTTTAACAGTGCTTTCTTTTTTTACTTTCGGAACAATGCTGAGCAGCTTCTCGACTTTATTCTGCTTCCTTTCCACCTCAGGTCGTAAACTAGTACGCAAAGCTTGTTTGTCTAAAGAGTCTTGAGAGAGATTAGAATCAGTAATAGATAGCAAGGGTGGCTCTAGATCTTTCCGATATAAAGGTATATTGATGCAACGTTTACCAACTTTGCCGACTTTTTTAGTTTTGTTTTTTAAATAAGATGAAGAGCGGGGATCTTTATTGTTTAACGATAGTTGGGAGAAGTCCTTGTTGAGAACTACGCTGACTGCCGTAAGGTTGTACTCTTTTACATATGTTGTCATTCTTGATCGCTTTTTTTTCTTTTTGGATTTTTTGGAGGAATCACACTTGGTTCTGCAACAATAAGCTTTTGCATAAAATCAATTGTAAACTGAGCAAATTGAGAAGAGCAGGTAAAGTGCTAACATCTGTATGTCATATACGATGATGAGTTTTACCAAACAAGTAGGTACAAAAATACCGGTCTCGATAATGTTCTGACTTACCTGTTTTTTAGTTTAGTTTTTTTGTCACTACAATCTTTGGAGAGTTTTAAGGTTGATCTGTTGGTATCTCTGCTTCGGTCATCAGACGACTTTAAGTTCTTTGGCTTTTGCTCACTTTTGTTTTTCAGGCTAAAATGAATGGTCAATCTGATAATAAAACTTTTACTAGCCATCGAAGAAACAGCTTCGGGAGCATAACCATTGTTTGCATTTAATACTTTTTGAAAAGAGCAAACTATTAATTTGAAATACATATTTTGAACTAGATATGATAATAATTTTCAAAAAAGTAATGAAAAGAACACATCTGCATGCATCAACTATGCTAAAAAAGAGGAAGCCTTTGAAATAGTCAAATGAATTGTAAGAAATATCTTGTACAACATCAGAAGTTTTAATGAGGTAAGTTAGTAAAGCACAATTTTCTTTTTATCTTACTGCAGTTAGTGACTTAATTTAAGTTGCAGATTTAAATGGTATTTGTGTCACCTTGAAAATATGAAGCATTATGTAAAGTGAGGAATATTTATCGCAGGAAAAGTTGCAAAGGTTATTGGATGTATTTTTGAATGCAATTTCCTCATCAATATGAAACATGTGTAAGAGTCACAAAGAAAAAAAGACTAAAAATTTCACTGGAGGTAATTATCACTACTCACTTTTTCTCAGGGGGGTGGCTTCCAGTTTTCTTTGTCTTCTTAACTGGTGGGCATTCATCCATGCGACCTACATAATGAACCAATCAAAAAATTGAATAGCAAATAGAGTAGAATAAAAAATAATATAGATGTGTAAATAAGTATATCATTGACAATTGTACTGTTAGCTTCTAGCCGACATTGGGATCAAGACAATAAACGGAGCAGGTAAAAAATTTTCTTGTGGCAATTGTTAAAGTCAAAAATCCTTATGCTGGGACTGAGTAACAAAAAATTTGGTAAAATTTTTTATCGTGTTATAATTATAACAATATACTTTATTTATCAACAGCGTATTTTGTGCTTTTACAGTATTACGTTATCATTTCAATAGAACAACTTCACACCTAAAACACAGCATTAAAAATGATTCCTGTAGTTATTGAATGCATGCGCTAGCTTGCTGCAATCATATAAGTGTGACCGATAAATGCATCCTCTTGTTATGTAGCAAAAGACTGTTTTTTTCTTCATGCTTTCAGTTTAACTCACGTTCGCTTTTGTCCCGCTGGGCTTTCTTGCTTTTTTGGGCAAGCTTAACATCAACAACTTGATCTGGAAACTTCTTGGATGAAACTTTATTCTTGACCTTGCAGATTGAAATAACGGAGGGATCTTGTAACACGCCATTACCAGCTGCAGACAAAATTGGTTGACTTGCACCATTCAAGGAATCACTTAATAGCACCTTTGAGACACTTGGGCTCTTAACTACAGCTACGTCTGTGACATATTTGTTTTCATAGGCCAAAACATCTGGCAAACTTGAAGTTTCATTGTTTGTCATCTCCGTGACATCTGCGCTGCCATTGGCCCACAACTCCTTAACATCTTTGCTGTCGGCCGAAGCTGTCTCTGCTTCATCTGAACTGCTTTTCGTTGACAAGAAACCATCACCACACAAATCCATGAGTTCTATAGCTGTGAGTTTTCTTTTGGCAGTTTTGATCGAACTATCCGAGTCTACAAGATGAGCAATAGCTGAGGCATCTATTCCAATAACAAAGAAGCTTCTAGTATTTCGTAGTCTAACTTTAGCCGGTTTAAATCAAAGTGACAAACTTCTGTTTTGTTCACTTTTTGCAATAAACTAACAATTATTAACATCTCTAGCCCAGCTATTTTTCACAGCACAGCATTGCTAACTCTTGTTTCGATTTATCCTTGCCTTTCTCACACTTTACTCTCTCTCTATCTGCCACACATCAATGCTTCCCTCATTTTTTCCCTACCCAACTCATTCCGCAACCAGCTTTAACTCTCACTATTTGCCTTGCTGTACCCTGCCATGCCCACCACTGCCCCAATTAACTCTTTCAATCTCTCCATTTCTATCTTCTTCCCTTACACTCTGCCAATAGGTATGGTAGCAGACAAAGTGAGACAGTGAGCGTCACATGCTTGATTGGGCTCCCTGTTGAGACTTACATATTAAGGTTTTGTATCAACTGCTGCAGCCGACTGCTGCAGCCAACTGCTGCAGCCAATTGCTAGCAGACACAAATGAAATGCTAAGGATCAAAAGAAGCCATTAAGGAATGATGTAACATATACAGACTGAGAGAATAGCACGCGGAGTGACATGAAGTGACTTATTTGACTCTTAACCATCTGCTATAAGTAACATGTAAATTTTTTGTGATTTGTCTCCCTTGAGATTAGTGTGGAGAAATTAAATCAGCAAACATGTCTGGTTTGAGGGCAGTATATTGTTGCCTATCAGCTTTCAACTCTTTCAGTAGATTTGGCACCGGACACACAGATCGACGTAAAATAGATTACACGTATGTACATGTATTGTAAACTTAGATAAATATTGTTTACTGTACCTTTAAGAATCGTCTTTATACATTCTCCATCCGGAAAACCTCTGTTATGTGCTTTCAGCCTAGTCTTTGTGTTAAAGCCTTTGCGACAAACTGCACATCGGTAAGGGTGATTAAACGTGTGCTTGTCTCTGGAATGATCATTTCACTGGTTCAGTAAAACATCAATACTAGACACTCATTTATTAATCTTTTTCATTCTCAAAAAATGACCTACATAAAACAATGCCATTTTTGACAATATTGGCCTTGCCATTTAATAACACACACAATTGGAAAAATTTGAGACTTGAACTTTTTATAATTACATTTGCAGTTGCTTTAAAACACAAAATTTGCCATTATCTTCAATTGCAAATTAGGATAGTAGCAACAGAACATAAATAATAGACATTCCACAAATATTGTTTTGCTTTGATGAGAAACTTTCGCACCTTCTACAGCAAAGAGTACAATTACGAGGAGTCCAGTCAATTTTTGGAACTGAATAAATAAAACTGAAAAACTAATTTTTGAAAACAACTTTTGATGTAAAATATTTTTTTAGCGAAAAACAACTCTGCTTTGTTTAGTTGTTTCAACTGTGCTAATATTATACAACTATTTATCGTAAACAAATAAGTAACCACACTATTTTTCCCATTTAACTACAGAGTTCAAGTTTGAGACAACAAAAGAGCAACAATAGGAAACAAATAACGTCATATTCCACATAATAAACAAGTCCTAATGTTTAGCCAATAATTATTTATGCTCCGTATCAAAATATCATTAGATGGTTTTTTATTGACCTCCGTTTACATGTTTCTTGATAAATATGTGATGATACGTCATGGAAACTCATATGATGTTCTGCAAGCACCGGTAGCGTATTTGGAGTTGTCCAATTATAAATGCTGAACATGGTGTCCATGTCTGTGACCATAAACTACATCTGATTATCATTACAGTCAAAGAGCGTAAATTGGTCTGGTTATTTTTTTCAAAAAAGGTAGAAAATATTATCATTTTCTGAACTTTTTCTTGTAAAAGACAGCTTGTTTTCGAGAAGTAAGAAATAATGATCCATTCTAGTTATGACGTGATGTGCGTCCTAATTGTTACCAGTTATTTCATAAGTTGTGATGACATCAAAAATGTGTACAGTGAAGATCATAAAAAAGTTCAACAAGCTGACAACACGCTTTTTAAAACTTTTAAAATCGACCGTCGCCATGGATTTTGAACTTCAAAACAATTATTGACATACCATGATACCTATGAAATTTACAAGGTGTATGTAAAACAAACTTGATATGATCCATCAACCATGCCAATTTAGCACAATTTTCGACAAATGACTTTGATCCCTCATTAAAATATATTAGAGAGGAGAGATAACTCTCAATAACTCTTTGCATTCACTGCAGACTGCAATGCAATTACACATTTTCTTATTCACAAAAACTAACTATAAGATTTGAGTTATCTAATGATGTACTACACATCTTTCATACCTTTTGTTGTAAAGACTAATTGAAACCACGCTTTATGTGATATCACAGCTATGAGCTGCGTCTAAATTTTTGTTATTGTGTTTTATCAAGTTGGTCAGAAAATGGATAGTTTTATTTATTATATTAAAACCAAATCAAAGTTACATATATATTACACAGCACTATTTTTGTCCAGCAAGTTGCTTTTTCAATGGAATGGTTTTTAGAAACAGCCTTTGCATTCATCATTACAAACTTCTATTATTATTGACCTTGGTGCATGAAATTTATTTTTTTGGTTGGCTGTTAGACCCAGTTTTCAACCATGATAGATTTCATTTACTCCAGTTAGCAACTAGCTGCCACTTAAGTCGGTTATGAAATTTTAAAATCTCGGTTGAATTGGTCTGTTTTATACAAAAAATTAGTAGATTTCATAACAACAAATACAAGATATAAAATAATTATACTAAATTTCTTCTTTTTGCATAGCAATTATTTTATCACAATAGGTGCATTTCACTAAGCTAACTCGAGGTCAAAACATGCGGTCGGGCAAAGAAATGAATTTTTTGCCTTGCCTTCACTTACAGCAGTTACATGTTGTACAGGTCAAAAAACGAAAAGTTAATATTAGCAAACTACCAATTGTTATTAATGTAATAAATAATTATTTTCACTGAACCATTTCAAACAAACTTTTTGGCATCGCTAATATATTGATATTGATATTGTACCACATGCCGTAAATTATTATAGTTGTTATGGCCTTGCATCAACGATCGTGGCACGCGTGATCACAACTCGCGGTTTTTGTTACTGTAACGAAAACCGAAATATTTATAACCATAAAACGACTCTCTTAAATACAGAAAAGGCAACTTCTAATTTCAAACCAGTGATTTTTCTCACAATCACCTTGGACTAAATTTTTTGCAAAGCCACAACTTGAAGAAATGATATATAAAACTTTCTGAGACACGAAAAGTTCGCTCATTCGACATGATCGTGGTTTTGGGCTATCTCATCTGAAAGCACCGCATAAATGCTATTACCAAAAACCTACTTGGCAAGCGATGGATTGCTTACTAATCAACCTAGGAAAAAAACATATACATTCAACAGCTAACCTTGTGTGGTATATGAGTTCACATTTAGCAAATCCTTTGTAATCGCAAAGTTGGCATTCCCAATTGTTTTCCTCCATGTGCACTCTCCTGTAATACAATCAAAGTTGGCATCAATAAATAAAGCATCAATCTATCACAATGACAAGCAAGTGTTTAAACCGCTCGGGTTACCTAACTTTATTTCATACCTCTCATCTTCGTTATGCAAACAACACAGTGAATTGTTACAGTTTTATTTTTTATCAACTTTTAGCTCTGTTAGAATAATTTTTTTGTTCTCTTTTGTTATTAAAAATAACCAGCAGTATGAGCATTGCTACAAAATATTGGCATTATCTCATTATAGCTTACTCAGCTTATATCTTTGACAAAACCTTATTGCAACAGTGGGCATATCTATTGACCCGACCCAGCACAACCCGACCCAGCATGACCCGACCCAGCACAACCCAATCATTACCCAAACAAACAACCATAAGGTTACCAAATTGTCATATTTTTATCAGAATATTTTTTCGTGTCTCGCAAACTTATACCTGATATGCTTCTGGAGCAGAGACTCCGATGCATACTTTCTATCACAGATCTCACACGGAACTCTTTGGTTTCTTCTTTCACTGACGGGTGCTCTGTCTTTTCTTTTATGGTTGGTCATCAGCACCAAATCTACAACAAAACACGTTTGTTTTACATTCTCTGCTTAAATAGTAGGTTGTGACCCAAAAGTTTATTGGAAAAGATACGGAGCGTGTGGCGTGTGAGCAATAGTTATTTTGGTATTGGTATTTGGACCTTTACCAAAGTTAGAAGATGCATAAAACTAAAAACAATGTCAATTTAGTGAAAACGAAACAATACATAAACGTAACTATTTTAAACAACTGCAGCATCTATAACCCGTTAAAAAAGATTAAAAAGAAACGTTAAAAACTTATATTTTGAAATACTTGACTTTTTGTCTAGTAGAGCGGCTGTCAAAATATACAATTTTAAAAAAATGGAACATTGAAAAAGGAAAATTACATGTTACTACAAAACCATTAGGTATGCAGAGACACCCACAGCTTTGTCTCTTGTTTCATTGAGACTTGAACTTGCTGGAGTGAATTCTTTATTCAACTATTTGTGCCTCCTGGAAAGCTCCATACACGTCAATGTGAGCATTATGGGAACACAATTTTTAAATATGCATTTTTAAGTTATCATCTTTTATAAAAATGATGAAAGTAAACACTGAAAAAAATTAAGCAATATGATTTGCAATCATACACCATTTTTGGCTGCATGAAAGATGAAAAAAAGTATAAAAAGTTGCATGAAACTGTAACCCAATGGTTAACAGTCATTAAATTGAGCTGCAATTCTGTTGTACAAATTTTCAAGTTCATGCTGATTGCAAAATTGTACTTATTAATGAAAACAAGAAGACAAAGTTTTTGACGGGGAATGCCCAAGAAGCTGTTGATCTAGCAGAGCAAAATGAGTTTCCATGATACTCAGTTACAGAACTGGATTTTCTAAACAAATAAATTTTTGAACCGTCACTATTTGAGCTAATGGCATTGCCAGCACAAACTGACCATGGACCAATCCGAGGTTACACAATCAATATGACAGCTTCTCACCAATGGCAAGCCTCTTGTTTGCTACACCCTTCAAATGCTCTTTCAATCTTGCTCGACATTTCTTCATTCTCTCAGCTACCACTTTCAACTCCTCAAAGCGTTTACTCTCAGCACTCCTAAGCGGAAGGGGAGGGGTGGGAACCTTCTCAAAATCCACAGTTGTCTCAGCCTCAGAACTACTTTCTATCAGTTGCACAACTTCATTTTTTACAGACTCACTGGGCCTTACAAGCATGTCTGAGTTGCGGAATACATCAGCAATGGAGTCTGTCTCGCTGTCTTCTTCATCCATCTACAAAATGTCAAACTAATTTATATCCACTAATCATGTCCAGTGCAAAGAAACCAATTACACTTTGTCTCCAAAAGACGAAGAAAATGAATTAAGTTTCAACAAACAAATGGCATATCAAAGAATTATGTGTTGATGATAGAATTAGACATTGTCACATGGAAACTGATAATGATACACAGTCAATAGTTGTGAATAGTTAAAAGCCATCTTTCAGCAATATGCTGCCATTTTAGATAAAATATGAAGCCTCTTTAAGTTGTTTTGCAATTCCCAGTTTGTAGAACCATTCTCTTTTATGGATCAGTGAGTGTTTTATCATTGATAACAGTTTAATACAGATAATTACAAGCTATCTAATATATATCTTTTAGCTGGCTCAAAAAACTATAATTGGCTCCAATTTGATGTTACTTTCCCTCTTAAATGGTACAAAAGTGTAAACTGAACCGTTGGGTGCAAACAATTTAGTTTCTATGTAAGAAACAACCTAAAAGGAAGCTACTTCTACATACTTTAGTACATTCTAGTACATTCTAGTAAACATCAGAGTTTATGGTGCATTCTGTGAAAATGCCAGTTTTTTCTCAGTCATCGAAAATTGGTATGGATTTTCACCAATGATTTCTGAGCATTTCTGTATTTCAAAAATCAGTATTTTTTCATTCACAATTGATTCTGATATTGATTCGACCATAAGTTTTTGTTGAAACCACAATAAATCTGTGGGACTTTTGGAGACTGTTTTACAGCTTTCAACTTTCAAAACTTACAATATCGTAGTTTTGAAGTTTTAGTTCAAAACTTTTGAAAATAAATATGAAGAAATGACAATCCATGTTTGATCTTCAAATGTAGCGGCTGTTACATATAACACGTTTCCATGTCACGACAAACTCAGCGATAAGTTTGGCGACAAGAAAATTTGTCAAGGGAACACTTTTGTTGCTACACTTGCCGCCAAATTTTAGAGCTAAGATTAGTCACTAAGATTTGGCTACTTCTTTTGCGACAAGCAAAACACCAAGATCTAGTTGCTCAGTCAATAAAACTAGGCATGCGTGATCAAACAGGAGATCGCTAATTATCCATTAGTGGTTAGCAGATGGAAGCAAGATGAATAGTAATAGTTTTGGTTTGTTATACAAGTGTTTACCTTGCAATACAACTGAATTAAAACTAATTAACTTTTACTGCTGATAATGAATTGCTATAGTTTAATGAAAATAATAAATAATGGTATCTCTTTCCAAATTATTATTTATAAATTATTATTTTTGGTAAAAACTTTTTATTTGTTTTCTATTATTATCCTCAACATCAATTCAATGATAACAACCAGTGTGCTACAAAAATCCCTTGTCATAACACAGATTTTTGTGTCACAGCCAACTTGGTTATAATTTTTTTTTATTTCGTAAATAGAAAAAAATGATTTTTTTCACATTGTTATCTATGGTTTAAAAGATAATGCGAAACTAAAAAAATAATTATAATAATCTATAATAGAGTATAAGAGAAGAAAATAGCAACCGACAGCAATGCTAGTCTGTATTGCACGAAACAGAAGCTTTAACACACCTGTTTCCGTAGCATCTTTTTGTCCGAAATAATAAAGGCCAGTAAAATTTTCAGTTAAGGAAATGCATGCCGTTGTCGCCAATGATTAGCGCTAAACAAAAACCACAAAAAGTTTGGCTTTACTTTTACATGACACGGAAACTTAGTAATAGTGGACTAGTTTGTTTTTGCAAACTAGTTGTAATGATAGCTATTGAATTCTTGCTTTATAAGTTGAAGATTTCAACTTACCGATAAGTTGGAGTCAATTTGTCTGTTTCCTGTCGTGGGATTTTCATTTTGAACGATGACTGAGCTGAAAGAACCAGCTAAAACAAATGAAAAATTCAAAGCATCGTTAAATGAGCATTGAAAGAATTGCCAGTTGATGTTATGCAAAATATTTAAATATAGGTAAATCCTCGAATTGAGTTGGAAACAAAAAAAATTCATAAAACAAATAATTCTTCACAATTCATTCTGTATCGTTTTGAATTACTTAAAAAATTATCGCTAAGATGAGATGCTTGAAATATACGAGGCACAAATAGTCGTGCAGAAAACAACCTATATTTTTGCAAGAATCAATGCAACGGTGAGTTTGTTTACATGCCAAAAGAAAAACACGAACAAATGATTTATAACAAGTAACTACATATTCTTCTATTCTGAGTTGTATCATGTGCTTAAAGTCAATAATCATCATAATAATCTTTGCAACCAAGTTCATGAAATTCTCAAGTTGATTTTATTTCAATATTGTAGTAGATTTCTGTCCTCTGCTACGACACAACGGAATCCTCTCCTCACACTTTGTGGTCTATCCCGAATAGACTTTAACAACTTTGCTCGGGGTCCACAACCCAAACACACTACTAGAGATTTTACCAAACAAATACTTTATTTGATAACACAATTAAAAGGGTATTTAATACTATCCACACAACAACTGATTTTCTTCATGTACAGCAGCTCCTTTTATAGGAGGTAAGGGCTAAATTCATTACCTTATTAGGCGCAACCAATAATAGAACATA
This sequence comes from Cryptosula pallasiana, assembly GCA_945261195.1. Taxonomy (NCBI): domain Eukaryota; kingdom Metazoa; phylum Bryozoa; class Gymnolaemata; order Cheilostomatida; family Cryptosulidae; genus Cryptosula; species Cryptosula pallasiana. The sequence goes on along the minus strand of OX183134.1, from coordinate 26,763,282 downwards.
ACACAAAGAATGCACAAGTAATATAACACAATACAAAGTGTAATAACACAACCAGCCAATGAGAATATAGACACATGGTCAATTGGCACTGGGCTGTGCTTCCCATTCTTTTCTGGGTGGTGGAACCTTTCCGCTCCTTATTTAGAAGTGCTACTTCCTAGTCTGGGCTCCTGATAGAGGCAAGACTCCGGTCTCCGTTCTGTTGAGGCTTTCAGGTCTCTTGGGTGCACAGGCTCCATGAATCACTCTGTTTGGATACAGGGTCGGGGGTCCTGACCCGAGGTAGACCCAGGGTAGCTACTATATGTTTATATAGAGGGATACAGGGTTGATACCGGCCCGGGGTACCCGGTATCCCTTTTAAAGGGGATTTATGTAACTACAAAGGGGGGGGGGGAGAGTTCTGGCTGTACTGTAACTGTGTTACCAGAGGGCACAAGGGGTGTAAGGGGGTTAGTGTGGGGAAGGGTGGGGGGGGGGGGTCCGACATCACTCAATCATCATGCAAATCTCCCACAATATAATAACTTTTAATGTTTCCAATTTTCAAGCTATAATATTTCTTACACTTGCGTAACAATTGTACCTCTGCGATAACCAAAGTCAGACCAACAGGTTTGATCAGAAGAAGGTTCATCTCATGATGATTAGCGTTAGATGTACTGTCCAGTTGCTCTCAAAACTATTGGTAAAAAGGGATAACTTTTAACAATTATGTTTGCAGTTTTTTTTACATAAAGAGTGTCTTGTGTAAATATAAAAATTGACTTGAAATTAAACTGTAATACTTAGTATTTTCTGAAATATAACAATACAGTTTATCAGTGTATAAATATAAATAGTATTTAAATTTACATGATAATATATATTATAATAAAATACAACTTAATAATGTACAGTTAACTACCATACCATGCTGTTATGCTGATTATGCTATATTGTTGCGAAATTTCCATATTGCTTTCCATTAATTGAAAGTCACTAATTTACTTGTAGTATCAGTCAGGTGTCAAATTATTTTTTGCGAACTTTAAGCAAATACATTTATGTATGTAATGATAGTTAATAATTTCTCCTATACGTATTTGATTAATCAGGGCACTGGCTAATCAACGTTTATAATCATATTGCTCAAGAAATCATTGTACAAACAATTAGCTCTCTATATAGGGAAACCTGGTTGTAACTCGGTGTAGGTAGTACATTTACCTGCAATCATTAATTAGGTTAGGTAATATAATCTGCTTGCGGAGAAATCAAAAGCTAAAAGAAAATTTTGGTTGTTTTTTAGTAAGGAAAACTGATTTTGGCAGAGAATTAAATCAATTTACATCTAAATCTGCAGAAACAAGTGAAACAGAAACTGCTGCTATTGTGTTTTCAAGTCCAATAAGTTTGTGGAAAAATTATTTTCGGAAGGTTTGGACACCAAATAAAGCTGTTTACCTTATAAAAATTTTACCGCTTTTTTTAGGTAATAAACTAATTTTTACTTTTAAAAATAATTAATTATTTTATTCCTGTTTACACAAACATTATTTCATGTGCTCAGTGTACTAATAAAAAATGTTCTCTCGTGTCAAAAAACTAGCTGCTAGAGTTTTCATTTTTGGACATTACAACAATTTAGTAAGAAAATATAGCGTTGTCTGATAGCCTGTGATAACTATGGTGACTTTTATCTCAAAACAATAACAATTTTAAATAAAGCCTGAAGTTTGATGTTCCAGGTGTTGTAAAAAAGCATGACACCCCCCCCCCCCCCTAAAGGGCCTCATTGGTTATTATTACTAGGAAGCACAACTAAAAGCTTTCATTTATCTACCAAATATATTGATTACACATTTTCTTTTAGGATATTTGAGTTATGACATTGTACGATAGCCTGTAGACTCTTTTTATGGTAAGACTGTTTGATTTGACTCAGCCAATAAAAAAGTCAAATTTAAACTGTTAGAATCGTAAGCTGTGAAACTACTGCTTTTCACTAATAGTTTGCACAACAAAGGTAATTATTTGTAAAGGCTGCTCCACACGGCAACGAAACGAGGACGAAACGTCAAATTAATTTCGTAACGAATATAAATTTGCCCAACGAAAGCCCTACCGTCACTTCGGTAGCGTGACGGTGACATTTCGTCCAGATCTAGCAGTGCTTGGTTGGCATTTTTTCGTTAGTCGATCATTGGTCAAAAGTCTTTTCTGCATTTTGCTATTGGCCACACAAGGCGTAACTTCATTGGTCTATGTTGCGTTAGTGGCGCTAAACACGGCACATGTTACTAAAATTTATTATTATAATAATTTTAATAATTATTATTACTACTACTAGTAGCATTATATTAAATACCACCATTGGCTGGCAGTTGTTTATTATTATTGTTATTAAATTTGCCTAATGATGTTATTATTATAATAAAAATTATTAGAATTATTAAAGTAATTATTATTACAGTACAGTTAATTAATTTTTTAATAAAAATTGGGCCTACTGCAACAAAATAACAAATGATTCATCATCATCATTATTTAGCGTCTACAAATGGATCACGAAATATGACATCACGCGTCAAAAGCATTGATATAAATATTTGTATCAACCGGTTTTTTTCAGTTTCCAAATATTCGGGAATTACTAAATTTTCAATAACTTAGGACCACAGGCTGCTAGAAACAAAATTTTAAAAGGGTTTAATAGGATACACTAGTCCGGAGCAGATTAACTAATCACTGGACTTCTTACATATCTGTACGGGAAAAATTGTTTGAAAACGACGTTGTAAACGGGGAATATCCTACTGCGCCGTTGGCCCTCATGATTTTAGTCAATTTTATATCACTAGCCTATCAAATTACCGACATGTTGATATACTACTTGTTGTAGATCATTTATATCTGGAGGTATGAAAATAGATTTAATAATTCCCTTGCCAAATAAAAACGTAATTTTTTTTAATGAAGTAATTAGTAACTAGCCGCTAATTAATACCGCATGCTTAGTCACGCATCACGGATTTCACTCAAATGTATCAATAATGAGGCGTAAAACCCTCCTCTGCGCGTACATGAAACAAAGTAATTTTGGTGCAGAGAGAGTCATTTTTAAAATTCATTTTCTCAGTAACTATCAGTGAGAGACAAAAAAGTGTACCACTATTGTGACGGCAAGATATGATTCTACGCCATAACATGATTTTTAAAGTCTCTAGGCTGATTTGAAAAATCCATTTGTACTGGCTACATTATTATTATTTATTATTATTAGAAGGAATTAAAAAGAGCCTAGCACTTATAAAATTACTAGTCTGGTGAGTGAGTAATAATGATAACCAGTTGATAAAGAATTAAGTTTACTCACCAATAAATTAACTAAATGCGAATATCTGGAAGCTGTCCGTACAGAAGAACTAGTAGAAGAACTACTAGTATTGAATACTACTATTGTTATGATTGGCGGCAGTTGTTATTACAATTCGTGTATTGTCATTGGCTGGCAGTTGTTTGTCGTTGATCGGCTACATGCAGTTTCGTTCGTGTGTGAAGCAAATTTCGTTAACAATGCACCGAAACGAAAAACTTTTCGTTTCGGCCAGTTCGTTTCGTCCTCGTTTCGTTGCCGTGTGGAGCAGCCTTAACTGTGCATGATGCGTCTGGGTTGAGAACCCAAAACGGAGTTTTGAGTTTATATAGTTCATTGTTAAGCATGGTTTGAAGTTATCCCCACATAGAGTAGACAACTACCAAACTTAGAGGAGAGCTATGTGACTGAGGGAGACATTTTAGTGGTGCTTTTACTGGTGGGTATGTGGTGGTTATTACAATTGATCTGAAGGTTTCTCATGCAAGTACTCATCATCAAAAGTAAATTTTTACTTGAAAAAAGTAAATATTAGACTTGGAACCATGAAGTTATGCTTATTTTTGCAGCTTTCTTCCCCATCTGAAGATGTTAAGTCTAGATCTACTGGATCTACAATAGTACAACCACATGATAGCAAACACTTTTAAATAGTTATGACATAGTTGCTCCAGTGCACTGATGGCTTTTTGAACTATTGAACTGCCAGTAGAGTTAGTCATCTGTTAAGCCTCATGTTCATCTACTAGTTATGTACCGGTTTTACCTACTGATTGAAGATTTTCCCGTTTGTGTTTTGGTAACATGTGCTAAAACAATTGTGGCTATCAGTAGGTTTTAACCATGGTCATAAAATTGGTATGCAACTCACAGTTTGACCAATCATCACTCTTTACATTTTCACGCAATAAAATGGTTTTTTTCATATGCGCAAGTATTTACGCAACATATGTTGTTCATGAATGCACTTCTTCATTGGTGCAAAGCACTTTATTGCTGACAATAAACTCATGGTTTTAACAAAAACTACTTGAAAATGGCAAGTCAAGAGGAAAAATCGAGAAAACACCATGTCGTCTTTGATCAGTGCAGCCGGCCAAATAAGTAGGTAATGGTAGATGTACTTGTAGCATAATCTTATTACATGCTCAATTACCGAGACTTGCTCATAGATATTATTGTGATGGTAACCACAGAATACTCAGAACCACAGGAAGTGGGAAGTGTGTAGTTGGCAGCAGCTGCTAAACAATAAACTAGCCGCAATGAGTCAGTAGGTTATTACAACAGCAACATCACTGGTATTATGTTGTGAACTGAAAGCACCACTATCTGATGTTTTTTGTTGTTGTAACGAGTAATGTATCCAGGAATGTATCCAGGAATGTGAACACAGGATGTTTCCAGCATGGCCAACATGTAAAAATGGTTCGTCATTTTTATACACTTACTTGAGCAGGTTTGTTATAAACAATATTTGAAACCCAGAGTAATGAATTGCACTGTATTACTTCGGGTAAGCAGCGTCATTGTCAATTGTTTGCTTTCAATAGTCATTTCAGTACTTCGGCATGAACTGCTTCAAAGACTTCAAACTTACCAGTGTTCTCTCTGGGACCATCTTGCTCATCATTCATTTCTTCATTTTTAACATCTTCTTTGTTCGTTTCTACCATTTCTTTGGGCTCTTCTCTTTCTATATTCTCTGCATTGACCAGGTGATCAGCTGTCTCTAAAGCTAAAGACAATGCCTCGTTGATGTTAGGGTTAGTAGGTGAGCGGAGAGAAAATAATTTTAAAGTCATCACATGCTGGCAGCGGCAATGATCATTAAAATCTGAAGTCTGCTTGCCAGAAAAGTCAGATAGATAAATACAAAAAATTGAGTAAATAACATTGTTGTTGCTTTCATCTCAAGGATACTGTTTTATACATTTCTTGTGCTTTCTTCGAAAAAAAATGTTGTTTTACACATTTTTGGTATTTCCATTTATTGAATAGCAACAAGTCACCAATTACATGATTCATTCAACTTTATGAATTACCATGAAACTTCCACAAATTTTAGCCGGTGGACTTGCAATGGTTTGAGTTCCAATTACTATTAGTGGATAACTATATGCATTAGGAGTTTTCGGTGTCTCAACGCATTGATTTGAGAAAGTATGATCAATGCGTTTATCCCTCAAACAATAACTTATAGGAGTAGGCGAGTGTATAAATTTTACGAATTTTTGCCAGAATGGTCTTATTTTTTCTATGCAATAGTTATAGTTGTAGCCCAGCAATCATAAGTTTGTTAGCCTGAAATCTCAGGTTTAAAAGTAGCCATTCTTTGCGAGATTTTTGTCACCCTGACAACAACACATCATTTTCTATTTATGTAAATGTTATTAAAACTCAGCAAACCACCAAGTACAAATAGTATTATTGACAATAATGATGAGAAGAATAATAATGACAACATCAAGAATAATAATAACGACAACAAACAATGACATGAATTATTAATTAATGTTAATAAATAATAATGGTAAATAAAATAATATAGTATTTCTGATGAAGATATAATATAATAATAGAAGGAATGCAAATTATAATATTATTATTGGCAAAAATAATAACATCGATAATAATGACAATATTAAAAACAACAATTTATGACATTAGTGATCAGTAATGATACATCCACTAAAAACAAAAAATTCATAACGTTTGGTATAATAATTGTAATAAAACTGCCCCAAAAGGGTACGGTGCAGTAATTAGTGAGCGGACGACTCCTTTGAAAAACCAACGCTTTTACTTTCATAGGTGTTAGCTAGTCAATGTGCACAGTAAGCTCATTCAGAAACCCAAAAATGAGTGTTGATGCAAGTTAAAAGAAACTGGCTACAAAGGGGCTGATAATCCCTCGACAAAAAACTATCATTGAGAATTAAATGTAAACGTTGAGCACACTGAAAATGCCTATTACCTGGTTGTCTCTAGACAACGCCGGCTGTGTGATATTGGTCACTTTTTGGCACAATCAAATAAATATTTATACAGTTCTGGGCTACATGCATTTGTCTCCAGCTTAAAGGACACCTAATTTAGAGAATTTTTTATGTAATTAAAACTTTTTGAGACTGTAATGTGTTCAAACCTGTATGGAGATTCCATAGACACAATCAGCACTTACCGAGACGCAGCTTTTTCCCAAAGACACAACAAGTTATATAGAGCTATAAGTGAGTTTTCAAAAATTTTTTACTTTGTTTGTATAGAAGTAGGGCGTCCTAAATGATGGCATTGTGCAACAATTTTTTTTATTGCAAAAAATAAGATTGCGTCAAATTTTAATTTCTTTTTGAGGTTTTTTCAAATCAGCAATTTTTTTCCATCCTTTGTATACTTGCTATTATGTACACACCAGCCTTCACCTGACAGTGTTTGTAATCAGAATCAAAAGTAATAATGTAAATTTTTTATCAAAATAATAACTTTCAAATAAAAAATCGATCAAACAATAAGATTAGTATAGCTTTATAATAATATGAAACGAACGAAACATTGCCGAAATTTTATTTCCGGTGTTGCTTTCTTACAACAATGATAATAATTACACCTATAGTACTGGCTGTTTTTCTAAGTAAAAAATTAAAAAGTACAAAATAATAATTCAGAGTTTTAAAACCAAATTTTAAACTGAAAACTTATAAAAATGGTACAAATTGCTTGTTGGAATATATTATTATATCACCATAATGGTACTGCCGCTCGCAGATAACCACTTCTGTCAACAACATTGTCATAGATCTCCAAAGACCTCTACAAACCCATAGCATTTTTGTTGCCGCTTGTGAGTTTTTTCTGTAGTCTTACAATACTTGATGAGAGAACAACTCTACACACAAAACGGGTCTTACAAAGCCCGTCCTAAGCCTGCAGGTGAGAGACCAAGCTGTTACAGCTGATCTATGTAGATGAATGAAGCCGTATTCTATGTAGTTCCTCAAGCTTGTTGAGTATTAAAGCAAACAGGTCAATGCTAACAAACAATAATATTTTGTCAGCAAACAACCCAGTGGTAATGTAAAAAATTATGACAATAATATGAATACTGCTCCCGGTACTCGATGTTTTTTTTCCAGATTGGCGTGATAAGTTTCAGTGTAACTATTACTTAGCCATTCAAACACTTTATTGCATAGATGAAAAAACGCTGAATAAAAACTTTTGCTTCACTTTAATGATTTGCATGCTTATGCATTTTGAATTAAAAACAGAATTTAGATTTGAATACATATTCAACAGTCGCTTAATCTTTCAAAACAACTTTTGAATAATTTTATCCATTCAAAATTCTCAAAGTGAAGTGTTAAATCTGATTTTACTCATATTTACGGACACTAAAAGATTCAAAGCCATCATCAAGGTTTTCTAATTAATGTTAATTAAACTTTAAGGTTCATGTCCAGTTTAAAAACCCGCATAATATGCTAGTGAACTAACCTTGTTAGCATATCCAATGATTTCTCCTCGCCTGAACAAGTTATAACTGGCGATGTGAGATGAAATTAGCAGTTAAACAATGAACCAAATGCAAAGTGATTGCGTTTAAACTGATAGTTTATAGTTTATCAACTTAAAAATTACTACCATCATGTCAAATCATGCTCAAAGTTACTTAAACATTACCTTCAGTTCGCAGGCTGGGCTAACTTGATATTCAATGGATTTGAACATCAATGTATTGTAATGGTATCGTATTCAGAGCAAGTATGTCTGCAAAGAACTGCCAGTAGATGGTTACTGGACAGCAATAGGACCAAATGCAATTGAGTTTTTATTTAAATTTTAAAATACCGTGTTTTTTCAATTTTCAAGTATTTGAATTTGTATTTGAACTTTAAGTCTTCAAAATTGGGGCATTTGATTTTATATTTGGATTTAAATTTTTTCAATTATAGGTATTTGAATTTATACTTTAGTTGGAAGTAGGAGACAGAAGGTATCCGTACTTATATTTTAACTTGAATACTTGGAGCTAAAGGTGCTTTTATTCATTTCTCAATTTCAGTGTTGGCAGCATGAGCATTTGAGTCAATATTCTGATTTTAAATTTTGCATTTATGGGTATTGAAATTCATATATAAGGCTAGAATTTTCGCAGTTATATTTGTTTAAATGTGATTATTTGCAACCAGATATTATAGTTTTTAACTTTTACTAGCTTTTTCAAGTTAAATTATTGATGTTTTACCAACTACCACTCTACACCACTGCATTTGCATTATGTAATCAGTTTTTGGCTGGCTAGCATCAGAGACAACAGTGGGGACAACGAATGGACTAAACATACATAGATGGAAGGTACTGCAAGCCAGATGGTGAACATACAGAGAAGCCTAGCTAGAAAGAGCAAAGCAATACCATTTCAATTATTCCTCTCACCACTCCATAAAATTCATGAAAATGTCTTGTAATGAGCAAAAATAAAATAAAATTAGAAAAATAACAACTCTATTTATGATTCGATGCAGCTCTACTAACTTGGTATTTTCTCAAAATTCTCAAGCTTGACAAATTATACATTCAACTATCTATTCCAACTGAATTTTTAATTATGCTGAAAAATATGAATCAAGCTATTTGAATTTTCATTCAAACTTGATGGTTTAGCTTTCAAGGTACTTGAACTTTAATTGAAATTGAAAAATTATGAAATGTGTTATTGGAAACTTTATTTGAGTTTCATAGTTTTATTTTGAGGGTATTTGAATTTGGAAAGATTTGAATCAAGGTAATTGAAAATTCATTGAAACCTGATAGTTTAGATTTGAGGGTCTTTGAATTTTAATTGAATTTGATAGTTTAGGTTTAGGATATTTGAAATTTGTTTGAATTTGTTATTTAGGGTTGATCCTATCCCTGCTACTGCATGAAAAGTTTTTGTACAGTTTTTAATACATTTTGCAGTTCCAGTAGACATTTGCTTGTTCCATCTTACAGGTGTCAGCTATAGACAGAATTTCGATTAATTATCACGGTAGTAGTTTAGTCTTGAATATATTAGCTGCTTCGAGGTTTTGGTAATTTTTTTTTGTGGTATTAGTAATCGCATGTAGTTTTTACCTAAGGGTGAGAAACAGACACTGTGATTGCGACACTCGAGCATATTGCAGTAAACAAGTGCAATCTGTGCAATTTCTTACAACATGTAACATAACATGAACAAGCAAGGTTTCTAGTAAAGTGGACAGGAAAGGAGCGGACTGCCACCAGCCATGAATAATATGGAAGACGGTTGATAGCTTGGCATTTGAGAGAGTTAAGAAAATGACCTCAGTGAGAGACCTTTATCCACAGCAGATGGAATCACTGGTCAAGCTTGAATGTTCCAATGGTTACCATAATTTCAAGATTTAACAAATAAAAAATCATTGCTTGACTATAACAAAATTAGGGTAGTAATGGAGAAACTCGTGAACGGTACTAGCAAATAGCAAATGGAAACTCTAATTTGGTGGAGACTTTGTTCCAGGCACAAGTAGATGCTAGAATAATCTTTCAACCAAGTCCAAAATGACCAATTATGTTATGAAGTACCTATTCTAGAAAAATGGAAACTGATGGTTAACACAATGGGGCTTTTGCCCAAGACGTTCATCAGGTATGAAATTTCTGCTATATGGAAGCATAATAAGGCTTTATCTCTAATGATTAAAATGATCATACAACACTCTCTTCCATTTTCTAAATACTCTCATTACTGTACAGCTTGTTGTAGCAAAAAAACAGGCAAAAAAAGCAACCAGTCTTCCTCTGAACTGCACAGCAGCCGACTCCCTTCATCTCAGTAATTTGTAATCAACTCACGATCAGTGAAGAGATCTTGGCTGCTCTTCAGCCTTGACGACATCTGCTCATTCATCACAGTCGACCTCAAAGGCTCTGGAAGGTCGGCGAGTAGAAGAATCACCTTTGCCAGCTTTTGGTATATATCATGCTCAGGTTGGTCTGTTGTATGCATGGTGGCAGTTTCTACAATAGAGCCCATTACTTGCTTGGCCTGCTCATTGGCCAAGTTTGTGTTAGGTCGCAGTTTCCAAAGTCTCTTTTTCCGGTTCTTCAAATGTTGCTGGTGGTCATCTTCATCAGTTTCTGCTCTGTCACTGGTGCAAAACCTTTCTCCACAAGAGAAGCTTTGTGATTTCATACCTACAAACCAGTCAGGCTAACTATTTACAAATTGTTAGCAAAAAAGCAAACACAAAAGTTTATAATTTCCGTCAGCTTCTTATTCACAGGACTTATATTCATTCTCTGAAAGTTGCAATACTTGCATCAAAAATAAACTAAATAATGAATTATTAAAGTATTTGTTTAAAAAAACTAGCTGCATTAAACAGAAGAGAAGCTTCCAAGAAACTTATATTATAATGTGGTATGCAAATCTAGCAGAAAAAACAACGACATAAAAAAAATTGTCAACTTCTGAAAACGATCACTTGAAGCCAAAATTATTCAATTTCTAACTTTACATGCTTTAAAAGCAAAAAATGGAACTGATGTTTAATATATGAACGCTTTGCTTTCTACGCTATTGATTGGAAGTAACAAGCATACTCACCCTCGATGTGAAGTGCAGCTCTATAAAACTAAAAAGGAAATCGTGAACCCTCAAAAATACTGAAAACAAACAAGGTGGCAGTGTTTCCCTAGATTCTGCACCAGCAAGTGGTTGTCTGGTCATTTTGGACAGTTTTTATACCCTAGCCAGCTGTCACTCATTAGCCACACCCATGTTTGGCTCAGTGCCAAGTGATACACCCATATATGGAAAGCCAGAAGTAGTTCCACTTCAGTGATTGCAAGCTTTGATTCCTCACATTATACAAATATTATTACAACTAGTGATCTAGGGCTAAAGTCTTTGCAAAAGCAGTCAGACAACTGGAGAAATTTAAAAACAAATGATTAAAACTTGTTCAACAGGATGTGCGACGGCAACAAAATTAACAAGGGGAGTGAACTAAAACTGCATGAACACTTAGCGGATAATGCAACGGTTTACCCTTACCAATCACAAAAGCAAATCTCCACCAATACTGGTCAAAATTTAAATCATTGTACTCTATGTCATAATTGCCATAAGTGCATCGCAACAACAAAGAGGGGCGTTCACAAACGACCCTCTTGTATGATTACTTAAACTTGAGAAACCATATTACTGGAAACATTGAAACTGCGATGGGTGATATGATTGGTCAAATCAAATTCCTTAACTATTTCTTGATCACGACCAAAGTCTGCCGATTGCCTCAATTAAAATGCAAGCTATTGCATTGGACCATTTCATGGGAAGCAGAAATACAAAAACCCTCAAACGGTTGGCACAATAGACACGTAACCAGTAAATGTTTATGGGATCTAAGCAAAAGCTACAACTGACTAAAATGCATCGTAGTTTGAGTTTGATGAAACTGGTGAAGTATTCCTGGGTCAGAAAATTGAAACTGCAAAATGATTCTCAAATGCAGGACTTGATTTCACTGCTCTGATAAATAAAACTCATATTTCATGTTGAAATTTCTATAACAGGCTGCTGTGGCGTCAGATCTTGCTTGGGAACCTACTAACAAGATGAATTGATGAAAAGATTACATCATATTTTAACCTATGTCAGCATACAAGGGCTTGTCTAGCCTGCTGTTCACCTCATTCATGCAGGCAGTGCCAATACATGCAGCCCTATGGACATATCGAAGCTATGTGACATGGGAGAAAATGACAAAAAGGGTATAGCACCATTCATCACATCGATCAGATGTTCCTTTGTATTCGCCTTCAATAGAACTGACTAAGAGGCACTCAATACAGCTTTTAAGACGTTGTTTTTTTTGTTCATTTTACATTTATAATGCGATGGAAAGCTCCTCATGACAGATTATGGTAATCATAAGAAACCGGAGAAGTTTATTATCCACCACCCGATATTTTTACAGCATAATAATAAACAATCTTTATATCATACTCAAAGTCAACCAGGCTAAAATAAGCGTCATACAGTCTTACCTTATGCTGACTCTTTACCTGTCATTGCAATGCAATAGAATAAAACAAACGGCAGCTATTTCACTTGGGTATATAAGGTTTAAAATACCCTACATAATACAAATGAACTAAAACATCACAGAACATCAGTCAAGTCTAATCCCTGCCTGCCTTCGAACTTTTTATTAGTTTTTAATCAGAATCAGGTGTTGCCTAACAAACATAACCACTCAAACCTCAAGTCAGCAGTAATTGTGTCATCATCTGTTTACCAGTAGCAACTGCTTGTGTTTTTTTTTTATTGTCATAAACTTTTGCAACTGTTGATTCAAAGTTATGAGTACCTAGCTGCCTGTCATAAAAAATGATTTGCTGTTTTGTACTTTCTATAACATCACCATCTCTACCACACACTACACCTATGACTCTATCAATTCTTTGATTTTGATAAAACTGCTTGCTGCTTTAATATTGTTATATGTTGCATGTTTTTACAGATAGCAAAGCGCTCGATGCTAGTATTGTTCAAATAAACCACAATACTCATGATACACACTTCACCTGCTTAAATTGATTGCATTCAAACTTCTGGCTACACACCCAGTGTAGTGTCATTTATCACCATTTAGCCCAGGTGATCGAAGCTAACTAATAGTAGTGATGTAATGTAATGTAATGTCTGCACTTGTCCACTAATAGCCGTAAGAATTGCCCCTTGAGCAGAACAGACTTGTTGACTCGATTGTTATTGCAATTAAACGTTGCAGACGCCTTCATTGTTTTTCAAAGAACGATATTACAAATAATAATAAACACTAGTACATCAGCTAGTGAATGCATATCAATTACAAAAACTTACCCATGATATTCAACCTATATCTCTATTATTTTTTGTAACCAGCCCTTGTATTGCAATAGAACTAAACATGAAGCAATGATAGAAATAACAAATGCAGCAGTTGATGAACTGATGAGACTGAGAATGCTGGATAGACAAAAGGAAGGGGAGGGGGTATATCTGTAAGCTTGGATGTGCCCTCTTGAGCAGAGTAGAGCAGAGTAGACAATACATAGTAGACGTTTCCGTGAAAAGTTTAAAAAAATTCACTGACAACGAGTGCTGTTTGTAAATTTATAATAGCAGTCGATACATTCTAACTTTAATTTTAAAATGGTGATAATCACAAGGAAAGATGTTGGTAAACTTTTAAAAATGATTTATCACATTATAAATTAAAATATCAATTAATAAAAATGTAGACGCAAAAAAACCACTTAAAATAGATCCTGCTGCTGGACTCATAATTTTTAGTTGGAAAAATAATCAGCAGAGAAACTTAAGTTATGGAGAATGCAACTTTTGTGACAGTTTTAACAATTCAATTGTATTCTACTCTAAAAAGGAAACTTATGTTAGTGATTTGTTAAACTTTGTAGCGTCAGACTCCTTCTTGAGTAATTTAACAGTATTGTAGTGGATTTTAATAACATTCACATCTGCGCAAATGCTTTGCAATCATTCTGGCATCCCTAACATAGCTATTGGATCGCCAGAATGATTACAATAATCATTACCGAACTGACTGACTCCGTATATGAGTCAGTACCGACCCTGCAGGAGCCATACCGGGTCGGCAGGAATTGAATCATCCTAGACTGAGATCTGGAGAGTAACCTGAGAGAAGCGGAAAATCATATCCAGGAAACATCCACCCTTATACCTAGAGAAAGCCGAGAAACAGAGCCTAGAAAGACTATCTACCAACAGCAGGAAGTAGAGATGCCTTGGATTGGCCAGTTAACTTATGACTCCGCCTACCACTTCTGGGCGCCACTTCTATTTAACCTTATAAACCATACATTATTCACCTGTATTTATATTTGCCAGTTCATTTGTTACATTGTGTATTGCTCTTGTATTATTGGCCATTACCATAAATCACCTCCTGTGATCTGCCTATAAAAGGCACAACTTTTTACCATGATAATCAGTTTGTATTGGGACTTGTACTTACTTGTATTCTTATGGAAGAATAAAGATATATTTACTCTAAAGTACTGAGTTATGCATCTGAGCCAAGGGCTCTATACTAGTTGGGGAGTTGAGTATACGCCTTCACTTCTAATTTGATGTATACTGACCTTTTGTTGCCCCTAGGTTAAAGACAACTGGTGGCAGCATACCGTCGGATTGCTACCGACTTTTCTGTGCCGGCGAACTAGGATTTTGTTTGACCACAGACACTCGACTAGTGGTTTTACGCCCCTAAAATCCATTACATTGGTGGCAGTGGTGGGATCCCGTTTGCACACCCTACTCAGCTACGCTACCCTGGCTCTGCAATCTGCAGATCCAACACCCCGGCCCTGTATTCATAGTACAGGTCAAGAAACAAACATGCCTGCGGAAGTCATTGACTTTTTTCCACTGCAGTAGAGCTCCCTGCCAAGTGAGCGACATAGATTGCAAATATGCATTGTCTTTTTTCTGCCAGCAACCGCTTGCCACAACAATTGACATAGAGTTTAAGCTCCGTCTTCAGAAAACTACACTAATATTATTTTGTTCATCACTGGTCGATTTCTCATCAGAGCGAACCTACATACCACTGATACTGACCCTGCATAGGTCAATACTGGCCCTGTATACTCAAGATACCAGCCCTACCGACCCTGCATCAGTCACTACCGACCCTGCGTCTGCGAATACCAGTGCAGCAAACTGTTTTACAGCCCAACTTGTAAACCATAGAGTTGATTGTTTCTCTAGTCATAGCAATAGCCGCCAACAACACTCTTAATGCAGGCAGATCTCCTGCTGTCAATCCAAAATTAAATGCTATGGAACGTCTAACGGAAGTTTTACAAGCTGTTATGCGACCAGCTGATGCTACTTCTCACTCACAATTCAAGGCACCTAAGTATGAGGGTGAAGATGGTGTTGAATATTTCATTGTGCGCTTTATCGAGGTGGCTGATGGTGACAAATGGCAAGAGCAGAATGTCATGCTGCCTCTCTGTCAGTCTTTGAAAGGCAGCGCGCTTGAGTGTGGAAAACCCCTACACCTACAAGGAATATTCCCTGCGTTGAGAGCGCGCTTTGGTGTAACTGCCAGGGAAGCTATTTCAAAGTTGACTAGTCTGCGTAGGTCTTATAAGACAACCCTACAGGAGTATGCGAATGAAGTGGAACGTCTGGTTTGTTTAGCTAGTGCAGACCTTTCACCTAGAGCAGTGCAACGCATGGTGCTTGACTTATTTAGTGCCACTATAGGCAATGCATACCTAAAGAAGCACTTCCTGGCTATTCAGCCGGCAGACCTTGCAGATGCAGTGAGAGCAGGCAATAAATACCTGCAGATAAAAACTGTGCACGATGAGCACCTCACTCAAGTGCGAGCAGTAGGGGATGAGACATGTGAGAAAGAAGAGTACGAAGGTGTTGCTCCTCATGTATCATCTACTCCAGACCCCCACAACTCCCCTTTTCAGCAAATCAATAGCGCATCACCCAGCAATGAGCAAGACCCTCTCCAATTAGTAATGCAAACCTTGAAAGCCCTAACGAAGGAGATAAAGTCGTTAAGGAAAGACAACTCTCCAGATGCCACTCCAACATTGGAAGCCACACCCACACTGTGCTGTTAGGGCTGTGGTAGAGTTGGATATGTACAGAGAGCCTGTACGCAGAAGTCTTGGCCAGCCATAGTTAGCCAACCATCACAGAAGTGAAACGGGTACCGCCCTCAATAGAGCAGACAGCGTCTAGCTGCAACTGGGCCAGCTGTAAACCCCTCAAATGAGTTCAGTAGGCAGAGCAACCCTGGCTAGTAATCCTCCCAAAGCACAGGCAATGGAGATTGCCAACAATAGCTTACAGCATCCATACAAAGCAAGTTGTTTCTTGTCTGGTAAGATGGACGGATGGCCAATGTGCCAACCTGGTGGAAGCAGGATGTACAACTACTTTGTTGTCGCAGCATGCACACCGCAGACTACCACAGTTGGTCAGGGAAACCCTCCAGGATAGTGAACAACATGGTTTGATGGCAAATGGTTCAAAAACTCCATTCTATGGTACCGTACAAGTATCACTGCAACTTCATGGACTCCGGACTGACGTCAATTTCCGTGATTAGTGAGATTCATGAGGACGCCATCATAGCAATGCCGTTCCTCACAGCCCGCGAGTGCATGAATAGATTAATAGAATCTACCATCAAAATTGATGGCCACGGGTTACCCTGCATTGATAAGCATGGAAGGTTGCTAAAAGAGAGTGTCCGATTGCTGGCCACAGATCCAGTGAAGCAGCCTTTTTCGCATGAAAACGAGTTATTCCCCTTGGTAGAGACAGATTTTCCTACACAACAGCCTTCCTAACAAAACAAAATACCAGGAAATCTTCCCATACTCTGGAGAGAGGTGAGATGCACCTCTCCGGCAAATTTCAGTCAGATCCACTGAGAACTATAGAAGTTACAGCGGAAAAAGTGAAACTTACCTCCACGCCCCTGTTGGCTATGCCCCTGTTGGCTACGGCCCTGTTGGCTATGCCCCTTGCAATCAAAGGAATACCCTATAACCAGAGACAGAAGAAAATACCCCCCAGTTAACATGAGCCAGCTGCAGACAGTGCAGGATGCTATTTTGAGCAGTCAACAGGAAGCTGAAAGAAAGTGCCAGCGATGCCGTACTCGAAAAGTCTAGGAAAAACTCTCCAATGGCTATGTTTGCCATACCGCTTGCGCCAGAAAAGTCATGCTCGGTGTCAGAGGAACTTCCAAGAGCCCTCTTTCCTTACAACTGTAAGCTCCAATTGTACACTCAGTCTGGCAGCCGACAGCAGGCAGCAAAGATTGCCCCTTATACTTCTACTGAAGCTCTGCTTCCTCTGACTACAGACAGATTGAGTCAGATTTCTGAGAGAGCTTGTAGCAAAAGGAAATGCTCAATCTCTCAAACAACAGTGGCCAGTGAAGAGCACCTCTTGACCAGCCACTCTCACTCAGCAAGATGGCTGATGTGCACTGTCTGGACATTGAAAAGGATGACGAGCATGTGTTATTAGAAGCTGGAGTAACCGAGTACAGGCCACCTGCTATGATGAATGAGGAAGATCTGTTGGCTATGCCAACAGCAGACATAGTGCAGGAGAAGCTAGCAACTACAATTGTGACAAATGCCCAAGATGTTTTGCCTGAAGCAAATAACGGTGAGTTTTTTTAATCTCAAATGGCTGCGTGGGTTTTTAAGCATGGTTCAAGCTCTGATCCTTTGGCATTGCGTAGAGCCAGTCCCTCTAAATTAGTTCAACTCCAAACCCAAGGACCTCGACCAAATAAAACTGGTAAATGAACTCCCCTGTTAAGTTTTAACTTGATTATTGCTGATAAACAGACTGTAGAGAAGAAATCTTGTAAGACGAAGTGTCTTATTAGACAAGACAACTCTATGCCAGCCTGGCAGGGCCTTATACTGACCCGGCGGAGCTCTATGCCAGCCCGGGGTCACCCTGCAGCAAGTAGTCGGCTGCTAAAACTTATCGAAGGCAATAGTCACCCTTCGCAGCCCTCTCAGAACAGTAAGAGAGATGCCACAGCTTCCAAGGCAGACACCACTCACACGGAAGGTGTGAAAAACTTCCTGTAAAGTCTACACCTCCCACCCTGGTTCGAAGTAAGAGAATAAGTCTCGAAAGAGAAAGAAAAGAGAACCGAAAGCGCCGGTACTACCCCCTAGAAGGTGTTGCCCCTTCGCCAGCCTCGTCGGATAGTGTTCCGACGCCTCATAGCAATACGGTTAGGGCTTCTCTCCCACAATCAGTTCATTTACTTCCCTCTGCCACATGTCAATGCCAGCCTACAATCTGTGTGATAATCCTAATAAGGATATTGATACCAAAGTAGCTGATTCTAACTCCGAAGTCGAAGTTCAGCCGAAGTTAGGGGTATGACTGATGAAAGCGACCCTCCCCCCCCCCCCACCTGCCTTGGAAAAAGGAGAGTTGCCAGAGGATGGTCTCACATTGGATGATGAGCCAACAACCTAGTGGACAAAGGAGGGCAAAAGGAACCCTACACGCTGGAACATGTTATGGTGGGTAACTGCGGCCACAGAAGAGCATATCAATGTACTGATGCAGAGTATGGTAAACACCACACGCACAAAATATAACTTTGAAGCATGGAACTCTCGGCAATTAAGTGTACATGTAGCGCAGTACTATCTATGGCACTATTGCCCCTGCTATTACGGAAGTGAGAGTAGAGATGCTGTCTACTTTCACCAGGCTAAGTTTGATGCACCAAGGGACCCTGTGCATTACGTGGAGATGGGTATTGTCTATATGGTAGACAGGGCCAGTTATAACAGATTTTGCCAGTTCATGAAGTGGAGGAACCCTGCAAGGTTTCGTAGGTGCCAGCCCACTCAGCAAGATGGCCATAGAACTATCTGTAAACCACCCACAAACAGAAAGCGCTCTCCAGCGATAGCAGCAGGTACCTCCAGTACTCAGCCTTTAACACCACTGCTACTCCAGTCATAAAAAATACCAAAACTGGAGAGTAGGTGTGCCAGTACAGCGCCACTTCCACCACCGACAGAAGCGTGGACCTAACGAAGGTTAAAATAGAGCCAAATGAACCACTGGTACCCAAGCTGCCACTGCAGTTTATGCACCACAGCAACCGATTGGCGGAACCCATCAAAGATCATGTGATCGTTATGGAAAAACCACTACAAGAGCTGAGACAACTGATAGCCAGTCAACTTCTCTCTGCAGAGGATGTCACTCCTGCCAAGATTGAAGCTAGGGCGGTGACTGTAGAAATGGCACGGTTGCGTAGCCATGCCAACAACCTTTAGAGACACTGACACTTATATTTATATATACTTATACCCACCTGCATATATACTCTCTTTATAGACACAATCTCCATAGACAATATTTGTATTTTTATCCCTGTTCTGTAAACGATGTCTTTACTTACCTGAGTACGGATGCTACTCACCCCTCACTTATTTTTTTACTTAGTGTGTAATCCAAAACAAGAGAATGTCTTTAATAAAGAGAAGTGTGTAGTGGATTTTAATAACACTCACATCTGCGCAAATGTTTTACAACAATTTTGGCATCACTAACATAGCCGTTGGATGGCCAGAATAATTACAATAATCATTACCGAATTGATCGACTCTGTATATGAGTCAGTACCGACCCTGCAGGAGCCATACCGGGTCGGCAGGAAGTGACTTATGACTATTACCATGACTCACTTCCTGTGATCTGTCTATAAAAGGCACAACCTTTTACCATGATAATCAGTTTGTATTGTTACTTGTACTCACTTGTATTCTTATGGAAAAATAAAGCCATATCTACTCTAAAGCACTGGGTTAAGAGTGTGAGACGAGGGCTCTTTACTAGTTGTGCAGCTGAGTGTACTCCTTCACTTCTGAGTTCTAAGACCTATTGTTGCCTCTAGGTTAAAGGCAACTGGTGGCAGCATACCGTCGGATTGCTACCGACTTCTCTGTGCCAGCAAACTAGGAGTTCGTTTGATCACAGACACTCAGCTAGTGGTTTTACGCCCCCAAAATCCGTTACAGTATTGTACAGGAAAAACATGGGGCGACTTTCTGTGAATATTCTGGAAACAAATTAGAACATTTATTATTACATTAACAGTAGCAATTTCATTCAGCGCATTGCATATTGTTACGAACACTTTTTATTATTAATCTTTAAACCTTGCATGCCTCCATTTTATATTGTTATGTTTGAGGCTATGACTTTTGGACCGCCCTAAGGGCGAAGGTCAACACAGGCATAAATACAGCTGCTGAGCCTCTCACTCTTCAGTGTGAAGTAAACCTACCCTGAACTGTTGATTCAGAACACGGTCAAGAACAATTCATCCCTTTAGTAAAAGTTGGCAGCCCTGAAAAGGGTAGTTGTGGAAAAAAGCGGTCTGATCAGAAGTAGACATCACAGGCTGCACAACGACTTTTCCTTTTGGTACCCGCTCGTGCTCGGCCATCTCCCGGAGACTTCTACGCGAGAAGCTAAACTCTAACAAAAAAACATGCTCTTGCGAGTGGTAGATGTTCAGCACTGATGCTGACCGGTCGTGTCAGCAGTTTATACAACATCGTAGCAAACGAACTGGTAAAACAAAAAAGTCATCAATAGCAAGCGCTATACAAACTTTGTTTAACGTAATCATTTTTTTGTATTGTTATATAATGTTCTATTGCAATTACTTCCTGTTGAATATTGTTATTTTTAAATATTATTACTAATAATTGCGAATTTGTGTTGCGGGTGCTAGAAAATCATTATAAGTATTGCTTAATCAGTTCTGGCAGAAGTATTTTTATTGTTAGATGTTGTATCTAAATGGATGTGGTTGACCTATTAAAATCTTGTCCAATTAGGGACATGACTTTGAACGCTACTGCTATATAAGCTTAAATTATTTTTAGTTGTGCCAGAGTTGGCAGCAAATAAAGTTGTGCTCATACTATGAAGAATTCTATATCTCTCGAGTCTTACTGTAAGCCCTGCACCCACTCTACTACGGGGCAGTTGTAAAATCTACTTCTCATAATAGTTACTGCACTAACACTGGTTTAGTCGAGCATGTCTCTTGATACCACAGGTTTAATGGTGACTGCTAGTAAACCTCTGCCTATGTTACTACTGCTAGGGGAGATGGATAATTATACGGCAAGTTACATCATAATAAGAGTTTAGACTATCAACAGGTCCTGTTTTCAGTCCTTTTAAAGAGTTTGGCATAACTTTATTTTGCATTTGGAGAGGCACAGCTGATATATTCTTTCGGAATAAAACACTGCTTACACCCAATTAAATTTCTACTTGAACTCTGTGCACATATACAAGCATACTTGCAGTACAGCTAGGCCACTTAGGAGGACAACTTGCTCTAACAACCTACCAGGTCTAGTAGTGTTGTTGTCCGACAAGTGGCAGATGAAAGGCGGACTTGTCTGGCAGACGTTTGCCTATCAGAACCTACTTTTAGGTAGACAAAGCTGAAGGGCAGATACTGATATGGCCGGTCTGACAATGAGCTTGTCTGTAGGGTTTGGCTCGAATACACATCTCTGCATACCTATAAGTAGTGCAGGTGGCTACCAGTGGTAACCCATCAAAGTTACAATAAATTCTTGCATATAGTATGACTTGGTAGATAAAATTTTTATTTCTCAACAACTATTCACAGAGAGATACAAGTCGGTGGAAGAATAAGCAAATGTAACTGGCAAAGTAACATTTGCGTGAATAACACGGTTTTATTTAAAACATATAAACTACCACAACCAATCGCCATAATAACACCAATATTTTGAAATATTTCACCATAACCAAAAGAAGGTATACATGCATATAATATAGTATACTAAAACTGACACACTCTAATACAGTTCAACATGAATAGTAGAATTTAGCGACAACAAATGAGAGTTGTCTCCCTCAAAGATAAACATACTATCTATAAGATGGGAAAACAAACCACACTAAAGCCATGTACAAAACAGTGTGTATGTTGATAAGATTAAAAATAGATAAAACTGGAGTCACACAAATGTAACCACTATGAGACAGTAAACACCAAACCACTGCAGCTGCCTCCATAGTCTGACACTAGCAATGCTGACCAAGTGGGTTGGGGTGGGGAGAAGGGGTACTCAAACGCAAGCTCAAACTTGTGACCTTATGAACTTTGCTAACCATACAAAGAGTACAAGACCGAACTGGGAATAGTCAGCATTACTTCAGGGACCAATGAATATAAAATTTTGGAGTTATCCTACATAATATATCGCATCTGAGATAGTTTGTTTGCTAGAAGCCTCATTACCACAATTGTGGTGAAGCAAATAAAAAATAACCATATTGGCATTTTTCAATACAGAACAAAATGGGGTGAGTGCCAGCTTGGATGACAGTGCAGTGATTCTGGTAACAGAGTGAAATATTAATTTACTAAATTAAAAGAACATAAAAGTTTTATTGTGGAGGCGCTTCCACATACATCGTCTCCTCATTTAAATGGGGATACCAGTGTATCAGTCTAACCGGTCCTTTCTCTGTGCCTGAAACATGAAAAATTTTCGGGTGAGTACAATTATGTTACAATAACTAAATAAACAAGAAATAAAAATTTAGATAAGGCTTGAACATAAATTCTGAAAAAAGAGTAAAAAAGAATTAATAAAATGAATAAAACTCAAGCAATATGGATTTTAATAGAACAAATTAAGTAAATAAACTATAGAGTGGAGTTTTGAGAAGGTCGTGACCAAATGATTTCTCTTTTTCACTTTTGTTCCACTGATTGACTCATTAGTCTTACTAAAGTGAGATTAAACTCTAGTCCATATAAGGCAATTTTGAAATATCTCTTAACGGAAGCTCTTACACAGAAAACATTCATCAAATCACACTCAAGCTGAAAATAAATACCGTTTTCTAAAGGCAGCATGTAAAAAACTTGCATAACTTATTATTAATTATTGACCTGCAGCAATTACATACCAGCTTCTCTCTCTGGTATCACCCCTGTTCGTTCTCCGTCTATTGCTTCTGAAAAGAAAACAAAACGCCAGCTTAAAAACTCCTGCATTCACATTGTATTAAAATTTTGTGAAATATTTAAAAATACGATGTTTTTCTTAGATAGGATATGTTTTGGCTACTTATGCAAAGAGCAATCACCCAAAGCTAAACTTCTTAAAATTTCCCTGCAATAAGCTCTTGAAATAAATTTAAAGAATGAAACTAGTGATCAGCTTACCTTATTGTCTCAGGATGAGCAGCATTTCGGTGATCCCAGAGCTCTCTCTTGTCGCTGAATCTACGTGAAGAGTAAAGCAAGCTACATCATAAGATCCTTAACTTTTTACTAGGCACGTCACGAGCTTTTCAATTAATTATTACATTAGGCTCGGATTTCTTTTAGTCGACATGACTCAATGCTCATAGAAAATCATTGGAGCGGAGTTTTTACTTGCTGCATCATGGTACAAAGGTTTGACGCAAAGTACTTTTTTTTAGTAATTTCTATTGGGTAAAATATCTAAGCACAAATAAGTAACCAACCTAGCATGGCAAGTATAGCATGTATAGCGAGTCTGCTTCTCTCTGTATCCACGATTCGGTTCAAACCTTTGGTCTACAATGATTTATTTACACTCATTGTACCTGATTCAACAAGTGAACACATGGTTAAAGGATGGCTCCGGCCATTTCCATATTTATCTGATATGCCATTGATATGTCCTTATGAGGTGCTTCAAATACCAAATTTGTCAAAATTCAATTGTTTTCTATGTTTTTTTAACAACATTAATAACAAGCATGTTGTGAGTGTTGTCTCCTCTTCGAAATCTTTTGGGAACACATATGACCTACGCAAGTGTTTTAGCGAAGGCTAAACTTTTGTTTTTACTGCTAACGGTGTGTGCGCTATTACTACTTACTAGTTATATCAATAAATGAGCCAGGTCACTTGTACTGTTATCAACGATTATATATAATCACTTGCGTACATCATAGGTTTTCCCAATAGATTTCGAAAGGGGAGACAACACTCACAACATGCTTGTTATTAATGTTGTTGAGAAAATATAGAAATACATTAAATTTTGACAAAGTTGGTATTTGAAGCACCTCATAAGGACATATCAATGACATATCAGATAAATGTAGAAATGGCCGGAGCCATTCTTTAAGAAGCTGAAAGGGAAACTTAACCTGTGACAACTAGAGTTTTATCTACTTTCAATCAGGGACAAACATATGCATTTCTGCATGAATGTAGTACTTCTTTTTAGTGAAATTCATTAAATAAAAGGGAATCATGATTTATCATTAGCAAACAGAATTAGTTCATCTTAAGACATCAAACTAGTAAAAATTCTTGATTTTTAGATTAACCAGATTTGCATGCAAGTTTTATTGCTAGCAGAAGCACCCCACAGTGCGCAAACTGGACATTTGAGTAGTCAGACAACGTAGCATGATTGAAACCTTTCTCGTTTCATTCTTTGTTATTCAGTAACATCTTTTAAGTATGCAGGTATCAAAATTATTTGCCGCATGTTCATCAAACAGCGGGCAAAAAAATTAGGTGTTCATAACTCAATACATCGTTTATGAAACGAAACACTGGTTAAAAAACATCATAAATATTCAATAACTTACTGAACAAATCCAGTAACCAAAAAAAAAACAGCATTGCTGATAACTTGCATAGCCTGTAAAGCCGCTCTTTCGTTATAGTAGATTTTTCACGACAGTAACTATCTCATGACGTTTTAAAAAATGTAAGATCAATCTTCTAAAACAAATAAATTAGACTGACTGGTTGCGATTAGTTTAGTTTTCAGTTTCATTTGCGACCTACGAATAATATAAATGAATGCTTGTTGATTAATATTTTTATTCAATGAGCTACTTTTTGTTGACCCTGGAGTTAGAAGAAAATGAACATTTATTGATTAAACTTACTGCTGATCCAATTATTTTCATTGCATTTTATTAGGGGAACATAGGTCGTAATTACCTTCATTTCAAAACACTAAAAATCATTAACTAAATTTGCGAGCTATGTATGAAGTTTTAATTAACAGCCATTTTACTTTGTACACATCACACAGCAAAGCAAACTCAAAAGTTTAATCTTACGAGTAGATTTGTAGCCGTGATAACTCTTCACAGAGGGATAATCTTTTTGGTAGTATTCCCGATTCAAAACTCCACGGTGTTGCCTTCTTTCTCTTCTTTCACAGTCATAACCGCGCCGGTCAATGCTTGTGAACGGTGGAGGTTCCACATCAAT
This sequence comes from Cryptosula pallasiana, assembly GCA_945261195.1. NCBI lineage: Eukaryota > Metazoa > Bryozoa > Gymnolaemata > Cheilostomatida > Cryptosulidae > Cryptosula > Cryptosula pallasiana. The sequence continues at coordinate 26,738,007 of OX183134.1, read as the reverse complement.
GAACAGCATTGGAGGGACTTCGTAGATCAACAGCCCATCTCCATTTTTGTGAGAAAGGCGTAGTTGGTGATGAAAATAACTTTCCTGGAGCTATAAGAAAAATTTCATATTTAACATAGGAAAGTCTCAAAATTGTAAACCATATTTTGCAATAAACAAAAAAATATGTGCAAGTTTGCTTTTTTCATTTGTTGTTTTTGGCATTTCCGATCATCACTTACAGCAGAGAACTTTGCATCCTTGATAGACGGTGTTTTCTTGCCAACTAGTTCACCTCCAGCATGTGGACGCTGAAACAGCTTTGCTACATTCATTGGTTTGTCTTCCAACACATGTGGTTGTTCAGGTGTTCCACTCTGTTCAGCCAGCCTTTCTGTCCCAAAATTTTCTCTCTTGACTACCGCAAAATTTTCTTCAGAGCAGGAGTCAGTTCTGGCTGGGACATTAGAGTTTTCACCATTGCTCGAGGCGCAATAGTTTCCCTGTTCTGCCATTTTTACTTTGAGGCATTGCTCAACTCCCTCAGTGACAACAGACTTCTCTAATATCAAAGAGTCATTTGCTTCTTTGACCATTGGTTCAACAGTGCTTCCTTTTTCTTCTTTTGGAACAATGCTGAGCAGCTTCTCGACTTTATTCTCCTCCCTTTCCGCCTCAGGTAGTAAACTATTACACAAAACTTCTTTGTCTAAAGAGTCTTGGGAGAGATTAGAATCAGTAATAGATAGCAATGGTGGCTCTAGAGCTTTCTGATATAAAGGTATATTTATGCAACGTTTACCAACTTTTTTGACTTTTTCGGTTTTGTTTTTTAAATAAAATGAAGAGCGGGGGTCTTTATTGTCTAACGATAGTTGGGAGGAGTCCTTGTTGAGATCTACGCTGACCGCCATAAGTTTGTACTCTTTTACATATGTTGTTGTTCTTGATCGCCTTTTTTTCTTTTTGGATTTTTTGGAGGAATCACACTTGGGTCTGCAACAATAAGTTTTTGCATGAAATCATTTGTGAACTAAACAAATTAAAAGAAGCAGGTAAAGTGCTAACATCTGTATGTCATATACAATGATGAGATTTAACAAACAAATAGCTACAGAAACATCAGTCCTGATTATGTTCTGAATTACCTGTTTTTTGGTTTATTTTCTTTGTCACTGCAATCTTTGAAGTATTTTGAGGATGAACTGCTGATATCTCTGTTTCGGACATCAGATGACTTTAGGTTCTGAGGCTTCTGCTCACTTTTCTTTTTCAGGCTAAAATGAATGGTCGATCTGATAATAAATATTTTGCTAATTATGAGTGAAACGGCTTTGGGAGTATAATCACTGTTTGTAGTTAAATAATTTTTGAAAAGAGCGAACTATTAATTTTAAATTCAACTTTTGAATTACATTTCATAATGATTCGCAAAAAGGTAATAGAAAGAACAGATCTGCATGGGTCAGCAATGATTGAAAAGAGGAAGCCTTTGAAATAGCCAGTTGGGTTGTAAGAAGTATATTTTATAACATTAGAAGTTTTAATAAGTGAAACAGTAAAACAAAATTTTCTATATATTTTGTTGCAGTCAGTGATTCCTTTTAAGAAGCAGGTTTAAATGCTGCTTTATCAGCTTGAAAATATGCAATTGAACATTATGGTGATGTGAGATATACTTACTGCTGAAAAAGCAGCAAAGGTTATCGATTATAATTTTCAAAATTTATGGAGCAGTTTACTCATAAATATAAAACATGTCTAGAAGTCAAAATTAGTAAAAATAATAAAATTTCACTAGGGATAATGATCACTACTCACTTTTTCTCAAGATGGTGGCTTTTTAAAGAGTTTTTATCGCTTCCAGTTTTCTTTGTCTTCTTAGCGGGTGGGCATTCATCTGTGTGACCTGCATAATGAACCAATAAAAAAATTGAATAGCAAATAAACTTGAATGAAAAAAAAATAATATAGACATATGTAAATAACTATGTCAATGACAATTTTACTGCTAGCTTTTAGCTGATAGTGGTATCAAGATATATTGAGCGGACAAAAATTTTATTGCGGCATCTGGCAAAAACCTTATGATTTGATTGGATAATAATAAAATTGGTTATATTTTTTACTACATTATACTTGTGACAATATTTTTTGCTTGATCTATAGCATATTTTGCACTTTTGCAAATTTTGGATATCATTTCAATTGACAACTTCATAACATAATAACTAAACGCATGCGCTAGCTTGCTGCAATCATATAAATATGGCCGATAAATGCATCCTCTTGTTATGTAGTAAAAGACTGTTTTTTTCTTCATGAAGTCATGAACTCACATTCTCTTTTGTTCCGTTTGGCTTTGATGCTTTTTTGGGCAACTTCAACTGCAACAGTTTGATTTGGAGACTTCTTAGCCGAGATGTTATCTTCAACCTTGCAGATCGAGTTAGCAGAGATGTTATCCTCAGTCTTGCAGATTGCGTTGACAAAGGGATCTGGTAACACGCCATTAGCAGCTGCAGACAAAAGTGGTTGACTCGCACCATTCACAGAATCACTTGCTAGCACCTGTGAGACGCTTAGGCTATTAACTACCGCTACTTCTGTGGCATCTGTGCTTTGATCTCCAAATACTTGCTGTGCATCTTCATTTTCATTGCTCAATACTTCTGTGTCTTCCATGCTTCCATTGGCCAAAACATCTGGGGAATCTAAATTTTCTCGGTTTGACATTTCTGTATCATCTGAGCTTCCATTGGCCAACAAGTCTGTGACATCTTTGTTGTCAGCCGTGGCCATCTTTGCTGCATCTAAACTGCTTTTCGCTGACAAGACTTCATCTCCACACAGATCCATACATAGCTTGCCAGTTTTCCTCAAACCATCTGAGTCTACAACATACGCCATAGCTGAGGCATCTATTCAAACAACAAAAATGGCTGAAATATTTTCAGTCTAACTTTAGCTGGATTAAATATCAAAATGAGAAACTTTCTTTCTATTTTAGTTATGAATGAACTAGCAATAACCCTTCTAGTCCAGCTCTTTTATTCCGCACTGCATTGCTAGTCTCTTGTTTTAATCTGCCCCTACTTTTCTCACACTACTCTCTCAACACCTACCACACTTGACCACTATCTTCATCTTTTCCCACAACACTATTTCCGCACCTAACTCTAGGTCTCACTATTTGCCTAGCTGTACCCCGACATGCCCACCACTGCCCCACCTAACCCTTTCCATCTCTCCATTTCTCTCTTGTCCCCTACGCTCTGCCAATAGACTTGACAGCAGACAAAGTAAGACATTAAAAGTATTCATGACTCAAGTTCACCGGACACATTGCAATAAAATTGATTAGACTGGCCGACAATAAAGTTATTGGATAAATAATCATTTTGTTTGGAACTCGTGGATTCAACAAAAAGTAGTTAACTGAATAAAAAAAATAAACAACAAGCATTTATTTGTATTGTTTGTAGGCCGCTAATGAAACTGAAGAATAAAGAAATAATAAGGAGCAAATTTGTTTTTTCATTTTCACAGACCGGTTTTTTACCATTGCAAAATAATTTAAAATCATTCAAAATTTACCGACTTAGAAAAGGCAGCTTTACAAACTATCTCATTCATAACAATTCAATTTTAGTTTTTTTCTTGATAAATTAAAAATTTGGAAATTATCTTTTTATGATTGGTTCGGTAATCTACAACATTTTATAGAATCATTATGAAGAGTATTCGCGACCTGTTCGTCAAACAAAATGCAAAAAATGAGAGGTGTTCGTAATTCAATATGTCGCGTAAGCAACGGAACATTAGTTTAGAACAACATAATATTTAAAGAAATGTTATAGTTTACCGAACAAATCATAAAGAAGATAACTCCCAATTTTTGAAATAATCAGGAAAGTAATAAAATTTGAGCTGCTACAAACTGGAATAGTTTGTCAAGCTACCCTTTAGTTTAGTAAATTTTGAACCCTTGCAATTATTTTGAATTGTTTTTCAAAGTTATAAAACCGGTCTATGAAAATGAAAGAAATCAACTCGCTCATTATTACTTATTTATTGTTCAGTTTCATTCGTGACCTACGAACGATATAAATAAATGCTTGCTGATAACTTTTTTATTCAGTGAGCTGCTTTTTGTTGACCCACGAGTTCCGAACAAAATGATTATTTATTGATTAAATTTATTGCCGGTCTGATTATTTTTATTGCAATGTGTTCGGCGAACAGAGGTCGCAAATACTTTTATTATGATGGTCTAAACTGATGTTCCGTTGCATTCGCGACGTATTGAATTTCGAGCACTTATTATTTTCTGTACTTTGTTGGATGAGCGCGTCGAAAATATTCTTAATGCGCTGGCACATGCTTCATCAAGCTCCGTGTTGGGACTTACATGTGAAGCGTTTTGTATCAACTGCTGCTGTCAGCTACTAGCAGACACAACTCACAGCCAAAAACGAAAAGAAGCCATTTTGTTAAAGAATAATTTAACATATGCCTACTGAAAGAAAATAACGTTGAGTGGCATAAAGTGACTTATTTGATTCTCCAACTATTTGCTATAAGCAACATGTAATTTTTGTGATTTGTCTCCCTTGAGTTTAAAGTGGAAAAATCAAATTGGCAAAATTATCTGGTTCGAGGGCTAGAATTGCATGCCCATCAGCTTTCAACTCTTGTAGTAGATTAGGCTTCGGACACACAGACAGATAAAAGTATAATAGATAGATGATAAGTATGTACATTTACTGTAAATATAGACAAATATTGTTTACCATACCTTTTAGAATCGTCTTTATACATTCTCCATCTGGAAAACTGGTGTTATGTTTTTTTAGCTCATACTTCCTGTTGAAACCTTTGTGACAGACCGCACATCGGTGAGGGTGATTGAACGTATGCTTATCCCTAGAACAATCATTGAAGAGGTTCAGTAAAACATTAATACCAAACGGACTCATTTATCAATACTTTAAATACCCAAAAATTGACCAACATAAAACAACGGTGTTTGTGAAAATATTGGCCTTGATTTTTAATTCCACAGTCAGAAGAATTTTGGACTTGCACTTTTCGTCCGCACATTTTCGGTTGCTTTTAATCATAAAATTTGCTGTGTTCTGTCATTGCGAATTTCAAACATATAAACAGAACATAAATAATAAAAGTCCATAAAATATCATTTTTGTCTGGTGAGCGTTTTTCTTGCATCTGCTTCAGCAAAGAGGTGAGTGCTCACAAGAGTACAATTGAATCGCATGAATTTCTTGGGCTGAACAAACACAATGGAATCTTTTTTAGCAAACAACTATTTTAACAAAATTAGCTTATGTAGTAAAAAACTACTCTGCCCTGTTCAGTTTTTTCAAAAGTGCTGATAGCATAAAACTGTTTCTCGTAAAAAAAATAAGTAACAGAACTATTTTCTTCAGCAAATAGCAAAAAGCGTACAGAATTAAAGGAATAATAATAATAAATAAATAACAGCGGATTTCATACAGTAAACCAGCTCCCATTGTTGTTTTTAATAATTATTTATTTTTCATATCAAAATATTATTAGTTTGTTTTTTATTGACCTCTGTTTAAATTTCATCAAAATAAATATGCAATGACACACGCATCCTTCACTGTCACAGTGAAGGATGCTCTTCATACATATTGTGAAGCCTTCTGCCATGATAGATTCTTGTCAGCAATGAACTGTCACTTACATTTGTTATTAAGTTATAAACACACTGTTAAAATGAACTGTTTTTATCAAAAGTGAGTTGTTGTCATAATAATAACTACAAGATACGAACTAACTATTACTGCATTTCTTTTATTTTTGCATCGCAGATAATATAACACAATAGGCACTTTTCACTTATCGCTATTCGTCAAGATCATGATTTTCGGGTTTTCTCAGCTAAAACCACCCGATGAATGCAGTTACTAAAATACTACCTAGCAAGCGATGCATTGCTTACTAAGCTAAAGAAAAAGAATACATTCAACAGCTAACCTTGTGTGGTATATGAGTTCACTTTTAGCAAACCCTTTGTAATTGCAAAGTTGGCATTCCCAATTGTTTTCCTCCATGTGCACTCTCCTGTAATACAGCAAAGTTAGCATCAATAAATGAAACACTTCCATCTATCACAATGAGAAGTAAATGTCTATGTTACCAAGCCTCATTTCCTGTCCACCTATCCTCGCTTTATAGCCTTTAACCTCCCCCTATTAACAATGTGTTAATTTTCATATTTTTAATTGACGTTTATCTTTTTACAATATTTTTGTTTTCCTTTTTGTTATTAAAAGCAGCTAGTAGAACGAACATTATTACAAAATATTGGTGCATTATTCAATATAGTTTACTCAATTTATGTACTTGACAAAACAGTTACTGCAATAGTTGGCATATTTCTTGACCCGGCACGACCCGACCCAGCACAACTCGACCCAGCACAACTCGACCCAGCACGACCCGACCCAGCACGACCCGACCCAGCACGACTCGACCCAGCATGACTCAACCCAGTACGACTCGACCCAACACAGCCCGACCATTAACCGATCGAACACTCGTGTGGTTATCCAATTGTCATATTTTGATCAGAATACTTTTTCGTCTCGTGCTAACATTGTAGTTAAACTTATACCTGATATGCATCTGGAGCAGAGGCTCCGATGCATACTTTTTATCACAGATCTCACATGGAACAGTTTTGTCTCTCTTTTTACTGACAGATGCTCTGTCTTTGCTTTCATGGTTGGTCCTCAGCACCATATCTACAACAAAACACAAATAGTTTGCATTATCTGCACAGGAAGTTGGCTAGGCTAACACATGTCAAAGTTTTTACCCAAAATTTATTGAAAAGATATGCAATGTTTAGCGCTCAAACAACGTTATTTTGGTATTGACCTTTTAAGCATTACAATTTTAGAGGTGGAATGAAACCAAGAGTGATGTCAATTTAGTGACAAAGGAACAAAACATAGACGTGATTAGTTCAAACAACTGCAGCATTTATAACCGGCTTAAGAAAATCAAAGAATGTTGAAAAATGACATTTTAAAAAACTTAACTTCTGGTCTTGTAAAACAACTGCCAAAATATCCAATAATAAAAAATAGCATTGAACGAGGAAAGTTATGCATTTCTACTACACCGTTGCGTATGCAAAGACGCCCACAGCTCTGATTCTTGTTTCTTTGAGACTTGAATCTGCCAGAGTGCATTCTTTATTCAACTATTTGTACCTCTATGAAAGCTCTATGCAAGTCGAAGGGGAAGTTATCATGTATAAAGATAGATTTTTAAGTTTTATTAAATTGAGCTGCGAGTTTGTGGTACAAGTTTTCAAGTTTGTACTGATTGCAATATTGTACTTATTAATGAAAACAAGAAGACAAAGTTTTTGGCGGAAAATGCCCAAGAAGCTGCTGATCTAGCAGAGCAAATGAGTTTCTATGATATTCAGTTACAGAACCATTAGGTATGCAGAGACACCCACAGTTCTGTCTCTTGTTTCATTGAGACTTGAACTTGCTGGAGTGAATTCTTTATTCAACTATTTGTGCCTCCTGGAAAGCTCCGTACAAGTCAATGTGGGCATTATGGGAATACAATTTTTAAATATGGAATTTTAGGTTTTCAACTTTTATAAAAGTGATGAAAGTAAATACTGAAAAAAAGTAAAGCAATATAATACGCAACCATACACCCTTCTGGGCTGCATGAAAGATGAAAATAAGTACAAAAAGCTGCATGAAAACTGTTACTAAATGGTCAACGCTCATTAAATTGAGCTGCAATTTTATTATACAAATTTTCAAGTTCATACTGATTGCAATATTGTACTTATTAGGGAAAACAAGAAAACGAAGTTTTTGACAGGAAATGCCCAAGAAACTGCTGATCTAGCACAGCAAATGAGTTTCTATATTATTCAGTTACAGAACTGGATTTTCTAAACAAACAAATTTTTGAACCGTTACTATTTGAGCTAATGGCGTTGCCAGCACAAACTGATCCTGGACCAATCCGAGATTAAACAACCAATATGACAGCTTCTCACCAATGGCAAGTCTCTTGTTTGCTATACCTTTTAAATGCTCGTTCAGTTCTGCTCGACATTTCTTCATTCTCTCGGCTACCACTTTCAACTCTTCAAAGCCTTCACTCTCAGCACTTCTAAGCGGAAGGGGAGGGGTGGGAACCTCCTCAAACTCATCAGTTGTCTCAGCCTCAGTACTACTTTCCGTCAGTCGTAGATCGTCATCTTCTCCAGACTCAGTGGGCCATTTAAGCATGTCCGATTTGCAGAATACGTCAGCAATAGAATCTGTCTCACTGTCTTCTTCAGCCATCTAAAAAATGACAAACCATGTTTATCCACTAGTCATGGCGGGGCAAAAGAACTAACTGAAATTCATCTCAAAAAGACAAAGAAAATGGACCCAGTTTGAACGTACAAGTGTTACTTACCACATAGAAGCATTCACAGTAACACAGTCATTAGTTGTGAATAGTCATAAGCTATATTTTAGCGATATTATGTAATTTTCAGGATAAGTTACAGATGAATGAGGTTTAGGGTGCTTTAAAGTGTTACGCAACTTTCAGTTTGCAGTCATCGTTTTTTTCATGAATCAGGGAGTGCTTCATCATTGATAACAGATTAATACAAATATTTACAACCTGTCTAATATATATATTTTATATGCCTCCAACTACTATAACTTACTCACACTTGATGATATTTCACCTTTTAAATGGTACAAACGGTGCAATCTACTTTCTATGCAAGAGACAATATAAAATGAAGCAGCTTCTAAGTATTTTAGCACATTTCCGTTAATTTTACAATTTCTATCACATTCTGTCAAAATGTGTTATTTTCGAAATCGCCCAAAATTTGTTTGGATTTTTACGAATGACTTATGACATTTCCAAAACATTTTTTTGTTCAAAATTTATTACGATATCGATTTAACCATCAGTTTTCATTGAAGGTCACACAAAACTTGTGAGAATTTTCGGATTGTTTTACAGATTTCAACTTTCCAAATTCACAACAGTATTGCAATTTTAGTTCAGAGATTTTATAAATAATTGTGAAAAAAATAATTTATTTTATTATTATATTAACCAGAAATCGATGTTTAGTTTTGAAATGCAGCAGCTGTTACATTGTGAACCAAATTGGTCTGTGTTTAGCGCAAAACATGGATTGATAATAATATTAGCCATCGAATTCTTGCTTGGCTAAAGTTTTTTACTCACCGATAAGTCTGGGTCAGTTTGTCTTTCTCCTGTGATGGAAGATTTGTCCTGAACAACGACTGAGCTCGAAGAGTCAACTAAAAAAAAGAAAAAACAACTCAAAACATCATGAAATGAGCATTGAAAGAACTGCTAGCTGGTTGTTGTCAAAATATTTAAACATGCGTAAATCCTTAAGCATGCCATTTTTTCATCAATGTTGGAAACAAAAGATTTCATGAAACAATATAATTCTTTACAATTACTCTATTTTGGTTTAATTAACTTGAAAACTTATCGCTTAAATAAAAAGCTTAAAATTTACTCGGCAAAAACTAGTCCAGAAGAAAATCTATATTTTTGCGCAAAGCAATGCAATGGTAAGTTTGTTTAATTAAAAAAAAAAACAACCAAAGCATTTATGCACATTCTTCGATGTTAACTGAGTTGTATCATGCGCTTAAAGTCATTAATCATCATGATGATCTCTGCAAGCAATTTTGCAAAATTTTTGAATCAGTCAAAGTTGGGTTTATTGGAATGTTACAACTTTTAAAGCTCCCAATCCAACGCGTGCAGCAGTTGTATCTCAGCGATAACCCGAGTCACTCCGCAGCAACCATTTATTTGTCGCTATCACAAGTTTTCTGGTTGCTAAGATACAGAACAACAACTTGCTGATGGCGGATGAGGAGACCTTCATCTGGACAGTTTTTATTCTTACAGGGAAGTTGGAGAAACTAAACTTGTTTTAGGGAGTTGTCCCCTCCTTTGTTAATATTATGGATCAGCATTATTGTTTACTGTGATTTAACCAAAAAATTTTAGAATGTGTTTGACGAAGCTTTAACCGCAAAATTATCAGAGAGATCTGTGTTGCTGCGTAGAGCAATAAGCCATCTCTGCACCAATTTCAGGCGTTACAAATTATAAGTTACTTTTAATAAAATGTATTTTGTTTCCTCAGAATCAGTTTCAACAATCAATAAAAAAAATAATAACTTTTATTAACAAGTGTCAAAGAATAACTAGCTGTTTTAGCCGTAAGTGCTGCGAAGGCACTAAGTTTTGTATCATCAAAAATAACCTGAAAGTGGGAGTTCCAAGCGATGTAACAAATCATACATGACACACCCCTAAGGACCTCATTGGTTGCTGTTACCAGTAAACGTTCCTACAAGCTGTCCTTTACCTATGAAGTATATCGATAATTGGTTACGCATTTTATCCTAGCATACTTGAATTATGGCATTGTATAGCCTGTGAACTCCTTTGACTGTTTGATTTGATTTAGCCTGTAAAACTCTAAATTTAAACTGTTAGAACCACAAGCAGCTGTGGGACTACTATTTTTCACTCATAGTTTGCACAACAAAGGTTATTATTTGTAACTATGCATGATGCGTATGGGTTGAGAACCCAAAAAGAAATGGTTCAGCTTATATCGGTTATTTTTAGCATGGTTTGAAGTTACCCCCACATAGAGTAGACAACTACCAAACTTGGAGGAGAGCTACGTGACTGAGGGATGGATGTGGTGGTTATTACAATTCACCGGACGGTTTCTCATTCAAGATCTCATCATCGAAAGTGAATTTTTACTTGAAAAAATTACATATTAGACTTAGAACCAGAAAGTTATGCTTACTTGTGAAGCTTTCTTCCCCATCTGAAGATGTTAAGTCTAGATCTACTGGATCTACAATAGTACAACCACATAATAGCAAACACTTTTAAATAGTTATGACATGGTTGCTCTAGTGCACTGGTAGCTGTTTGAACTATTGAACAGCCAGTAGAGTTTGCCATCTGTTAAGCCTCATGTTCATCTACCAACTTTGTACCGGTTTTACCTACCGATTGAGATATTACTATTTACGTTTCCGGTAAAATTTGCTAAAACAGTCGGTAGCAATTTATTTGAGGCTATCAGTAGGCTTTGATTGTAGTCAAGAAATTAATAAGCCAGTAAGGATTCGACAAATCATATCTCTCTTCATATTTTCACTGTTTCCAACAAAATGCACTTCTTCATTGGTGCAAAGCATTATTTTGCCAACAACAAAATCGTATACAGCTATTTTTACCATAACTGCATGGGAATAAAAACTAGAGATAAATATAGGAAACACCCTGTCATTTCCGAGCAGTAGGGCCAGCCGAACCTGTGCATGTTGCATAATATCATTATAAACTCGATTAGGAAGAGTTGTTAGTATTATTCTGACTATAACCACAGAATGCACCAAACCACAGGAAGTGCGTAGTTGGCAGCAGTTGCTAAACAGTGAATTGGCTCAATGAGTCAGCTGGCTAATTATAGTAGCTAATTCACCGGCAAAACTCAGTTGTTTTGATCAGACGGCACCAGTGTTTGTCAGTGTTATTTTTCTTGAAATGAGTAATGTATCCAGGAATGTGGACACAAGGTGTTTCCAGCATGGCCAACATGTACAAATGGTTTGTCACTGTTATACACCATTTCAAGTAGTTTTTAATAAGCCATATTTGAAACCGAGGGTAAAGCATTTAATTCTATTACGTCATGTAAGGAGGCAGATAAGCAGCCTCACAGTCAATTGTTTGCTTTCAATAGTCATTTCAGTACTTGGGGTATAACTGCTATTACTACTATTAGTTAGAGAAATCTTTCCGTAAACTTTAAACTTACCGGTGTTCTCTCTGAAACCATCTTGCTCATCATTCATTTCTTCATTTTTAACACCTTCTTTGTTTGTTTCTAGCATTTTCTTGGTCTCTTCTCTTTCTATATTCTCTGCATTGACCAGGTGATCAGCAGTCTCTAAAGCTAAAAATGGCGTCTCATTTGCACTTTCCCCGAGAGTGGTTGATGTTAGGGTTAGCAGGTGAGTGGAGAGAAAGTAATTGTAAAGTCATCACATCCTGGCAATGATCACTGAAAATCTGGAGTTTGATTGCCAGAAAAATCAGAGAGATTGATTCACAAACTGAGTAAATAACCTTTCACAACAACGCTGTTTTATACATTTCTGGTGTTTTCATTTATTGACTAACAATAAATCACCAGTAACATGATTTATTCAACTATATGAATTTACATGAACCTTCCACAGATGTTAGATAGTGAGGTTGCAATGGTTTGATGTTGGTTTGTTACAAGTTTATTCACTTTTAGGGTTAACTATTTGTATATTTTTTGCCTCTAGACAATGCAAGCTTGGTTGTCATTGGACACTTTCTGGCACAATAAATTAAATATTTATACAGCTCAGGCCTACATGCATTTGTAGTTAGCTTAAGCCTGTAGGTCAGAGACCAAGCTGTTACAGCTGATCTATGCAGATAAATGAAACTGTATCCTACGAAGTTCTTCAAGCTTATTGAGTATCAAAGCAAACAGGTCAATGCTAACACCAATAATATTTTGTCCGCAAACAGCTTAATGACAATGTAATGTGGCTAAAAAATACGACACAAATTTGAGTACTGCCACGTATACTAGTTACTAAATACAATTTTACTTGGCCATTCTAATGCTTTATCGCAACGAGCAGACGAGACGAGCAAACGTAGGCGAGCAAACACTGAATAAAAACTTCTGCTTCACTTTAATGATTTGCATGCTTATGCATTGTGAAGTAAAAAGCAGAATTTAGAGTTGGGATGCATATTTAACAGTCGTTTTATTTTTCCGAACAAGTTTTAAATATTTTTATCAATTCAAATCCTTAAACTGAAATACTACTTTAAACCTTCAAAAATCTGACCTGACCAATACTTACGACATCAAAAGAGTCAAAACCAACATCAGGGTTTTTTCATTAACACTAATTTAACTTTTATATCTATATCAAGTACAAAACAGGAATAGAATCTATTCTAGTAAACTAACCTTGTTGGCATCTCCAATAACTTCTCCTTACCTGAATAATTCATTTCTGACATTGTAAGATCACCTAGCAGTTGAACATTAATCCAGATTCAAGGTGGTTGCATTTAAGCTGATGATTTATAATTTATCAACTTGAAAATTACTGCCACCATAAGCAAATCATCCACAAAGTTACTTAAACTTTACCTGTAGTTTACAGGCTGGGCTAACTTGATATTCAATGGATTTTGGTTGCTCTAGTATACCCAAATGCTATAGCAGGGTATTGTAATGACATCAAACCTAGAGTGCATACATCTGCAAAGAGTTGTCAGTTGATGGCTACTGCATGACAAGCGATTGTTGACTGTTTAGTGCATTGCCAGTTCCAGTAGACATTTACTCGCTAAGCTGTCAGCTATGGACAGGATTTTGATTAATTATCACAAAAGTAGCTTAGTATTGAATACCAGCTGCTCTGTGGTTTTGGTAATTGTTCTGTGGTTTTAGTAATCTGTACTGAAGAGAGTGAGAAACAGACAATGTGATTGCGACACTCAAGGATATCGCAGTAAACAAGTGCAATCAGTGCAATTTCTTACAACATGTAACATAACATGAACAAGCAAGGTTTCTAGTAAAATGGACAAGGAAGGAGTTGACTGCCACCAGCCATGAATAATATTGAAGACGGGTTGATAGCCTGTCATTTGAGAGAGTTCAGAACATGACCTCAGTGAGAGACTTTTATCCTTTGCACAGCAGATGGAATCACTGGTCAAGCTTGAATGTTCCAATGGCTACCATCATTTTAAGATTTAACAAATAAAAAATTATTGCTTAACTATAACAAAATTAAGTTAGTAATGGAGAAACTCATCGCAGTGGAAACTCTAATTTGGTGGAGACTTTGTTCCAGACACAAGCAGATGCTAGAAAAATCTTTAAGCCAAGTCCATAATGACCGATTACGCAATAAATTACCTATTCTTGAAAGGTGGAAATTGATGGTTAAGACAACGTTCATCATGTTTGAAATTTCCACTAACTGGAAGCATGCCAAGGCTTGGTCTCCAATGATCGATCACAAAAATCTCTTCTATTTTCCAACCACTCTCGTCACTAGATAGCATCGTGTAGCACAAGCCGAGACAAGAAAAGCAACCAACCAGTCTTCCTCTCAACTGCATAGCAGTCGACTCCCTTCATCTCCATAATTTCTATTCAACTCACGATCAATGAAGAGATCTTGGCTGCTTTTTGGCCTTGACCACGTCCGCTGATTCATCACAGTTGACCTCAAAGGCTCTGGAAGGTCGGCGAGCAGAAGAATCACCCTTGCCAGTTTTTGGTATATATCATGCTCAGGTTGGTCGGTTGTATGCATGGTGGCAGTTTCTACAATAGAGCCCATTATTTGCTGGGCCTGCTCATTGGCCAAGTTTGTGTTAGGTCGCCGTTTCCAGAATCTCTTTTTCCGATCCTTCCAATGTTGCTGGTGATCATCTTCATCAGTCTCTGTTCTGTCACTGGTGCAAGAACTTTCTCCACAGGAGAAGCTTTGTGATTTCATATCTACAAACCAGCCAGTTTAACTATTTACAAAATGCTAACAAAAAGGCAAACATAAAAGTTTACAATTACGTTCAGCTTCTTATTCACAGCACTCATGCTTATTCTCAGAAAGTTGTAATAATTGTATCAAAAATAAACTAAATTGTGATTTATTAAAGCACTTGTTTAAAAAACAAACTAGCTGCACTAAATAGAAGAGAAGTTTGCAAAAATCTTATATTATGTGGTATGCAAATCCAGCAGAAAAAAATAACAACATAAAAAACCTGTCAACTTCTGAAAACAATCACTGGACGCCAAAGTTATTTAATTTCTAACTTTGCATACTAAACTAATAAATGCTTTAAAAGCAAAAAATGAAACTGGTGCTTGATATATGAACGCTTTGCTTCCTAAGCTATTGATTGTAAGCAACAAGCATACTCACCCTCGATGTGAAGTGCAACTCTATAAAACTAAAAAGGAAAACGTGGACCCTCAAAAATACCAAAGACAAACAAGGTGGCAGTTTTCCTAGATTCTGCACAAACAAGTGATTGTCTGGGCGTTTGAGGACAGCTTTTATACCCTAACCAGCTGTCACTCATTAGCCACACCCATGTTTGGCTCTGTGCCAAGTGTCATGCCCATATATGGTAAACCAGTGGCTGGCAAGTTAGGACTTGTTCCACTTCGGTGATTGCAGACTTAGATTCCATGCATTATAAAAATATTATTACAACTAAGAATCCAAGGCTAAAGTATTTGATAAAGCAGTCAGACAGCTAGAGGGTATGAAAAACAAATGATTAAAACTTGCTCAACAGGGCGTGAGACGCAATATGATTAGCAAAGGGAGTGAACTAAAGCTAAATGTACACCTACCGATTATGTGCCGATTCAACCTTACCAATCGAAAATGTCAATCTCCGCCAATTTTGGTTAAACTCAAAATTGTTGTATTTTATGACATAATTGCCAAAAAGTGCATTGGAACAACAAAGAAGGGCGTTCATAAATGGCCCTCTTGTATAAATACTTGAACTTGAGAAACCATTCATCAGGAACATTGAAACTGCAATTAGTGATATGATTAGTCAATTCACAAAATGCTTACTAAATTTTTGATGGTGATAAAAACCTGCTGATTGTCTCAAATAAAACGATTGTTTAGGGCTATTTCACTGGAAACAGGAGTAAGAAAAATCTCAATGGGTAGATATCATCAATACACAAAAACCACAACTGATCGAAATGCATTGCAGTTTGAGTTTGATGAAACCAGTGAAGTATTACTGGGTCAGAAAAGTGAAACTGCAAAATGATTCACAAATGCAGGACTTGATTTCACTGCACTGATAAAAATCTCGTATTTTATGTTGAAACTTCCATAACAGGCTGCTGTGGTATCAAATCCTGCTTGGGAATCTATTAACAAGATGAATTGGCAAAAATTTCTGGTGACGTCTATTTCCAAGCAGTTCATTTGGATTTTGGATTGAAAAGAGGAAATAACTCCGTATATATTTATTATCAACTGTTCATTTACTGTATTTTTAGTACTAGGCTGTTTTCAAAGCTGTTGCAGCAATATTATAGTATAATTTTTATTTGGCTACACATAATATAATAATATGTATTGTTATGGAAAACATGACATTTGTGTGACATTGTTATAGTAACTTGTAACTGTAACTGAATTTCTCAACAGTCTATGGACGTCTTATGCGAATGGTAACAAATGTGGCCAGCTATGAATATGGTAATACAAGTGGGTGAAGAGATATGAGTTACTAAGGCATGTATTTGATTCTGATGTAAAAGAAAGAATAATATATGTTATGCTTACACAGATATTACAACAAGATATAAAGTGAAGACGAAATAAAGTTCTATGACACCGGACTTCGGCTGCAACCGGCCCTTCCACATCAGCAAACATCTGTGAAGATTTTAGGTAGAGAAAGAGGATGACTGCCTGTCAAATGTCTGTGTTTATACTAGAGTAAATGTTGACGTGTGTTCTAACTTGAGAATAGCCTGTGGTCCTTTATTGGTTCATGTCCTCTGCTATGTATATGGATGTGTGTAACTTTCTTGTAGGATTATTTAAGTACTGGCTGAAGGTGTGATCTCGTGATGTGATATTGCTTCCCCAAGCGGCTGTCGCAGATGCTGTTTTTCTTGTTAATGGCTCCAGCCTGGCTACGTAACCTGTGGCTAATGTCTTTTGGTGCTTTTAATGTTCTCGCGGTATGGCATTACTGGTAGAGGAGATTTATTGCGTCTGGTGTTTTTCTGTTGATGTATCCTGTGGTATAGCATAGAGTTAGCAGCTTACCTACTTGTGTGCTTACAGCAACATGATAATTTCTCCATAACAATCAATTAACAATAATAATCAATCATTATATAATAAATATTATAGTCATGAGCAATAACAGTATTAATTCAAATAAACTGATCACTATGACAATATGATAGCTTTGTTTAATAATAAAAATACATAATAATAATATAAATTAATTGATAATAATTATATATGGAGTTATCTCCGCAATTTTATCCAAAAACTAAATGAACTGCTTGAAAATAAAGGACACCCCAGTTTACGTCATATTGAGCTCTACCTCAGCATACAAAGGCTTGTCTAGCCTGCCATTCTCATCATGCATGCAGACAGTGCCAATACATGCAACTCAATAGACAAATTGGAGCCGATGTGTTATAGGGGAAAGTGACAAAAAGGGTATAACATTATCATTCATCACATCGATCAGATGTTCCTTTGTATTGGCCGCAAATGGAACTAACTAGCAGGCACCCAATTAAGCTTTCCAGATGTTGTTTTTGTTCCCATTTATTTTACATTTACAATGCGATTGAAAGCTCCTCATGACAGATTATGGTAATCATAAGAAACCAGAGAAGTTTGTTATCTACCACTTCCACCAGCCGATATTTTTATAGCATAATAATAAACAATCTTTATATCATACTCAAAGTCAATCAGGCTGAAATAAGCGTCATACAGTCTTACCTTATGCTGACTCTTTACCTGTCATTGCAATGCAATAGAATAAAACAAACGGCAGCTATTTCACTTGGGTATATAAGGTTTAAAATACCCTACATAATACAAATGAACTAAAACATACATCACAGAACATCAGTCAAGTCTAATCCCTGCCTTCCTACTTTTTCTTAGTTTTTAATCAGCATCAGGCATTGCCTAACAAACATGACCACTCAAACCCCAAGTCAGCAGTAATTGCGACATCATCTGTTTACCAGTAGCAACTATTTCGGGGGTTTTTTGTTTATTTTCATAAATTTTTGCTTCAACTGTTGCAACTCATGATTCAAAGTTGAGGGTACCCAGCTGCCTGTTATGAAAGACGATCTGAACATGACCATACTCTACCGCACACTAGACCCAGTGTAGCTGTTTCATCTATCTAATGCATCTTTGATTCATTTAGATTGCAAAACCACAATTGCTGCCGGAACTTTCTACGGTTTACAAGCATAGCTACTGCACTACCCAGCATATTCCTCTCCATGTCACTATCAACTCTTTGATTCCATTTAAAACTGTTTGTTCCCTTGATATTGTTACCTACTCATAATTTTATCATACAACTGCTATCAGCTTCATGCATTTACATTTTAGCATATTATATTATGACATGTTTGTACAGATATCAAAGCGTTCTATGCTGGTATTGTTCAAATAAACCATAATACCCTTCCCATAATACACACTTCACCAGCATAAATGGATTGCATTCGAACTTCTGGCTACACACCCAGTGTAGTGTCATTCATCATCATAGCCCATGAGACAGGGAGATTTAAACTAAAACAGGTGATTAAAATTGTGGTAATGTAATACATACCACATTTGTCTGCACTTGTCCACTAATAGCCATAAGAACTTCCCCTTGAGCAGAAAAGACTTATTAACTCCATTGTAATTGCAATTAAACATCGCAGACGCCATCATTGTTTTTCAAAGAACGATATTACAAATAATAATAAATACTAGTACATCAGCTAGTGAATGCATATCAATTACAAAAACTTACCTAGGATATTCAACCTAGATCTCTATTATTTTTTGTAACCAGCACTTGTATTGCAATAGAACTAAACATGAAGCAACAATAGAAATAACAAATGCAACCGTTGATGAACTGATGAGACGGAGAGTGTTGGATAGGCAAAAGGAAGGGAAGAGGGGGGGGGGGGGGGGGGGGGATGTGCCTTTTGAAAAAGCTGCATGCATTAAAAAAATATCAGACAACAGATTATCAAAGCAGAAATGCTTAGATGTAATGTGTTTAAACTCGATTGAAAGCAATGCAGTAACTAAATATAAGGTTTGACAAATCATATTAATTACTGAATTATATTCTAAGACCACAAGCACTTGCAACAGGTGCCAAAGTCTATAGCTTCCAAGTCAACAATACAAAAGACAGGCACTGCAGGCGCTACAGATATGACATTTATATACAGGTGAACGAACTAGAAAAAATCTTCGGCCCGAGGTTTACGTTTAGCAGGTAAGTTTAACAAGTTAGCTGTCAAATCAACGTGAGGAGAGCTCGGTCTCTTCTCACGTGAGACAATGTTCTTAGGAGTGCGGGTGGCCGGTGAGACCCCCGACTTTACTAGAGTAGGAGTTTTAAAACCGCCTGTCAAAGGTCTGTGCATAGGAGATGGTGTATAGCTTTCCCTCAGTGCTTTGTCTGTAAAATAATGAACTTTTTTAGATAAAAACCAAAGTAACCGAACAATTGTAAATAGCAATTTATTTCACAAATGTGTACAAATACTTGGCACTGTCTCAAACCCTCAAAACAAGAACAAAACTTAACGGTGGTATAGAAGCCATTTTGTCTGCTAGAATAAGCGTACATTCAATGAAAGTTACATTGAGAAGACTGATCCAAATTAATAGAAAACACTGTGAAATGGAGAAACTTCTTTAATCACGTGCTTCTGTCTGAGTGTGTACAAATCCTTGTTTCAAATGCTATCTTGGGAACTATATATGATGCAATGACATGCTTTTTTATGCTCAACACAAAACTGTGTGTAATTGACTGATCAAACCAATCTGCAGCAGCACAAAACTGGTGAGGCCACACACAGATGTAATTTAAATAATAGAAGTAACTGAGAAAGCCCAGTGTTATTGAAAACATCGTAGGCTAAATTCTTTGTAAAGGGTAAACACCAGTCCCTGTAACCCACTGACGTGGCTCATCTTTGCTTTTGTGGCTTCTAAATAACTTTTATTATCGATATGCCAGGTCGAAGACACTGTGTTACGTAGCTATTAAATTACCATCAATTATTATTATGCAGAGAGAAAGGTGGAGTGTCAGATATGTTATTTGTCCATATTGTCATGGTTTAATTAGTATTGGTTATTGGTGGTATTATTTACTACTTAAAGAATGGCTCCGGTCATTTCCATATTTATCTGATATGTCATTGATATGTCCTTATGAGTTGCTTCAAATACCAACTTTGTCAAAATTCAAGTTATTTCTATGTTTTTTTAACAACATTAATAACAAGCATGTTGTGAGTGTTGTCTCCCCTTCGAAATCTTTTGGGAAAACCTATGACGTACGCAACGCTAGACTTTTGTTTGGATCACCAAAATCGCTGAAGCATAACAGCAACTCTAGTATATCGTTGATAAATAACAGTACAAGTGACCTGACTCATTGATTGATATAACTAGTAGCGGCACATTGTGGTTAGAAGTAAAAACAAAAGTTTAGCGGGTCGATAAAACACTTGCGTAGGTCATATGTTTTCCCAAAAGATTTCGAAGGGGAGAAAACACTCACAGCATGCTTGTTATTAATGTTGTTAAAAAAACCTAGAAATAAATTGAATTTTGACAAAGTTGGTATTTGAAGCAGCTCATAAGGACATATCAATGACATATCAGATAAATATGGAAATGGCCGGAGCCATTCTTTAATAAATTATTATTTTATTATTTTACTACAATGCCAGTGAACGCCTATAGCTATACCATTTATTGCCATCATCTAATTTATATAATCATGACATAACAATACTGCCAATAGGTCTGATAAGATTGTGTAATACGGGAGACAAATTAGTGCTGGAATGATTTGGTTGAACTTCTATCTCCATCAGTTTTGTTTTGTCTAATATACTGTCAGACAAAAAAACACAGATATGCAAGGTTTGGTGAGCTTAATAAAAAGGTTTATGATGTTAAAAAAGAACTTGTTGTTATTCAAAAAAACGTATGCAAACCAAATCAGAAGAAAATAAATGAGTGGAAACTAGATAAAGAAGTTTTTTAATTGGTTTTCACAAACACCAGCCAAGCCAGCAAGGAGAGGAGCTGACTAATGCTGTATTCCACCGAGATTCACTACCATAGATGAGAAGGCACCAGTGCAAGGGTAATAAAACTGAAATTTGTAAGGTTTATAAATGTCAGGATGTTTACAAATGTCAGGATGTTTACAAATGTCAGGATGTTTACAAATGTCAAATAAATAAATAAGAGATAAATGACATTCTATCTACATACCTGTATATATGTGTCTTATCTACATACCTGTGTATATGTGTCTTATCTACATACCTGTATATATGTGTCTTATCTACATACCTGTATATATGTGTCTTATCTACATACCTGTATCGATGTGTCTTATCTACATACCTGTATATATGTGTCTTATATACATACCTGTGTATATGTGTCTTATCTACATACCTGTATATATGTGTCTTATCTACATACCTGTATATATGTGTCTTATCTACATACCTGTATATATGTGTCTTATCTACATACCTGTATAGATGTGTCTTATCTACATACCTGTATAGATGTGTTTTATCTACATACCTGTATATATGTGTCTTATCTACATACCTGTATAGATGTGTCTTATCTACATACCTGTATATATGTGTCTTATCTACATACCTGTATATATGTGTCTTATCTACATACCTGTATATATGTGTCTTATCTACATACCTGTATATATGTGTCTTATCTACATACCTGTATAGATGTGTCTTATCTACATACCTGCATAGATGTGTCTTATCTACATACCTGTATATATGTGTCTTATCTACATACCTGTATAGATGTGTCTTATCTACATACCTGTATATATGTGTCTTATCTAC
Source organism: Cryptosula pallasiana (assembly GCA_945261195.1). Lineage (NCBI taxonomy): Eukaryota > Metazoa > Bryozoa > Gymnolaemata > Cheilostomatida > Cryptosulidae > Cryptosula > Cryptosula pallasiana. The sequence goes on along the minus strand of OX183134.1, from coordinate 26,716,136 downwards.
ATACCTGTATATATGTGTCTTATCTACATACCTGTATAGATGTGTCTTATCTACATACCTGTATAGATGTGTCTTATCTACATACCTGTATAGATGTGTCTTATCTACATACCTGTATATATGTGTCTTATCTACATACCTGTATAGATGTGTCTTATCTACATACCTGTATAGATGTGTCTTATCTACATACCTGTATATATGTGTCTTATCTACATACCTGTATATGTGTCTTATCTACATACCTGTATAGATGTGTCTTATCTACATACCTGTATAGATGTGTATTATCTACATACCTGTATATATGTGTCTTATCTACATACCTGTATATATGTGTCTTATCTACATACCTGTATAGATGTGTCTTATCTACATACCTGTATAGATGTGTCTTATCTACATACCTGTATATATGTGTCTTATCTACATACCTGTATATATGTGTCTTATCTACATACCTGTATATATGTGTCTTATCTACATACCTGTATATATGTGTCTTATCTACATACCTGTATAGATGTGTCTTATCTACATACCTGTATAGATGTGTATTATCTACATACCTGTATATATGTGTCTTATCTACATACCTGTATATATGTGTCTTATCTACATACCTGTATATATGTGTCTTATCTACATACCTGTATATATGTGTCTTATCTACATACCTGTATATATGTGTATTATCTACATACCTGTATAGATGTGTCTTATCTACATACCTGTATATATGTGTCTTATCTACATACCTGTATATATGTGTCTTATCTACATACCTGTATAGATGTGTCTTATCTACATACCTGTATAGATGTGTCTTATCTACATACCTGTATATATGTGTCTTATCTACATACCTGTATATATGTGTCTTATCTACATACCTGTATAGATGTGTCTTATCTACATACCTGTATAGATGTGTATTATCTACATACCTGTATATATGTGTCTTATCTACATACCTGTATATATGTGTCTTATCTACATACCTGTATAGATGTGTCTTATCTACATACCTGTATAGATGTGTCTTATCTACATACCTGTATATATGTGTCTTATCTACATACCTGTATATATGTGTCTTATCTACATACCTGTATAGATGTGTCTTATCTACATACCTGTATAGATGTGTATTATCTACATACCTGTATATATGTGTCTTATCTACATACCTGTATATATGTGTCTTATCTACATACCTGTATAGATGTGTCTTATCTACATACCTGTATATATGTGTCTTATCTACATACCTGTATAGATGTGTCTTATCTACATACCTGTATAGATGTGTCTTATCAACATACCTGTATAGATGTGTCTTATCTACATACCTGTATTGATGTGTATTATCTACATACCTGTATATATGTGTCTTATCTACATACCTGTATTGATGTGTATTATCTACATACCTGTATTGATGTGTATTATCTACATACCTGTATATATGTGTCTTATCTACATACCTGTATAGATGTGTCTTATCTACATACCTGTATAGATGTGTCTTATCTACATACCTGTATATATGTGTCTTATCTACATACCTGTATAGATGTGTTTTATATACATACCTGTATATATGTGTCTTATCTACATACCTGTATCGATGTGAACTCCCCTGGTCTGTGCCAGCTTACGGGCAGCTGGTGAGAGGGTAGCTAACCTTTCTGTTTTAGAGAGTCCTGGACTGTAAACAAACGCAGACAAACCACATGCACCTCTTTGTAGTAGATGGAAACATGGAAAAGAAATAATAATAACATATTTAAACCCATTAAGTTCTTGTAACTGAGCGAGGTATTTTCTCAAAACTAGTTACAGTTATAGGGTGTTTTCAGCGGCGTCGCATTTGATTTATTTCTATTATGTCACGTATAAATAAAAATATAAATATAATAAAAATAAATATAAATAAAGATGCATGAATAAACGCTACATAAATAATTACTTGGGCATGAAGCGACATTATTATTTACCTGAAGAATACAGCACATGATAAGCTGCGCAATAAAAACTAATGTCATGTCGTATATGGCCGAACGCCACACATATCAATTTACAGAGAAAATAAAATAATAAACCATGTTTGATGATTTCAGCAACAAAAAATGAAAAGCGTCGGAGTGAGATACAGCAGGTTGAAGATGTAACTTCATATGACTAATGCACTGTGTACCTGCCGCGAATGTGCCTGCGCCAAAACATTTTTCGTTGCCTCTCAGCCGAACGGTTTCAAATACAATGAAAATCATTTCTGTATGCGACAAATCGCCGCATCCGTTTAGGCTATTAAAATAATGAAAAATATTCACTATAGAATAAATTCGGCACACCTAGCCGAATGCTGTCGCATATTATATCAAATGCGACCTCTCCGCCGAACGTCCTCGCATTGAATAAACAATCCGACGCGTTCGTCGAACGACCTCGCATTTGTATTATAAATGCGACAGCACGCCGAATGCGGTCGCTTTAACAATTCATTTATTACCAAATGCGACGCTGCCGAAAGCACCCTATCGCAACTACTAATACTACTTCTATTACTGGTGCTGCTACAGCTACTACTACTAACACTGTTACATTACCACTGCTACCACTACTACTATCACTACTACTACTACTACTACCACTGTTACATTACCACTGCTACCACTACTACTATCACTACTACTGCGACTGACACTAACCTAGTCAATCTACTCTTCATCCTCCCAACTGCCTGAGACTTTTTCTCTCTGTGCTGTTTGGCTACTTTCTCTGCCAACTCTCTACCAATTCGGTCTCTGGTTGGCTCACCTTTCAGCTTTAAACAAACAAAAACTGAGATTAATCTGTAGTTAGACACTAAAAGTAACATCAAGGGGTTAGTATTTAGTTAGACATCATATAACATTAAACATAGCTAGCATTATTCAATAAGTCAACTTGTTTGAGCTATGTCTTGAGAGCAACCCTAAAGACCAGTCTCATAAGCTTGGAGCTTGTTTGAGCAGCACCCTATACCCATGCCCGCCGTTAAACACCGGCTACTCTTCCGAAAAGCAGAGGGGGATCATTTACTAGAAATACGCCATAGTTATTACGGAGAGTGCAATGGGGTTGTGACATTAAGAGTTATCTCTCTTTGAACTTTCTACATCCAACCGGAAGTTACCATTGTTCGTCGTATAAAATATAGTTACTTCATGCAGACTCGTGACAGTATTTTCCCTGATAGCTTCCATGCTGTCAATTGTATACTATAATGACATGTCCCTAAAAACACTTTGGACTATTTTTAAAGACAGCAGCATCAAATCTACCTGCATCAGCAAAGATTTATATTTTTTTACAGTTTTTTCAATTATTATTTATTACAGTTGTTATCCACGGAACTCCGGGGCTTGCCGAAAAAAGTAACAGAGACGATGCGTCCTATAATAAAAACTATTCGTAGCAATATCCGGTTGCTTGCAAAAAGTTCAATACCACAAACCCATTTCGTTGAAACTGAGTGAAAAAGCTAGGATATTACTAACACATTTAGCAACGGGCGCATCGTCTTCCTTCTGTTTTTCGGCAGGCCTCTGATGCCCGTGTTATCATTATTCTAACTATTTTTTTATATAATAGTTATTATTGAAATCTTTTTTTATTTATTATAATCATGATTCTACTGTTTATGATTGCTATTGTAATTATTAGGGTTATTATTGAATTGTTATTAGATAATAATAATTATTAATGTGATGCTTCTTATAATTTTATAATAATAAATAATAATTATAATAGTAGTAACAACTTATTAATTATTATTACTAGTTATTATATTAATAAATCAATTATGATAAAAAAATGAATAATTGATTTTATTATTATAAAAAATTATCACCACATTAAATTCTTATTGTCATTTATAATAATAGTTTCATAGAGGTGTAGATAGATGCTAATGATTAATTACTTGTATTATTATTATTTCCCGAACAGATACCAGACAATCCATTTACACATAAACGTTGCGTTAAATAAATTATTTATCGTTGGTGTCTCATCGTATTTATTAACTACTGTACCAACGATCGTATATAATCGCTGACCGCATCGTGGTTATTTAATGATTATTGCTCTATAGCTACATTTGCGTGATTAAAAACTTATGTACGTGTAACCTGCTATAGCCCTGTAAACTCCGTGGCTTGTTCAATTATATCAATCGCATTGCAATAGCCTGTTTATTCTAGTTTAACATCACAACTCCGTAATTGTGCATTGTACTCTATATAAAAATTTCGGCATTTTCCGGTTGGACTTACACCAGCGCCCCCTATAAGGGGGGATAACCCCAGTCACAACCCCATTGATCTACGGATCACGTTGTTTTAATGTCCACATCCGACCAAGCAGAGCGTATAGGAAATCAAATATCTGCGATGCTGGGAATTGAACCCCAGATTTTACATTGAAATGCAAACATTTTAACCACTAGACCACACATGCATCCTAATTAATAATGGCATTATTCTAAGGTTAGTCTTCAGTCAAACACCATGTGACATAATTCTAAGGTTAATCTTTAGTTAGACATTAAGTGACATTAATCTAAGGTTAATTCACAAACAACCATTAATTTATTGAACATCAACAAGCAAGATTAATCTACGGATCAACCTAGGTGATAAAATAGTTGGCAGTCCAAGCCAAATGAGATATATCGCTGATACACTAACCAGCTGTGAGTAAAAAATGCAATGGAGAAAGACACCCAGATACAAACTTGATGCAGCGCTAAACTTGAAATTTACATTTAGTATTAGTTTCAGGTCAATTCTATTCTCACAAAATGAACATCTCACTCACTCACTGCACTGCACTCACTCGACTAACATACGCACAGGTATTAGCATAATCTGAAATTTGACTAAATATACGATAATTAAATATTTATTTGTCAATGTTGACAAACTGAATTAAAAGACCTAAGTATAATTTCTATACTTTAATCTAATGCCACATTGCCACGAGAACGATCGTAAAAGCCATGATGATATTGTTCGATTGACTTCATAGGTACTAATCAAGCGGGTACTGAAACAGAATTTTGCACTAAATGCCCAATTAGCGACCCTACATACAGGGTCACTGAGCCCAATAATCATCATTTGTCCGTACAATCTTATCGCTAACATTGACAGTCTAGCCGCGTCAATCACTCAATCAAGTCCCAACATGATGACTCCGTGGCGCAATTGGTAGCGCGTCTGACTCCAGATCAGAAGGCTGCGTGTTCGAGTCACGTCGGGGTCAAATAGTTTTACACTTTTTTCATATTCAAATGTATCAACTAGAAATGCTTTGATTAATTTCACCAAGATTTTACACAACGTTCTCATGTAACTCTGTTTTTTGTTCATACCATTTGGCCGACTGGTCATCTTCAATGGACAGTCTAGCCACAAAAAAGTCAATTGCTCAGGCAGCAGATATTTTTTTCTAATTGATATTCATGTTATTATAATTGATATTATGAATAATAAAACAGTACATTTTTTTACTTAAGTTACATATAATCATCTAAATCAATAAACAAATAATCATAAAGTTAATCTTTAGTTAGACACCAAGTGACATTAATCTAAGGTTAATTCCCAAGAAGCGATTAATTTACTGAACATCAACGGGCAAGATTAAACTCCGAATCATCATAGGTTACAGTTTGTAAATTGATAATAAATAACAATGTTCGTTATAAAATAAGTGGTCAATATACAGCTTGTTTCAAAACGTTGCAATTGGACCAGTTATTTATTTTTTTCAGCGTTAGCACTGATCAGCGATGAAGAAAGCTGATGAATAAAACTGACTGGTAGTGCTACAAGATATATTTTATATTGGGTATATAACTAGCAAACAGCGGCACATTTCAATGGGTCATGTGAAAACAGTTTTGTTTCGAAAAGCTTGCCATATATGTACTCGATACAAATAATTGAGTTTTAACTGACTGCAGCAGTGATAGAAATTGATTATTATCAGATTAGGCTTGAATGGCATGTGTGATTGATACAATGCAGGCCATTATACAGTAGTGTGACAGTGGGGCTACATCACTGTAGCAATTATACAGTAGTGTGACAGTGGGGCTACATCACTGTAGCCATTATACAGTAGTGCGACAGTGGGGCTACATCACTGTAGCCATTATACAGTAGTGCGACAGTGGGGCTACATCACTGTAGCAATTATACAGTAGAGCGACAGTGGGGCTACATCACTGTAGCAATTATACAGTAGTGCGACAGTGGGGCTACATCACTGTAGCAATTATACAGTAGAGCGACAGTGGGGCTACATCACTGTAGCAATTATACAGTAGTGCGACAGTGGGGCTACACCACTGAAGCCATTATACAGTAGTGCGACAGTGGGGCTACACCACTGAAGCAATTATACAGTAGTGTGACAGTGGGGCTACATCACTGTAGCAATTATACAGTAGTGTGACAGTGGGGCAACATCACTGTAGCAATTATACAGTAGTGTGACAGTGGGGCTACATCACTGTATATATCAACATCAACTTCAGAAAACATTCATCGATGATAGCAACGAATTGGCAACTGGTATCGATAACTGAAACGCATTGATGATGCTCAGACTTTTGAGATCCACTCTCTGTGGTTTCACAGTGTGTTGTTTTGGTAAGCTTGTGTTGAACTAAGCAGTATTTTAGACTAATGAGGCAATCATCAGCGATAAATAAGTAAATGTGATCTATTAGACCGAACAAATTTTATGTTATTTGCATAAAAGTGACAGAAACTGGTAACTTCACTGAAAGGATACTTGAAAAAACAGTTATGAAGGAAATTTTTTTCTTTTTCACACATTGACTTCAAAATCGACTAGTGATTAAGCAATAGTACCGGTACCACATTTGACACAATTGTGAATACGCTTCTACTCAGCTATACTGGTAGTGAAATACGTCTGTTCATATGAACAAACCATTCGGCAGTTACGCAACGATAGCATGCTAGGGGACTGTTCAAAACTAATGGCTGTACAACAACCAAAGTTGTTTTGTAAAAGTAGGTACTAAAAACTGAAATGCTGGTTGAATGATAAAACCATTGAATTGCCCTCCTTTACATCAAAATAATTAAAACTATACTATTGAGAAAAAATCATAAAGTTATTTGTTTACATGCACTGACACCTATCAGTGATTCATAAATATATTTTTAAATATTTTTGCTGTCTATTAAGAGAGGGTAAGACTAAATTACAAAAGAAATGTCAACACTTTTTAGTATTACAAAGTATATTGTAAAAAATTGTATTTATTCCAAATGCTAACTTTTCACTAATCATACGTGACTCACTGGCACTACAATGTACGTACTTACTGCAATGTACTTACTATGTCACCATGTACTTACTATGTCACCATGTACTTACTATGTCACCATGTACTTACTATGTCACCATGTACTTACTATGTCACCATGTACTTACTATGTCAACCATGTACTTACTATGTCACCCATGACACACATACCTTGAACACAGGAGCAGGAGTGGAAGGTTTCACCGGTCTATCGCTGGCATCCAATAGAAATGGAGTCCCTTCAATCTCTCCCCAGGTCATCATTGGTGACTCACCCAGAGCACCAGGTTCGGGGGCCGGTGTTGCCACAAAATTATATCCGCCAACATTTGGCGTGGCAGGTCCAATTTCCTTCCCATCTACGTCTACTCTTCCTGCAAACAGACAATAGAACATTACATTTAAGTAGAAACAGTACTAAAAAATTTTTTCCATTAAAGTCAATTTCTAAAGGAGCCACTTTTTGGGGAAAGTCGTTTGAGGAAAGGCTTATTGGGACAAAAACACAATCTGCACAAGCCATATCTGCTATCAACTAGCCAATGAAAGCTGTAGGGACAATATCCTACTTCTATGAACACTCACATACAAATAATTAGCCTGCTATCATGCCTTGAATGAAAAACATTGATTTATTCTTTTGCTCAAACGCACACAGTCAGATTTTTGGGAAAAAATATAATTTGTGAAACAAGAATGCATCAACAACTTGAGCATACTTCCGTTCCAAAATGATTTTCATGTTTTTGAAGCTACAACAGCCAGAAGTAATGGAGAAAGGAGCTAGAGTGCTCATACCAGGAATGCCTTTGGGTCTGCCATAAATCGGTACTGTTGAAGCAGAAGTGGGTACGGCTGGCTCTTTAAATGGGTTGGCAGTGAACCTCGTAGCCGTCGGGTTTATTTCCTTGGGTTTACTCGCTAACTCTATTTTCTCTTCAGCTGTGAGTGGAGCCCCTTCCACATTATACCTGTGTGGAATAACAAAATATTAACACATTATCACTGTGCAGAATACAAAACTCTCACCACAATAACTGTGCAGAATACAAAACTGTTACCACAATAACTGTGCAGAATACAAAACTGTTACCACAATAACTGTGCAGAATACAAAACTGTTACCACAATAACTGTGCAGAATACAAAACTGTTACCACAATAACTGTGCAGAATACAAAACTGTTACCACAATAACTGTGCAGAATACAAAACTGTTACCACAATAACTGTGCAGAATACAAAACTGTTACCACAATAACTGTGCAGAATACAAAACTGTTACCACAATAACTGGGCACAAACTCAATCCCTTACTATATTGTGCATTGAATATACAGCATAAGAATATCACGCAAACTTCTAGAAGTTGAGAGAGAATGACAGTAAGCTACATTGCACGAGCGAGCGTGTATAGAGCTGTATGTTCTGACAATTATAATTATTCATTTGACAGTTGTTTGATTTACCATTTTTGTTCATAAAACTTCAAAACAGAAAAGTTGATATTGCCAAAATAACTAGTACAATAAACCGTATTGCTCCAGCAAAGTTCTATATAATTTGTAACACAATTAAAAAAAGTGCGCCACCAACTTTTAAAAGCCAATAATTTATAAATACCAACAGCTTTACATAAAAATTACAGAAACTTGAACAGAAACAGATTGATGAGAAAAATTTTCCTATTAAAAATTATTGAAGTTTCCATTTATAGATTTGAAAGTTTAATAACTAAGCCATTCTAAATGTAACTTGAACAAGTTTACTTTAAACGGGAGTTGATGTGGTTTTTTTCTAGTTGAGAAAGCAAAACAAAGCAACTAACTGACAGATTACATGAGCTAGATTCAATGATATGCATTAACCAATAACCAATAACCAATGACCAATAATCAAACTTCAACACCTGCAGCAAATATTAACGGAACTTGGTAAGATTATTAGCATAACTAGTATGCAACAGTCCAGTAATATTCCTAACAGGATGTACATCAAATAAATTATAAACATAATTCTTTAGGATAACAATAAGATTGTGGTAGGACTAGGTAGTGACACCTCTGCACTCCATACTTGCACACTAGTTACAACATATCTGACAGTTCACAATCACTCAAAGCTAACTACCCCAATCAGGCTAAAACGCTAGTTATGGCCCTGTGTAGATAAACCATGAGTTTCAACAGTAATAATTAAAATAACTAAACAAATAATTAATTATTAAACGAATAAATAATATGAAAATGTCCTATCTTCTCTCATTGACAGCAACAGCTATTGCAATGAAAATATGCACTTTCTATTGGCAGCTTGAGATAGATTGCTTTGATTGGCTAACAAACCCTCCTGTTTTTTTGTCAGTCATGAATAAAATTTTTACTTTGAGTTTGTAGTTATGATTTTATATCTGAATTTTGTGGTTAAAACTTGAGATGGCACATGAGATAAAGATGTTGGGATTTGATAGTTGTCTGAAAAGCAAACAACGCAAACTTTTGAAAAAAGTGAATGCGCGATGTCTTGTCTAATGAAAAGCGTTATATTAACATCTGCATATAGAAAAACTCGAATCGCTATGTGCACAATTGGGGTTTGTAGGAACCAAATATATATTTGGCATATAGTCACCGTACAACAAGTCCCACTCATAAACTTGTAAACTGGAGCTTCAGAAAAATATGTGGGAAACTGCCTCTTGAGAATTCTTTGAATGGGTTTCATTTGGGAATACTTATCCATCACATGTCGTATTTAATAAATTGCAACAATTGTTGGATGAACAGCACTTATCATCGGTAGAGTTTCAAATTCGTTTATAAAATGGTAGTTTTTTAAAACTCTGTTTTATGAAAGTCGAATGCCGCACCAAAAATTGAATAAACGCTATTTTATGTATTTTGTGTGTAGGCCGTAAATGCATATAAACTCAAAGCCATCTTATTTTCGAGATGAACAAATACAAAACTAGTACAATCTTGCATTACTGCTTGAGAACTGTAAACTACTGCGCAATAATGCAATAATTAGACACAGAACAATCTGTTTTCAGCCTTTGGGTATGATGAGCTGTTGAAAGAAGTTGGACCTCAACTGATTTATAATGAGCAAAGAGATGATGAGTGTTAGTTGGGCCATACAGCAAGTACTATAGATAGAGACAAGTCATGTAAGTAAGTACTGCAAAGTCTAAACTAGACAAAGGAATTAAATATACCCGCATTTATTCAAATTTATTGCACACATTAGCAGAGCAATCACATGATGTGGTAGAGCTTAGCAGTGCTAGAAAACATGGCTAATGGTAAGCGCTTTTACTATAACCGGAAAGAAAAGCCTTCCTAATGTTCTAAGGTGGTTCCAAAATCTCCATATTTTTGTGTCATAAACTAACCAGTCCACTAATGCAACATTTTTTCCTCTACAATGGCTACGAGTAGAGAAAAACAATTTATAACTTGCTACTGAAATTAAATCCAACTAAAAAACTCACAAAGTTACATTGATACAATAATCGGCAATGCAATTATCAGCCAGAGTCTGGAGTTGCTCTCTCGATGATCATTTTTTGGTGCCAGATATTGCATGGCCTTGACAGCGTCAACACAGTGCATTTCATAAATAATAATGAATTCAGCATCATACTACTACTACTAATAATAATAATACACATGTATGTTCTTGTCTTACATTACTAGAGCTTTTGGTTGTTTATAGTGCTCGTTTACTCAAGGATAAATAAATTGCAAATAATAATAAATATGTTTTGCTATCGATAAATCATCTTTTCTTCCACCTAATTTATTATTATAATCATCATGCAGTTTTTATGATTACTATTCATTATTATGATTATAATTAAGATGCTCATTTTTAAGTTTCATTTGTAAGTTGAGTTGCGATTGACCAGAGAAATATTAACAGCAAAACAAAATTTGAAATTCAAAAAGCAATCTAGATATATAAAGGCGAAAAATCGTCTGCCTGTCTGCTTGTGAATCTGTCTGTGTATCTGCCACTTCATGCTGATGGACGCCTAAACGTCTACACTGCGAGAAATGAAATCTGTTTTAAGAACTCTCCATTAGACGATTCTAATGTGTGGCAAGGTTTCAAACTTTTCATGTGTTCTAAAACCCGAAATTTTTGTGTCTTTAGAGTTTTTAAATCATTAAAATAAAACTAATTTTAAAGACGGTTGTGTTTTGTTCTGGGTCCTCTACAAAGAACAGTACTGAAGTTAACAAACCATACTGTAGTGCACAATAAATTGACTGGTTTAACAGCATGCTAAGTTGTACTTTGAAAGAAAAGTGAAAATGTTATCTCAGCGAGCCGTGTAAGTTACTGCGAGTTGGGAATTGTCTCATCTTTAGTTCTATTTATTACTACAACTACGTATGTTATTCTGTTATGGATTTCATTTACACCAGTTACTCATAGACAGTGACATAATGTATGAAGAATATTCTGCCTCAAGTTGCTGATCGATCAAATCAATAACAAAAAATTTCATGGATGAACAAATTTGGAGAAATTGGCAGAAATTTCTAAATGGTTATTATTTGTATTCGATAAACTTTGCAATAAAATTTAGTTAATAATTTTTTCTTCCGCAGTTTTGATTATCTCAAATAATTGTTGAAATTATTTGAGATTGGAAAACTTTGTAATGTAGTTAGTGCCCCAAAGACGTGTGAACCAAGATGGCAACTTACATAAGAGCATTATCGGGCCTATATGTCCAGGTCTGTAGTTTGGTTGGGTTGCTTTCAATGGCTGCCTGGGCCTCAGCAGATGGTAGAGCTAGCTGTTTGTCTTCCAACTGCATTATATACAAAATAGCAGTTATGCTCTCAATGTAAGGGTTGACAACTTCCCACATAGCATCGTTTTGCATACATTGAATTTGGTTGTTACATAACTTGGTTAGAAAAAAACAAACTTTATTCAGCTTTGTCAATTAGCGCCTAATTTGCCTCTAAAAAAGATTTTCAGCAAAATTACTTCTGATAAAATTAGTGAAGAAAAAATTCGTACAATAAAAATTTCATCATTTTGGCGAACAAATTTTGTATTTTGTCTGAAGACTACAGAGGAAAACACTCAATGGACTGAGATTGGTTTTATGGGTTCCCCATTTTTTTTTCAAGTTACATATTGTAGCCAATAGAATTAAAATCTAATGAAAAAACTTCAAGTTCCTTTGTATTAGGAATATTATAAAGTGAAAATAAATGTAGTTTAAATCGATTATTATGCAACAAAACTTGCAATTTTGACCAAAAATACAACTAAAACCAAAATTTGCTATACAATGAAAGATTCTGCCAAGATGAGCACTAAAAATCTTGTTTTTTTTTACAAAATAATATAAAATAAAAACTCGTACATCATCAAACAAAACTAGTAACCTAAAGGGTGTGTAGATATCAAGTTTTAACACTAGTGCATTAATCTCATAGGAATAAGACATTAAAGATGAGACACAATCAATTATTGGAGTTGTTATTACTGTAGAATTTTCTGGAAAACTAAACTGAGCTCTTTGAGATTTTATCAACAAAGATTATCATGTGAAGAAGTTAGAGTGCAGGTAATAACAGCTTTACTAAAAGTTGAAAAAGTTGGGTACCCAAAGACAAGTTTGTAAAACAAAACTTTTTGGGATCTAACTTTTTGCAAACATGAAGGGAGGCACCACATCTATGCAAACACAAGAATATTTTTAAAAACTCATTTCATAGCTCTATATGGCTTATTATTTCTTCAAAAAAGTGTTTTCAGAGGAACACCAATAATTTCTATCGCAGTTGTCTCTCCAACAAGGGGACAACTCCCCAGCAAACGTTCCATCACAGAACAACATTAAAAAGATAGAATATAATTTGCTATACTGAGAGTTTCATTGCCATAATAAGAGTGTTCGCTACCTCTGTTTGCCAAACACATTGCAATAAAAATATTCAGACCGCCAATAAATTTAACCAATCAATAATCATTTAATTCGGAACTCGTGGATCAACAAAAAGTAGCTCACTGAAAAAAAAAATAATCAATAAGTATTTATATATATTGTTCGTAGGCCGCGAATGGAAATGAACACTAAATAAATTATAACGAGTGAGTGGATTTTGTTCATTTTCATAGACCGTTTTTATATCCTTGAAAAATTGAAGGGCAGCTTGACAAACTATTCCAGTTTGTAGCAGTTCAATTTTTATTACTTTGTTGATTATTTTGAAAATTGGGAGTTATCTTCTTTATGATTTGTTCGGTAAACTATAACATTTTATCGAATATTTATGTTGCCCTAAACTAATGTTCCGTTGCATACGCGACGTGTTGAATTACGAACCCCTATTACTTTTTGTACTTTGTTCGATGAACACGTCGCGAATACACTTAATAAATCATAAATCCATAAACAAGGACGTAACTACAACAGTGATGAATTAATTAATGCTATAATATAATGGAGCAACTGAAAAGGCAACAGATGTTACAACTAACCTCTTTCTGCTCTCCCTCCTTCACATACAACCAAGCGTGCTTCTCCTTTCTCTTCTTCTCAAACTCCTCCATCAGCTCCACAAAAGACTCGTTGTCTTCGCTGGTGTGCGAGGCTAGAAACTTGTCTAACCTCATGTCTGTGTTCCCTTCACATTCTGTGTATTACACGATAACAATGTGAACCTTTTAATAATAATGCACAGACACTACTCATTGACTGGTATGAGTGCTTTGTTTTTAAACGTGATCAACTTCACAGCAATTCTTGCAGCACTTAAAGTACATGTACATACAGCATCTTAGACTATGATCAAATAAACATAAAATAATAATGATTCATTATTATTACCATTCAGATCTTACAACACCCTGGAGTGTTGGGCAAAAACATTTATTACCATAAAAAGCGCATATTAATAATTTCAAATATTGTGTCGGGGCTACAACTAGTAAGGTGATGGTAAGTATAATAGCGTTAGTTACTTCCATATCAGTATTTGCAGCAAACGACACAAAAAACAAACTTTATACAAATTTATTAAGAGGTAAGTGAACATTTGAAAGATTCATCAACAGGAATTGAGTAATTTTATAAACCAAAATCAGTTTCATAGACTTATAACCTAATGGTATATTAGAGCGGAAAACGTCCAGTTTCCATCAAGGGATGATAATTTTATGAGCCATTTCTACAATTTTTATAGAGTAGACAACTCTAAGCTTCGACCAGCTAGTATTGTAAGGAATTATTAAAATAATCAACATATTATGAAATTTGAAACAATTGACAAAATCAATGAAAACAAAAAAATAAAATTAAAAATATTAATACAAATAAAAGGAAATTAATTCAAAATGTAAAACAAATAATGATTGAACTCATTCACTATACGCCTTTGCAAAAATCTTTGGCTCAGCAACTATTGCAGTAGATGCATTGAGCTGTTTAAGACCTTATTATAGTTATATCCACAATTCACAGGGAAGACAACTCTACATTCACGTTTCGATAAAATAAACAACAAGACGTCAGGGCTGGATGTTAAGATATGAATGCGAACACTTTCACTGCACACATAAACAGTTGCTGATGAATTATTTATTAATAAACATTTGTTTGTGTCCGTGATCAATAAATGTAACAGGTAAAATAATTATTGTGATTTAATAAACATTTACATAATGAGACGCATCAGTTAGATCACCTGTTCAACAACAAATCATAATTCAATAAACAAATTAAATAACTGAGTAAAGAGCGAATTATTTTCACAGCACTCTTCTAACAGACTAGAAAAATTACTATTGCTTTCTAGGTTTTATGCATCATATTAAAATAATAACTTTTGCAGCAAAAGATGGCAAAGGTAACCACATCGTATCTTGAACTTACTGTTGTCTTCATCATCCTTGGAAGGTTTGTCCTTGACCTTAGCTTTGGCCTCTGGTCTAGGAGTAGCCAGTTTCTCACTGATAGAAGAGGGTGTATCAAAACTGGCTGGGGTTGTATCTACAGCATTGAATGGAAGGTTTAGTTGTCACGCAAACTAACCAGACAATCAAAACTAGGATGCCTGAATATCTTGTACAAACAGCAGCAAAAAGTAAGGTAGATATGTAGAAAACAACTGGTGCCGTTGGATAGACCCTCTCAGGCGTGTATGTAGATAATTTTGACATACAGATAATGCATGCAGACATGCAGATAAGTCTACAATCCACCACCAATTATGTTATATATTACTCTCTCCAACCATTACTATCATGCTGTGTATATTTTAAGACAGCGGGTCATTTAATTATATAACACAAGATTTAGTTAGTACCCAGATTCAACCATAAGAAGCTTTTTCAAGAGTTGTCCTCTCATGGGTACAACTGACTGTAGATTGAATATATGTATACGAATGTGCATTTTATGAGTTATGGAAACACTTAGTTTGCTGGCATAGCAGGAAAACTGAAAAGCAGGCTCATTGCTACAAGAGGCCTATGATTTCTAGAGAAACTTAATTGAAAATTATTTTTAGCTCAAAACTTATAACTCAATTAACAAACTTGCAATGATTTATTGCATTAGCACTGATCTCTCACCCACTGACTCATAATAGTCTTTCTAACATTTCAGACTACTAGTTAAACAGAAACTCACCAAGGAATAAAACAAATTTCTTCAAGTTAAAAAATTACGCAATTCAAAAATTTCTAGATGCTCTGTTTTACAACAACAATCAAATTGTTCTCCTAATAGATAACATAAAAAGACAAGGCATCATCAAACAAAAACTTGAAACATGTTAAAAACTTTCCTCAGTTGTAAAGACTTGATAGCGTAAACAATTACAGCCTCAGTTCTTACATATATCTGTGTTTGAGCCTGTAGCCTGAGATCCTGGCTTTTCCTTTCTAGGGCCATACTTGAGATGAATTTCTCTCAGCTTCTCGGTATCATTTCTAGCCTTGGCTTCTAAGTATTCGCTCTGAGCTCTAAGCTTCGGAAGATCAGGGTAGTAGTCCCTCTCTATGATCTTTGTGATGCTCTGCAGGAGATCAAAATATCTAAATTAGTACATGAAAGCTTCAATATTGGCAGGGCCCAGGCAAACAACAACTTCTGACGTGTTTTATGGCAATGCTGCAACGCTAAATTTGAGGAAATGCCACAACGCTAAAGCTAAGGCTAAGCTGCAACGCTAAATCGAATAAATGTGATATATTCAAATGCTCAGTTTTCTAGGATTTCAAGCTTACAGCTAAAGCACATTGATTTCATAAGTTGTATGCCTTTACTACTAAATACATATATAATAAAAATTGTTTTTGTCAAAAAATTCTGAGCTATAGGGAAAACAAAAACTAATTTTTTTCTAAAGATTCACTCAAAAATACTGATTCAAACTACAGAGCATTTGCAACAACCCATTAATTATTTTACTAAATTTAATTTCAACAAATTTGTTAACAAAAATAAAATCTGAAAGATAAAACATTAAAATTCAAGACAAACCTCTTCATAATCATCTTCTTCCAGAACTTTCTTAGTTTTTGCTTTGGGAACTTTAAACTCATCATTGGGGACTGCAACAGCTTTTGATTTGTTGTCTACAGCCACCAATGCCTTCTCATTGGCTGAGCTTGACATCCTAATGTACCAACAATCTACATAGTTAGGTTAGCTACAAAAAAGAACAATTTTAAAATGGCTTGTGGCATTAATTTTGTGTTTCAGAGCTACAAAGTGTTTACTGGAAATATTTGTAAACTTAATGTTAATATATTTCCAATGATTTAGGTGGAGACGAATCCCAATCAGTCACATTTTATTATTATGCATCATCTGTAGTGCCAATTAATCAATTATATGTTGGTTCATGACTGATATTACTTCTTTCTAGTACCAATAAACTGCAAAAACTTTTTATAAAAGAAGTTTTTCATGTTAGTTGTCTCAGTAGTGAACTAAATGTGACAGTACCTGTCTTCCTGTGTCATCTTTCAAATTGAGCGATTAGGGAGAGTGACGAAGAGAGAAATGAAGCAGATAGAACAAGGCAGAAAAGGAACTGGGGTGGGGTAAAAAGAGCTAGATGATAAGAAGTAGAGCAAGAGGCACAATTGTGAACACATCGTCAGACGAACCACGCAGCTTATATTAAAGGGGATTTGAGGGCCAGGAAAAAAACACTGAGCATAGTTTTTATATAAGTTACAATGAACAATTTTTGTAGAACCTACTAAGAACTCATTTGAAAAGAATAGCCTTGCAGCTGAGTTTTTGTTCATTGCAAATATGACAAAAACTCTCTATCTAAACACAGGCACAACGTCAGCTGAAGGAAAGATAATCACATCTAAATGCCAAAAATGCATCAACTTTCTTATTTCTGATGAAATTCATTAATTTTGACCTCTATAACTCGAAATAATTTAATAGTCAAATCCCTGAAGGGTATCGAGACATCGTTTCAGTGCATCGAAAAAATTTGTTATAGTAGGAATTGAACATCTAGTTTATAATAATATGATTTATTTATTTTGATGTCAGTTAGGAAGCTTTCTCAACGATGCTGCACACTGAATGCTTTTTCACAATAGCTGTTTGTGAGAGTCATGCCACAAGCGATACTAAGGCAAAAAAAGGTTTATAATATTCACTGAGTTTTCTTGGCGTATAAATAGATAACGGCAAAGCCTAAGATAAATGACAACCACTTATTATATAACTATTATCATCAATTACACTCGCTCCTTTCAATTTATGGACAACTAGCAGTATTATCCGTCGTATTCAAAAATCACTGAGCCAGTTTGAAAACAAATGACAAAAACTTAAACTACCCCAATACATGTTGTTACGGCAGTTTCTATTTCTCTCAGAGTAGCGGTTTAGGCGTTTGCGCGTCTGAAATGACAGACCTGCACATCCAGACACACAAAGAGAGGTTTTCACGTTTATATTTGTAGATGTTACTCTGGTTTATGATCAATTTATTCTAATATCTTATCAGTTAATTCAATGTAGCATTATTATTGATTTGTTGCTAATGGGAAAATAATAATATAGCAGCATGCAATGCCATAAAAAAAACTTGAACGATGTCACCACCATAGATAATTCATAAAATTGTGATTATCAATTATAGTAACCACAGATGATGTTGATGGTACTTGTCCATGACAAGCGTAATAAAAGTAAACACAATGTTGTAGATTAAATGTAATTTAATGTAAACAGATTTGGTTTGCAATTAGCTGGCATTGTAATCCAGCTGCTGATACTTCGGCTTACAAAGAATTTTCCAACTTTTATCTTGCGTATGCATGTCTTAACGATGACTGATCACAACCTGTTACTGAGACAAGGGCATTTGCCTGAACTAAAAGCACATTTGTCAAAACTTGTTTGATAGCGGTTATTAGTTAATGAGATGATAATGGTAAATTTTGTTTGTTATCATTGTATGCAAGACATCACTCTACATAATAATTATACTATGAGTGTTTAAAATTATCAGGTACATAATTTTAACACGAAAAAAAATTGTTCATTGCTGTTACTTGTTAAATAATAATTTCAATAATAATTCTAATAAATAATAAATAAAGTATGATTATTATATTTCACATAGTATATGCCATGTACACGTGAAAAGAACTCAAGAAATTGTAAAATAAACAGGTAATAATCAAAAGTTTTTTATTCGATAGAAGCATAAAGTAGGCGGTCTTTACTGGGGACCATAAGAATATACCACTGATAATTATATCAAATGTTTATGATGAATGATGATGACGTCGGTCTCAAATTGGGTGATGCTGATACCAGACCAGCCATTAATGATCATCATTATAATCATTATGATTACTCCATACAATGATGATGAATAATAATATAATATTTATATTATTAATAATATTTATCATAATAAACAATAAAAATTTAGCTAGTGCGAAAAATGTGGCCAAAAAAATTCTGAAAATTTTCAAATTCGTATCAAATTGATTGAGTTTTTTCTCATTACAATGGTATAAAGTTTGCCCTTACCACTAATATTTTTGAATTCAAAATAATTTTTCAAAATGTACTCGCAGCTGAATATTTTTATAAATTTTTGTCCCAACCGCAAGAATGTTCACCAACGCATAAAGAGCTATTTTTACGTGGTGGCTCAATAATCAAGTACGAATGAGAAAAAAAGCAATATTGTAATATTTGACGATGATAATATTGCTCCCGATAGCCTCAGACGCATATTTCCTGTCACCGTCGTTCGGGCATGTTTTGTTGCCCACACAATTTCCTTCTTACATGCCGTAGAATAAGGCACTATATCGAACACTGGTTGAAATTAAAAAAGGTGCTTTTCCTTTTAGATTGTCATAAAGTCATCATCAATGTATCAATTAACTAAAATAATACACTACTATGTAGAGAACATATTTTTGGATACGGTAATAGAAAGTATATCTCACGATACCATTCCAGGTCTTGACAGATTTGCGATGAAATTGGAGGACTTCAGAGACATTTACTATGACTGTTACTAGCTTTTTAAGACTGCTATTGGTCATTAGTATTCGAAATTTGATTGGCTATCAGCTGCATTTTGAATTTTGGAGTTTAGAGCATTAGTTCAAGAGTTATTGCATTTTGTTTACTGCTATGTTTGAAAAATACATTTGGGACAAACTCTTATATAATCAGAATTGATGTTAACGGGCTATAATCGTCCACCTTTTGCACTATAAGTTTTATTCAAGATAATAAATAATAAATAATAATACTATTATTTATTGTAGTTGTTGTTACCAAGTTATAATAATAATGATTGTTATTATAATTAGAATAATAATAATAATGACAAAAATAATAAAATCACACTATTATTATTATCATGAACCTTATATTAATTAATAATCAAAAACATTATTACTATAATAATTAATAATAACTATTATTAGTTATTATTGTAATGAGCAAATAATAATTATAATAAATAATAATTATTTAGCTTATATAATTATAATAATAATAATAATAGTTTTAGCAATAATAATAAATAACTGATAAACAGATACAATAGTAATAATAATTCAATAATAATAATTAATACTACTCTACTATATTAATAATAATACTAAGTATAGTAGTAGTATAATAATAAGTAGTATTAGTAGTCTAAGTATTGTATTCTGTACTGTATATGTATTACTTATTATTATTCTAAACAAATAATTAATACTACTACCTACATAATAATAATAAAAAGAATATTTAATAATAATAATACTATTTAATACTACTACTGCCACTACTACTACTTAGTCTACTACTACTGTAACTATGATAATAAATAAATAATAATAATTATTATTATAACATAATAATAATGATAAATAAACTACTACTACTAACTATTTTTTTATCTACTACTTCTTCGACTACTAACTAATCATCAATGGTTTTCACTTTATTAATAACAAGTAGCATGGTTAGATAAAATTTTCAAACCCTTGGTAACACAATTCTTTCCATCATCAATCATTTTAAATCAACCATTGACCACCATAAAAAAGTAATGATAAATAATTAGGGAGCACTAATAATGACAACAACCAAAAGGTTTCAATTCATAAACGGAAATGCACAAGAATCGACATTGTTCGCTAGTAAGACTCGCTCTGGTACTGGTTTTTTCACACCACACCGTGCGGATATGTTAATTTCTTGTTAATGCATAAGCAAAATGTTGCTGGAACTTGTGCTATTTAAAATCGACTCCACCTTTTTCATTTCCAATAGTTCATTTCCAACAAGGGTAAATTTCTGAAGAAAGCAAATTATTATTGAATGCTGTTTACCTTTGCTACATTATTCTGAAAGAAAAAACATTTCCGCTGCTGAATACAGTTCGATGGAAGAAAGAAAAGGGGTAATTTATTTTAGGAGTTTTTATGAGCCATTACAATAATAACAAATGTGAGTGAGCAAGTGAGTGAGTGAGTAAGTGAGCAAGTGAGTGAGTGAGCCATGATGATGTATGTATGTATGAATGAATGATTGGTGGTAACAAACAGGAATTGTATTAAACATAATTAAAAAAAAAATTATAATAATAATATATATAATAATACTGTATTGTATATATTATTATAATTTTTTTTTAATTCTGTTTAATACAATGTAACAATTCCTGTTTGTTACCAATCATACATGGCTCACTGTGATTAAATGATGATTATTAATTGTTATTATAATTATTATGATATGATAATAATTATTATAATAATTAATTATTATTTATTATGGTAATAAATAATAATAAAATTCAATAATAACAATTTAAATAATATTTACTATTATTACTATTATATACTATTATTAATTAATAGTAATAGTATATAATAGTAATATTAATGGTAATAATAATAATTGTAATAATAATAATTATTTATTATTATTATTTAATGTAAAACTGATGTTGGTGTTAGTCCTGGTAGAAATACGTTTGTTATGCTACTGTTTTCTGCAAGTACTTGCATCGCACTGTTGCAGTGTAAATGTCTCTTTGTCTATGTTCCTTCAATTTAACAGTGAATAATATAAACGGTTCTGTCAAAAAACAGGAGGCACTCATATTTTCTGTATTTGCCATATGCCCTAGCAGCCTTCCCTAACACAGAGTTTTGTTAAACATTGATTATTTGATACCCTCCATCATCTGATATGTTATACGGTCTAGGAAGGCAGAGATGGGCTGGGTTCAACTGTGGCCTCACATTACAATCAGCTTCAAGAAACTGGAGTTGAGGCTAGGAAGGAAAGCAGAATATATTACATGAGAGGCTTCAATAACTGGGTGAAGTCTACACTGATCAGTAAGCCTTCTCTACGTACTCTCCGACAATAACTTTTTATTTCTGTGAATCATTTGGTGTATCAGTTAACTAGAAATTGTTTTGTATATTTTTGGCTGTAAAGTATACGTTTTAGACTAGTTGTTACTTACAATGTAGTGATGCCTCTTGTATAGCAGAAGTATGTGTAGTAGCAGCAGTAGTTGTAATAGTACTAATGCTGGTTTCGTCGTTGGATATAATAGTAGTAGTAGCAGCGGCAACTGTGACATCAGCAGTAGTAGTATTGCTGATTAGTGGTGGTATTATCCCCATGTATTTGTAATAGCATTTTTAAAATTCAATAGTCTCAATATTTGTGATGGGAATATAACTAGCAGTTGTTGTAATGATAATAGTATTACTAAAAGTAGTAATACTAGTAGAGAAAGTAGTAGTAATGGTGTGAGTACTGGTGATAACAGACCAACCATAGTGCAGTACAATTGACTATGATAAAACTGCTAGTAACAACTTCATGTTTAGCAATAGCAACATCATAATGGCAGCAGTATCAACACTGGATGTAAAATTACAACCAGCAATAACTATTTGTTGTTTCATGCAGACGATTTTATGGAGAAGATTCGTCGTAAAGTTGAACCCGGGAGTAAAATAAATATACTGGATCTGGCGTCTGGTAAAGGAGGTGACCAAAGAAAATGGAAGATTGCTAAAGTCAGCAAAGTGGTACACGCAGGTAGCTGTGTAGGCTTGACATAGACTTGGAATTGATGTGTTCATCATGTGATCATACATCGATGTGTCTGAGTACATCTACTATTTATTGACCTAGCCTACATGTGCTTGTAAATTGGTGAAATCTTTTCAATATTGATCATTTAAAGCATTGTTGACCACTAGGTAGCCACTTGGTGACCACTTGGTGACTAGCTCATATGGTCCAAATATTTCAATTCTTTCACATTTGACATTTTGGCGAATAATAAGAATTTGGTATCAGCTCTGATCATTTGCTATATTGGAAAGACTGTTTGGATTTTTTTTGTTAAACATTGTAAAAAAACTATATTTTTGCTTCCCTACAACCAGAAATTTTTTTATGGCTACAAAGTACTTTCATAGCTGTCACTTACACTTCATAATAGTGTATAATTAATCATAAATAATAATAATAATTGATTTAGCTTGTTGTACTGCTGTTCCGAAGAAAATATGTTTATTGATTTTCAAGTACTGAAAAATGAAATGCGTGAGTTTCAGTTGGTACATTGCCGATTGCTGTAGAAGTTTTTGATGCGCTCAACGAATTACTTATGTCTTGGCATTTATTGCATGATCAATCACACCTGACATTCTTTCTTGGGTTTCAAAGGTGAACTGTCACAGATTCCAAATGCACGGGTTGGAGTTGTCTTTTCTTTAATGGCAAATAGTGCTAAACAGTCTCAACCGAAGTGCTGAAAATAATCATAAACAAGCTCATATTTATTTTTCATTGTATTTAAAAATCATTGTTTATTTCATTCTATTTTGTAAAAAAGCATTTCTGTGAAATTCAAAATTAAGAATTGTTGTTGATTGCAAAAACGATGCCAAAAACGCACATATTTTTCGTCTTCGCAAATAAATTCTAAATTATCGTAATTTAATCTTTTGATATTATTTTGTTAAAAATAATTTGTTCCATTGTAATGTTGTTTTAGTTTTTGAGATATTGACTGTGCAATTTATCACGTAAATGTCAGTGTCTACCTAATAGCAGATTTACTAAAAATAAATTGAAATACTGACTCTTTTAGAACACGCCAAAAAAATCTGAAAACAATTGCCATCCTAACTTTTTGTGCTCTGAAAAGTCTCTACACTTTGACTATTCTTGCGAGGCCTTCTGACACAAACCAACCAAATTTTCACAGCTCTCGTATGAGTTGTTGTGCTTAAAAAAATAGGTACCAGTCAGCATCATTAGCGAATATACTATAGATAGAATTAACGAGAGCACAACTCCGCACAAAATATTTTAGCAAAAAATCACCAGGAATATATAAATGAGGTTTATTTCAGCTCAAAATCTGTGACACAGCACCTTTAAAAAGCAAAATTGCAGCTGAGTTAATTGCAACTAAAACTTGTCCACAGTATTTATTTACAAAAAGGGTTCATGGCACAAAACATTTATTGTGCATTACGGTCGTGTTATTAGCTGGCAGTTCTCCCTTGTCTCTCTGTAATTGTATTATTTTCAAAAATGTGACCAAGAAAGTGGGAAACACAACTGAAGTCCTATTCCCAGTCATGTTTTTTTTGACAGATTTTAAGTGCGTGGGGCAGATATCTTAAAAAAAAACATTAATTTTTCCTTGATGAAGATACAGTAGAAAATTTTATTGCAATTATAGTGCAAACTTTAAAAATGCTCCAAGTTCGTAAAAAGACATACAAATTTAATTTCAAAATAAAAAATAAAGAAACTGTGTTTACCCAAAAAAGTAGTGTGCGGATGAGTTCTCAATTCATCAAAACTACTGTAAGCGATTGAAAGTCACTTCCTTTTACAATAAAGTATAATTTGACATTTGAATGTTTGTCTTACAATTGGTTTTATTGTAGTAAAATTAAAAGTTTAAAACAACACTTCGTTTTCAAAGCCACAACAATTTTCCTTCCCTCCTAAGAGTTTGTTTTAAAAAAGTGCGCTGCTTGAAAAGCTGTCATAAATATGAAGAATTTTACTAGTTCAAAGTCAAAGATCAGGGCTGGAAAACTCCAAATTTTGTTTTAAACTTTGAAGAGCATTGCTGCACTATTTGCTGTCTTCTGATGTCTAGAGATTTGGGCTAGCTGTCAGCTACCGAAGGTCTCTGTGAACCACGTATATGTTAAATCAATTACCCATTATACAAACCACAGCTTGCGTAAGCTTTCCCTTGAGAATGTTTTGGTTTTGAAGCTCTTTTGTATGCTAAACTAGTTAATGGCAAAAAGGACTGCAGTATACTCAAGTATAGTATATTTACTACACATATGACTGCAGTATACTCGTGTGTAGTATATGTACTACTGTATATGACTGCAGTATACTCGTGTGTAGTATATGTACTACTGTATATGACTGCAGTATACTCGTGTATAGTATATGTACTACTGTATATGACTGCAGTATACTCGTGTATAGTATATGTACTACTGTATATGACTGCAGTATACTCGCGTATAGTATATGTACTACACATATGTACGATACACACTATTACTCTACCCAGACATTGCCGAGACATCTGTACAACAGAGTGAAGAGAGATACAAGGAAATGAAAAAGAAAGAGAATCCCAGATATCCAGCGTTTGATGCAGAGTTTCATGCCTTAGACTGCTCCAAGGTACCTTCTTGTGCCAACCAGTTGTTATTTAGTATACTTATAATGTTACTTACTCAGTGCATGAATACAAGTATTGCAATCCCTGCGCATTTGTTTATAGATAGAGCCTACGTTCGGTCTACCAATTTATGTCAAATCTCTTTCACATAATGGATATGTCAATAGGCAGTGTATTTGACCAACAGCTGCTAACTTGTAGTTTTTCGCTGGCAAGCTGATGAGTAGAGATGTAATTATTTGTAACTATTTGCTGGCTTCTAAAAACTCTAAACTCTGTGTTGCATCTGACATCTTCATCTAAACTATCCGCTTATAGCAATTCATAAATGTTCAGTCATTTTCTATTTCAGATGATTGGTAACTTTGGTGGTTTCTACAGACCTTCTTGGTTGGTTGCACTCATTTAAAAGTTTTTTTCATTTATAGGAAAGATTACGGGATCGTCTAGCTGACCCCTCTATCCAGTTTGACATGACCAGCTGCCAGTTTTCCTACCACTATTCATTCGAGTCTCTGGAACAGGCAGATCTGTGGATGAGGAATGCTTGCGAGAATCTCAAGCCTGGAGGTTTCTTTATTGGCACAACTCCAGATTGCAGAGAGCTCCTGTAAGCAGTATCATAGTTTAATTAACGAGATCTTATGAAGGGTTGGTTGGGGTGGGGATCTGGCACTTTTTCAGTTGAAAAAGCCTAAAATAATTTTTTTGGCATTAATAGTCTGATCAGAACCGCCGCTGTAGCATAATACTCTATAGCAACTCAAAATTATGTAATAGAAAATCACTCACTTGATTTTTTTTATCATCACTTAGAGATGAGCAAGTACCATTTTGAAGGTGCCACGTCTTATACTTTTGGCCGAATTCAACGTAATTTATTTATTTCAGGTAATTTTCTGCCAAAAAACTGGTTGAAGAGTTGTGCTGTCTTTAATCCCTCTGATAGTATAAGTGTGAGAGATGCTGACTTGTACACAATCTTTTTTTATGGTGGAACTTATGTAAGGTCGTAAAGCAGAGTTGCAAATATTTGGCTTGTTTGTATAGGAAGAGGGCACCCCATGAATAAAGAGCGTGAAAAATTGAGTTTGCATTTGTTTTTAGATTTTTCGAAGATATTTCAGTTGAATTATTATTATTTTAATTTGTTGTTGGTAAACCCGCTATTACGTACACACGCATTCATGTGATAATTTACATGGTTACTATCTAAAAATAAAACTGAAGTAAGTTTACAGAGAGAAAGACTGTTTTCAAATCAGCTGTTATCAAAAGATTCAGCATATCATAATTTATAATTTATTTGTGAAAATTCCCCAGATTTGCATTTCAGGCATCGTTGTTGTCAACAGCAACACCGCTAAGTCTAAAAAAATATAAATTATAAATAATTTAATTGCAAAAATTAGGCCTCATAAAGTGTAAAGGAAAAATAATTTTTGAATACTTTAAACTGATTGACATGAGCTAAGCTAAGGAAGCACGTGTGGTCTTGTGGTTCAATGCATTATGGTTTTGAGCAATCAAGGAGGCAAAGTTCCGTTCCCAATTCTGTTGCCTGTGAGCAAAGTCATTGATTTCTTACATAATGCTCTGCCTTGTCGGTCCCTAGCTTGATTGCACTCTCCATAATAACTATGGAGTCATGCTAGTAAAAATCTCCCTCTGCCTTTTGAAAGAGTAGCCAGTTTAGCAGCGAGCATGGGTATAGGATGCTGCTAGCGCAAGCAACTACCTTATAAGACCTGTCTTTAGGGTTGCCCTCGAGGCACAGCAAAAGCAAAGAAGCAAACAATAATTAATGCCTATTCTTAATCATTTTGGTGTGATTTAGATTTTTTACTAAGGATAAGACAACTCCAAAAAGTGAGTTGGGTAGGGAATACATTATGGTGCTTCTTTGTAAAGATTTATTTGCATCATTGAAATGGTAAATAAATAACCAATTGCTTATTACGATATTCACTATTGCATTTTTCCGTTGTTATTTATTAGTCTTTGAATAACATTGGTACAATATCTTCATCGACATGGCTGGCTAGGCTTCTGAAGCAATCCACAGGGTTAGAGAAAAACAAATTTAATGTAATTTATAAGTATAGTCAACCTTCTGTTCTGTATGACTTCAGTGGGTTTTTTTGTGAAAGAGACATACCTGCCAATAGGTTCAATATCATGTCTAGTAAAATAAAAAGATTGTAAATTTTTTTTAAATAAATCCGCATACGCATTGCTGTCAGAAACATGAAGGTGGCTTCCTCAAGATTTTTTTCTCTCAAAATGACGAAAAACTTTCATTTGTTTATTTTCAGAACATTACTGCCCCATATAGATATTTTTTGATTTCGCCAACACCCAAAACTTGGTGGCTTCATTCAAGTGCTGTTAAGTGAATATAGAGTGTGAGTTCTTTCCAACATCCTGTCTCCTGGGTGCGGGGCGTGCATACGATTAGTTGAATCTTACCCGATATAATTTTTTCTCCATTATTTTATACATTTTTTTGTACCTCTTTTGTGTAGAGAGCTCTTGTATGGTGCATATTTTTCCATGTTGTAGGAGACGGCTGAAAGCATCTGACACTAACTCATTTGGCAATGACGTCTACACCGTCACATTTGACAGCAAAACAGAGTTTCCTCTGTTTGGGTGTAAATACGATTTTCACTTGGAGGGGGTCGTGGACTGCCCCGAGTTTCTTGTACACTTTGGAGTGCTAGAAAAGTAAGCTACAGTTTGGCTAGATTGTCTTGCTTTTGACCTTACTGCGCACTTGCTAACGTATAAAAATGGGTTGACATGAAATCATTACATAAGTTTGATCCAGTTTCAGAATTGTCTACTCTCTTCACACTTGTCAGGTGTTTGCTGTTTCTAGACGCAAACTTTGATTTGAAAATCCAAACAAGTATAATCTGTTTCGTGCTGACTTGGGTTTCTTGTAACCAGTAAATTTGATGCGGTTATCAACAATGGGTTTCCATCAGAGTAGTTTCACAATAGCGATGCAATCATAAGTAGCTTCGGCGTTCTTCTAACTTATCATTACAAATCACGTCTTGCTTGGCTATTATCTTGATTTGAGAAAATTTATTCAGTTGATATGGCAAAAATTATGTTGTTGAGAAAGCTTAGGGGTCCGATAAAGCTTTGGCTTATTTTCTTTAGAAAAATTATTTAAGTATTATGTTCATAAATACTACATGGTGGTGCCATAGTTTCATATTTGGGGTTTGACCGAGTTTGCCAACGTCAATAAATGAGGGTGCGCCCTTGTTGTAGCCTGGTTTCATAGTTGTGATGTACTAAGATGATTCATTTGAGCTGCGCATCGTCATTGTTACAGACTCAGTACCTATCTACTGCTCATTACTGCTTATTGCGGATTTCATAAATCGAAATAAAAAGTACAGACTTTCGCTAAAATTAATGGCATTGCATGGTAACATCGTAGCAATCAGACTTCCGATTTCTTCGCCACTAGCGCCGCCTATAAAACTGCTGTTACGTCATATCGTTGAATGAAGATAACGAGACAGAAAAAATCTGTTGCAACGATACATTTTTCTGCAAATAATTACCCAAGTGTAGCCAATTTATTTATAAAAAACAAAGGACAGTAAGTGTTAGATGTAGTCCAGTGTTGGAGTTGTTCTCTCTTTGTATATTGTAAACCTTCAA
This sequence comes from Cryptosula pallasiana, assembly GCA_945261195.1. NCBI lineage: Eukaryota > Metazoa > Bryozoa > Gymnolaemata > Cheilostomatida > Cryptosulidae > Cryptosula > Cryptosula pallasiana. The sequence continues at coordinate 26,686,805 of OX183134.1, read as the reverse complement.
AAGCTAACAGGCCCTGCAAACAATAAAGCTATTACAATAGACCATTTAGGACTGCTGCTTTAACGTCTATGAAAAGTCCTTTCAGCAATCCACCCCTTCATTAAACTGTATAGTATATATATTATTTAGCATTTTTGTTATTTATTATTATTTATTTTTTATTATTTATATTTCATTTTATTATCATCTCTTGTTTTACAGTAACTTTTACAGACCAAATTATTATCGTTTGAAGTTGCTTTTTTTGTTTCATTAAAGTATTTAACATTTTAGATCAAAGTATTGTTGTTTTTGCTGTTTTATAAAAGTGGCATTCAAAATATACTAAATTTTCTATAACAAAAAATGCAGGAAAAGAAATATAAATATTTCGTTGTTTTAGCAATTTCAAACTTGAAAATCTATCCACATTTTAAAAGTACTGATTCATTTTTGAGTTTTCAGCCACGAAACTTTTTCCTTAAACAACATTGTGTACACACAACAATGTGTACGCAATAACAGCTTTACCAAGAATGGAAGCAAATACAATTTTACGTCGTTGAAAATATGTTGCTACCTTATTTAATGCCAATAAGAGTATTCGCGATTTCTGTTCGCCGAACACATTGCAATAAAAATAATCAAATCGGCAATAAATTTAATCAATAAGTAGTCCTTTTGTTCGAAACTCGTGGGTCAACAAAAAGTAGCTCACTGAATAAAAAAAATAATCAACGAGTATTTATTTATGTTGTTCTAAGGTCGCGAATGAAACTGAACACTAAATAAATAATAACCAGTGAATTGATTTCTTTCATTTTCATAGATTGGTTTTGTATCCTTGAAAAATACTTCAAATAATTGCAAGCGTTCAAAATTTATTAAATTGAAGGGCAGCTTTACAAACTATCTCAGTTTATAGCAGTTCAAATTTTATTACTTTCGTGATTATTTTGAAAATTGTGAGTTATCCTCTTTATGATTTGTTCGGGAAACTATAACATTTCATTGAATATTTATGTTGTTCTAAACTAATGTTCCGTAGCATACGCGATGTATTGAATTTTTATTATTATTTTTTATATTTTGTTCGACGAACACTCCTATTGTCTAACAATAATCTCTGTGCGTCGGCAATATCTGAAAGACCACTTTTCTATGCAAATAGACATGTCAGTTTTTAAAAGTATGTTTTATAGCACAAAATGACTTATTCTGTCTTGCGAAAGTTTCCTGGAGGTTAGCTGTGATTCCATTAATAGGAATAGTCTCACCTTTGAGGGCCGCATTGAACTATTCATTGAGAATGATATTAAAATAATTCAGTAGGATAAATCGAATAAATACCTTCAAGCTCGTTAAAGTTGATATGCTACGGGCTTTTCTCTAAAATCAATTCGCTTTAACGGTTTCTGGTGATTTTGTGATGAAAAAAAAACAGATGTAGAGTTGTCCTCTCACCAGCTTCTCAAGTAATATAAACACAATATGACGCTGACCTGTATACAATATTTTCAATAGACAGCAACTCATGTATGGCCATAAATCAGAGTCAAAAGACACTTGTGGTATTTAGCGACATCATTATTTAATTCTGAGTTATTAAACTGAAAAAAAGTGAATAGTGTAAAGTAATGATCAATTTTAGTTTTCGAAATTGATAGAAAAATTAACTGAGTTATTTCACAACGCTTGAAATATATTTGGCTCTGGCTATATGGCACTCTCGTTGCTGTGTGTCTGATTTGAAGAGAAGGCAACTCTCTAAAAATGGAACAAATACAATTCTAGGTCCCTTTTTTGTCAAAGATCCATGTCACCGCATCTTGATAATGAAGCCTAATACAGTTTTATTGCTCCGTGCTAACATTTTGTCTGAATAGTTCTGTCACTGCTCCGTCAGAATAAATTGGAAAGAAATGATATGACTCTACTTGAACAAATCCGCTCTACCCGAACAAATACATTTACGACTGTGGTTTCCCAGACAGTTTCTGCCTATCAATATTGATGCATGAATTAAATTGCACCATTTATCAGGCACTTGTTACCAAGCATCAGGAAGCCTTGACAGGTATCGAGCTAATGTTAGAGCGCATGAGTCCGTTCATCTTGCATGTCCGTCACCTGTTGCAGGTTGGCTGAGAAGTATGGGATGATACCGGTTTACAAAGAAAACTTTGCGTCTCTTTTTGAGCAAAGAATTAAAGATTCAAGAAATGTAGATTTGTTGAGGAGGATGAATGCTTTAGAGGTACATATTCCACCCTGTTCCTCTTTTTTATTATTTTTTTATGAACGCTGTTTGTGCAGATTCAGGCATGTGCAATTACTGACTGAGCTGGCAACAACAAACAAGTTATTGTCAACTGATCTAGTGAAACACTTATTTTTCTTGATAATAATTTTTTATCATCTTTTCCAAAAGTTGAATTATTAACAAATATTTGTGTAAAAAGTAAGCAATTCTCATTTGGAAAATTACTTTCTGTTAGCCACTCATGCAATTTTGTAGGAGTATCCAGCTGGTAAGGGGAAGCAACTAGTCGCTAAGGGTGCTGAGGCTTACAAAGAGGCAGAAATAAGGCTACAAGAGATGAACAATGCTAATGGGGATGGTGAGGCTTCCAGCCATAAAAGAGTTGTGAGTATTATTCCTTCTCAGCGGCTGTCAATAGAGAAAACGCTTCAAGTTATCGATCACAAATTATGAAACAGATTACTTATACATTATTTGATTCAATAACAGTATGTTTATTTATTTATTTTTAATTTTCTATATATATTTTTTCTATTTTTTTTTACTTTTTTATTTCTATATTGCAGTTGACCATCAGCAGAGATGAGTGGGAAGCAATCAGTAAGTTTATTGATGTTGTGAATCTCTCTATGTGTCTGTGTATTTATGTCTATGTGTCTGTGTATTTATGTCTATGTGTCTGTGTATTTATGTCTGTGTGTCTGTGTATTTATGTCTATGTGTCTGTGTATTTATGTCTATGTGTAAATGTATTTATGTCTTGCGTTTGAGTATTTATGTCTATGTGTCTGTGTATTTATGTCTATGTGTCTGTGTATTTATGTCTATGTGTCTGTGTATTTATGTCTATGTGTCTGTGTATTTATGTCTATGTGTCTGTGTATTTATGTCTATGTGTCTGTGTATTTATGTCTATGTGTCTGTGTATTTATGTCTATGTGTCTGTGTATTTATGTCTATGTGTCTGTGTATTTATGTCTTGTGTTTGAGTATTTGTGTGTGTATATACCATGGATGAAATATACCAGGATTGCCAGCTGCGGCTGCGTAATAGAACTTTCGTGATGAGCCAAATGTAGCCGTTTGTGGGAACCGCCATACTGCTTTGAAATTTTCAAGACCACTTGGATCTCATAATCAATATCGTTTTCTTATTAATTTTTACACGTTCATTTCACGCCGTGGGCATCTTTTGTTAGTTTTGATGATTCAAGTATTGTCACTTACAATGCCATATCCGCTCCGAGAAAAAAATTAAATATGCCAACGATAACATATATGCAATCTTTGGTATGTGGCAAACTCAGTTTCAAAATTTATTGATTCTACGCAGCTTCCACTCCAAAACTAAAAAGCTCCTGTCATGTGGCAAAAATCAGAATATTGCCTTATTAGAAAAAGTTACGATTATTTTGCGAGCTGCTGTTGTAGTCTATGTTAACATATGTCTCCCCTCCGAACAACCAATTCAATATGGACGCCATGGATGACAATTTCACACTTCCTATTGGCCAAACTTGGCTACACCCCATTCGGGTTTCTGGCAATCCTGGTATATTTCATCCATATACATGCCTCTAACTCAGCACTGATTGCGTGTGTTGGAGTTGTCTCACTAAATGAAAGGTAGCCGCAAGTTCTTTTATTTTACTAGAAATCTTGCAGCAATCCATTCAAATTGAGCTCTTTCGTGTCTCATGTCCCCCCAACGCTTGTGAAATTATCCCTTGGATTTTCTGTTTGACTTTCTCATGGGCATCAGGTTTATAGTAATCGGCATACTTCATTTTCTATACTGCGTACTAATAATTACCTGTAAAGAACCTCATGAAAATAAGAAGCCATGCCAGTATATAATTTTGTGTGTTTTGGACATCGAGTTGTAAACTCGGTGGAGAAAACGGTATCATAAGGAGTTGTCCTTCAGTGGCCAAATAAAAAGACAATTCCCTCTGTTGTAAGAGTGGTACTAGACACTTTTCGAGGTTTTCGCATATTTTCAGAGGATAGATCAGGCTTTACTGTACAGCAATATGTGCATTTTAATTTAATGGAAACCAACTTTTGATCAGTATATCTTCCTATTCTGACACAGATGGAAACGACACAATGAATGCAATGCAAAAATTGTCAATTTGCAAAAAAAAATATTTTGAAAGAAATATTGTTATTCAACATTGTCAGTTTAAAGCTACGTTCACACTATACGATTCTCAACCATGCGATAATCTGGAGGAATCGGGAGTTGCTCTCCCGATTATTCACAAGAGTTCACACTTGCGATTTTTTGTGCCTGATATTGCATGGCCTTGACATGTTGTCAAGACACCGCATTTCATTGATAATTACAGAACATCAAGTTATTATTAATAATAATAATATAATATAGCTTATATTACCAGATATTTCAATAAATTGACCATTTCTTCACTCATCAATAATAAGAAATAAATTACAAATAATAATAAATAATGGTAACTATACTCAATTAATTATAATGAATGATAACTTTTGTCAATGCAGTTATTTATTATAATCATGGCGCTAGTAGTTGTTTTCTATTTATATTGATAATAGTTGTATACCCACCTTAATATTCTACTTGTAAACAAGACTTGCAATTGATCAGAGAAATATTAAAAAATATTCTAAAATTGGTTAAATAATAATTATCAAGCAGCTGCAAGTTTCTTGAAAAGCATTAATTTGAAAAGCTGTGATGTGGATGTTGATTGGCTAGACAGACCGATAATCGTACAGAGAACCATCACTGCCCGATGAAAAAAAATCGACCACCGATTGTGGAATCTTGAAAATTTCACTGTTCACACTTGCGAGCCGATTTTTGGCTCCGCTCACTCGGCCGAGAATCGCATAGTGTGAACGTAGCTTAATAGTTTTCCAAGTGGCAGACTTTAGTGTGTTAAATATGAACTGGAAGAAACCCAGGCAGAATGAGAGCCCCACAAAAGACATTTCTGTGGCTAAAATGATTGTAATCAGGAATAAACCACACATTGTATCATATTAGTATCAATTTCATACTCTCTTCCCTGTACTTTGAAGCAAGTCGTAGAATTTTGCTGAAAAGATAACTCCCCTTAGGAGTTTAATTTACGTGGACACTTCCAAAGTATTCATTTCCGTGTTAGTATTTTTTGTGAGGAGGCAAATTCTAAAAGTTTCAACAGGAAGTGCTCAACAGAATGTCAATGAGTTATAAAGATAAAGCAAAACTGAGACTCACCAAGTTTCTCATTTCCTCATATACAACAAGTTATACACATTTATTAAAGAATTTGCTATCAAAACTAATTGAGATTGCTACACACGTGGTATCGTGTCTAGCTATCTTTTATTATTTTTTTTATTCAATAGTATAAAACAGTTGATTATTGTAAACATTTATATATATTGCTCATTTTTAACAATACACTTTACCATCAACTTTGCTGCTAGCTTTGTTTGTAGCCATCCATACATAATTATTCAGAAAAAAAATAAATAAAAGTACGGGTATTTTCATCTATTGTTTGGTATTTATTTTTATTTAGAGTTTGTATTACAGTCTGGTGAAATAATAATTGTTGACTTCTTTGGGCTATCGTTTCATATAACTGCTGACAGAAGGCATTGTTGAGTGACTCTAAGCAAAGTAATGAATGATTATAAAGATACAAGTCGCATTAGTCTTTAGAATGATAAATAGTGGGTTCGATGCCGTATCTGTTTTACAAAAAGCTGCGTCAAAAAACTGCTAAAGATTAAATCTCTTGATAACTCAACTCCTCAATAAAATCTGCAGCACTTTACAATCGGCTGAGATTTTCTGTTGGTTACACCCAAGAGTTCTTACCCAAGCTTTACTTTGTGTACTGGTTTTTAATTATTAAATCAATTTTTCAGACATGTTGTTTTCTAAAACAACAATTCTTGATGTTGTAATATCTATCGTTTTACCATAACCATATCCTATTTAATTTGTAGCCATCTACTTGGCATTTGCTTTCCAAAAACTTGGAACTCCTGTCGTCGAGGAAGACGACTCCTTACCAGATGTACCTTCTCCATCAGCTGACTTAGACAGGAAGAGGAGGCATTCAAGTAGTGGCAGCAATAGTGACAGTTCACCTTCAAAGAAGCCAGCGCCTGCTTTGGTGACTTGAAACCTAGCCTAAGTCGTCCTGCCTCCTACTTGTAATATAGACTTAGTTACTGTTGTACCTTTTTACTTGAGAAGCTTTCTCATATCTATTTTCTATGGTTTTGATAACAACATGGAGATGTTACGATATCAATAATATACCCAAGGTACAGTTTGTGCTATATCAACCATCCACCGGCTTACATAAATGAAATGAACCAATCACAGATAACTTCCTTTTTGGAAATCATGCACCTTGCACTTATCGACATAGACCTGATTATTTACTTCACAATCATAATTTTGAATTATGCGTTGTTTCTTATGTCTGTGACAATTCTTATGTCTGTGTCACTTCTTATGTCTGTGTCACTTCTTGTGTCTGTGTCACTTCTTGTGTCTGTGTCACTTCTTGTGTCTGTGTCACTTCTTGTGTCTGTGTCACTTCTTGTGTCTGTGTCACTTCTTATGTCTGTGTCACTTCTTATGTCTGTGGCACTTCTTGTGTCTGTGTCACTTCTTGTGTCTGTCACTTTTTGTGTCTGTGTCACTTCTTATGTCTGCATCACTTCTTATGTCTGTGTCACTTCTTATGTCTGTGTCACTTCTTGTGTCTGTGTCATTTCTTGTGTCTGTGTCACTTCTTATGTCTGTGTCACTTCTTATGTCTGTGTCACTTCTTGTGTCTGTGTCACTTCTTATCTCTGTGACACTTCTTGTGCCTGTGTCACTTCTTGTGTCACAGACACTTCTTGTGTCTGTGTCACTTCTTATGTCTGTGTCACTTCGTATCTCTGTGTCACTTCTTGTGTCTGTGTCACTTCTTATGTCTGTGTCACTTCTTGTGTCGGTGACACTTCTTGTGTCTGTGTCACTTCTTGTGTCTGTGTCACTTCTTGTGTCTGTGTCACTTCTTGTGTCTGTGTCACTTCTTGTGTCTGTGTCACTTCTTGTGTCTGTGTCTCTTCTTGTGTCTGTGTCACTTCTTATGTCTGTGTCACTTCTTGTGATTGTGACACTTCTGGTGTCTGTGTCACTTATGTCTGAGTCACTTCTTGTGTCTGTGTCACTTCTTATCTCTGTGTCACTTCTTGTGTCTGTGACACTTCTTGTGTCTGTGTCACTTCTTATGTCTGTGACACTTCTTGTGTCTGTGTCACTTCTTATGTCTGTGACACTTCTTGTGTCTGTGTCACTTCTTGTGTCTGTGTCACTTCTTATGTCTGTGACACTTCTTGTGTCTGTGTCACTTCTTATGTCACTTCTTGTGTCTGTGACACTTCTTGTGTCTGTGTCACTTCTTGTGTCTGTGACACTTCTTGTGTCTGTGTCACTTCTTATGTCTGTGTCACTTCTTGTGTCTGTGTCACTTCTTGTGTCTGCGTCACTTCCTGTGTCTGTGTCACTTCTTGTGTCTGTGTCACTTCTTATGTCTGTGTCACTTCTTGTGTCTGTGACACTTCTTGTGTCTGTGTCACTTCTTATGTCACTTCTTGTGTCTGTGTCACTTCTTATGTCACTTCTTGTGTCTGTGACACTTCTTGTGTCTGTGTCACTTCTTGTGTCTGTGACACTTCTTGTGTCTGTGTCACTTCTTGTGTCTGTGTCACTTCTTATGTCTGTGTCACTTCTTGTGTCTGTGACACTTCTTATGTCTGTGTCACTTCTTGTGTCTGTGTCACTTCTTGTGTTTGTGTCACTTCTTGTGTTTGTGTCACTTCTTGTGTCTGTGTCACTTCTTGTGATTGTGTCACTTCTTGTGTCTGTGTCACTTCTTATGTCTGTGTAACTTCTTGTGTCTGTGTCACTTCTTGTGTCTGTGTCACTTCTTGTGTCTGTGTCACTTCTTGTGTCTGTGTCACTTCTTGTGTCTGTGTCACTTCTTATGTCTGTGTCACTTCTTGTGTTTGTGTCACTTTTTATGTCTGTGTCACTTCTTGTGTCTGTGTCACTTCTTGTGTCTGTGTCACTTCTTGTGTCTGTGTCACTTCTTGTGTCTGTGTCACTTTTTATGTCTGACACTTCTTATGTCAATGTCTCATACAATCACCATTACAAAGACTACATTTGATAATAAAATTGCAAGGTCGTGGATCAAAAAGTTTACACTATGCTACTAAGCAACCTACAGCTTTTTATTACATAGTCACTTTTAGTTTTAGTTAACTTACTAAATGAAACATTGCATCTGTTTTAAAACAAGTCACCCACAATCCGTGGTAGCCATGTAAGATTAACAGCAAACATTGAAATAATAACAAAACATTAAATAATGTGGTTTTCCAACTACACATTGTTATACTAAGTATGTGCCTGCTCCATTCTCGAGTTTAGTCTGATCTTCTTTTAATTAATTTCATAAAACCCCTGAAAAGCATTCTGAACTATTCACCTGGAGCGTCTTTCAAAAACGCTTTATACCCACTTATGGTGCATAAAACTTCACCTGTCTGATCAGTTTTAATTTGTCAACTTTTCATAATGTTTAAATTTTCGAGCCAAACTCGGGCTCCTCTGTTAATCGAATGTAATATAAATCAAGTGCTCCAATGCTGATTGTTCAAGCTGAAGATTTTTTGCTGGCGCCAAATTTAATGTTATAACTATATACCGCACATCTGAAAACATATTGATGTCGTTTACAGGCGCTCCTGAAAACTATTTGTTGTTGTGAGAGCTAGGGCATTACACGGTAATCAAAAGCTAGTGAAGAAAAGCATTTCACCCAGCATGCCAATAAATTTTTGCCAGTGCCCATAAGATCTGGCAATTTTTTTCTTTTTCAGATTCCTGGCATTGACTTTTTAGCTGATGTGGGAAAAGTTTCAGTTTGATTAACAATGGCTGTTGAGTATTTTAGAGTACATTAGGCATTTTTGGCTAAGTTTGCAAGAAGGTACGATTGTGACAAATGGGCGACGTTTTCTTGTTTTGGTGAGTACAAAATAGGATTTCTTCTTGCTGTAGATTCGCAAGAAATTCGAGAAATAGTGAGAAACAATGCTGATTTGAAAATCAGGTGTTGTGTTATCTATATTTATGCTTGGCAATTAACAACCTAGCCATTTTATAACAATCAATATTTCCGTTGTAGATAGAGCAACAAAAACAACTAGTAGTCATCATGCAAGCAACGATCGTTGATGCAAGGCCATAATAATTATATTAATTTATAATGTCGGATATCTTTGAGTAACAGTATCAATATGTTGGCTGTGCCAAGAGTAATTATTTATTTGTTTTTATTGCTTTAGGGGAAATAGCTATTTATTATGTTAATAATGATAAACATTATTTTATAATTATTAATTTTTAGCCGGTACGGCTCATACTTTTGTAAGAGAAAATAACTCGATCAAAAACGTTCTATACACGGCTATGTGTTTTTTGCAGATTCGCGTGCATCCAGGTTCAAGAACACTTAAAAATTTGCGCAGTTCTTCGCTCCAACTTGGCCGTAAACACCTATTATGTCCAGCCACCCCCGTCCCCCCCACCCCCAATAATATTTTATACATTACTTGCATTACGTTTTATTACTACCTTCACTTCTTATCAACTATACATGACATGCTGTGTTCACAATCTGAAACTCTGAATGAAATGTATAACCGTACATACTCATTTATTTAATGTGTGGTTCATATCAAGAAGTTTTCCTGCTCTGAATAGTTCTTTCCAATTAGTATTGTGAATATAAGTATTTGGGTCAGGAACATAAAACAATTCTACGATTGTTGTTTTACTGAGTACAGTATTAAAGGGTCTCGGAACATTCGAACTGCCGTCACTCAAAATGCCCAAAGGTTTTAGTTGAGATAAGACTAAAGAACATAATTAAAGCAGCAAAAAAAATTTCGTATAGTTGAAAAAAGAGAGTTATGTGTAAACGAACTAGCTTTTGCATATCAACCCTGTAACTGGAATAATCATGTACTTTGGTCAAACCAAACAAATGCTGTTGTATCGCCACAATTCCCTCAAGCGAGGGAGGGCATTCAAGAATGAAGTAATTAAAATACAGTTGGAATCCTTTAATATTGCAATGGATTTCGGTCTGCTTACCATGAAATTCCACTAATCTCAACTATTATACCTCTCACCAGAGGGGACACTGCTGGTATGACAGTGATAACTAGTGCTCACTTACTGCCGGATCAGTTGGGAAACACAGCCCACTGCTCAGATAAACTACACTGAGTGTAAGCGTGAATAGTGGCTACATTCATAGAAACCAATTCCTAGGGTGGCAATCCTCTAGAGTGGTTGGTAGTATATGAATGAATGTAATCATTGTGAGCAAAATCAGTCTTTATATAGGCAGGCTGACAGGAAGCAATTGGCATAATATATGTAGGCATACACTGACAGGAAGTAAATAGACTAATGACATACAAGATATAAATAGTTGACAAATCATGCAACGTAATATGGTTAAATAAAAATGGCGCCAAGTGGCTAAAGGGTGGAGTCATGTCTCAATAGTTTAATCAGAGACTCTCCAGGGTTCTGAGGCTGTACCTAGTCTTGGATTGATAATTCTGTCAATCCGATGAAGGGTACTTCCGGCCCCAGGGTCGGTACAAGATCTTAGGCTGTTTCGATGAATATCCGCTAAGGCGTATATTTTGTACCGGTTCAGCAATGAGTCATCTCATGCCTAGCTGCAGGCTGCAGGCCAAGACTGCAGGCTGTGCTATCGGCACGGTACCTATAGGGCTGTGGGTAACATTTCAGCGCATCTCTGATTAGTGTTTTAGTAGTACAAGTACTGTTTGCAAGTGGCGTTCATCAAAACCTACTACAATAGTATTCGGACAATGGATGAAGTATAACAGGATTACCAACTGCGCCCTCGTAGTATAACTGTCGTCATGATTGGAATGTGGCCGCTTATGGGAGTTGCCATGGCCAGTGACCCCTACAAGGTCACTTACCATTATTAGCAGAAATTTATGCAGTAGCAGGTACGGAGATTGCAACTTGTCAAAACAGTGTTGAGTTGTCTTCTCGTTAGAAAAAACAACTATGCCAATTTACACGAGGAAATAAGATGTGTTTCCTGTACGTTGATGAACTACGTCCCCCATATTATAGCTTGTATCACGACTCCATTGTGAAAGTCGCCATTACAGTCTGTTTTCTGTACGGATCTTCGCATTCAAAATTGGACATACCAATTAGTCGCAGCCGGCAATCCAGTTATACATCATCCATCATAGAGACTGTTGGCAAGAGATACTTTTTCCAATAAGACTGCTGAACAAATGACATAAATTGGTAAAGCTCCACCCACTTTCACTGAATTGAGCCATAAGCAGCTTTTCTGGAATGGTTTCAAGTGATCCTAAAATGGTTGCTATTTAATTTTTTGTCCAAAAAATGATCCAATCTGCTCTCCTTGTAAAATGCACAGCACACCCACATAGGCGTCATGCGATTCTGTACTTTCTTCTTTACATTGTTCAGATTTCCTTTAGCATGGACATCCTCAAAGGTTTCAAATAAAGCATATTATACTTATTTACCATTAGTGAAACTGTAGCAAAGAGTAATAACTCTCTTCAGCGAATAATGACTGAGTATTAGCAGAAAATCTTTTCAAATCAGCAAACGATCAATGATAACTAGAAAGAGTCGTCATGTTTAAGGTATTTCTAAAACAAACATTTTAGCAAAATATAAATGTCGTGAGAGTGGCCAGTCCTTTAAAGAAGCCTTCAGACTACAGAAAGAAAAGTTTATAATATTAGGTACAACAAAATAAAAGTTCTAGTGTGTGTATATGTGAACCTACATTCACACCATGCAATGCAATTGTTGGGCAGAATGGGAGTGGCTGTCTCAAATATCTTCAAGAGTTTACACTTGCATTTTTTGTGCCCGATGTCGCATGACCTTGGCAGTGTCAATCAATGCAGCGCATTTAATTGATAATATACAACATTGTATCAGTATTAAAACTGTTATATTACTGGGCTTTTGGTTGATTACAGTTGGTGTTCACTCATCAGCAATAATGTAAAGAAAATGCAAATTACGATAAATATATATTGGTATTGATGAAAACGATTTTAGTTATTATTAGTACGATAATAATTGTGATACTCACTTTAATATTTTGTATATGTATATGTGTATATATATATCAGTGTCTGTTGCATATATATATATTATATATATTATATTATATATTATATATATATATATATATATATATATATATATATATATATATATATATATATATATATATATATATATATATATATATATATATATATATATATATATATATATATATATATATATATATATACACATATACATATACATATACATATACATATACATATACATATACATATATATGCAACAGAGACGTTGGGTATGTATACACATATACGTTTATATATGTAAATATAAAACGAATAGTAAAGTTGTCTTAAAACCTTGTCAAGTGGCTTCAAGTTTTTTAAAAACTTCAAAATTGAAAGGTGTAATTTACATACTGATTGGCTAGACAAACAAATGATCATACAGGGCTCCACTACTCTACGATAGAAATAAAACTACCACTGAATGTGAAATGGTTCACATGTGCACTTCATGCTGAATTTAAGCTCCGCACACTCAAACACTAATCACATAATGTTAATGTAGCATAATACATACATGTATGTTTGACACTATAACCTCGTGTACACATAGTAATTGTGCTGGCAACTTTATTTAGCGACAATAAAAACACCTTATAAAAGTTGCTTATCAATTTTTCAGCGGTAGCAGTCAAACTGGCTGTTGTAAACTATAGCCTAAAACTAATTTTATGATTACTGATAGATTCACTGATTGACATGATTCTATTGGAAACAACGGTATGACATTTGTGGATTGTTATTGGCAGATAAAGTAACCAGATGGTATTTTTTTTATCTCAATCAAAACCTAGTGAATAACCTCAAATGAAATGCTAGTGATTACCTTAGCACTTTTTAAGGAGACTAAAAGAAGAAAGTTCTGCAATCGCTAAGCAAACTGCCAAGCAATCGCTATGAGTACATGAGGTTTGAAGGTGAGCTGTCACAGACACAGTAATCTACACGCATTTAAATCATTAATAACATAAATGGTTGAGTGCGATAAATGAAAACAGTTACTGATAGCATACTTATACCATAATGACACTGATAAATGCTTAAAATGTTTCATGCATAGATCGCATAATGTTGTGTCAGGTTTTGCGGTCTCAACCGCACACTAGCCTGCAGTTAGATAATAGACCTCGTTAATCATGTCTACACAGTGTCTCTCCATACTTGGTATGAACCTACTAATAGTTCAACTAGATGACATGAACAATTCTTAGAGCTTGCAATTGTTGTCTTGATCTCAGGATGGTGTTTCCTTCATAGATTCTTGCTCAATGCTTCTTGTTTTGTAACACAATGGCCTCCACTACGCTACAAAAATAAATCAGGAAGTTTATAGTTTCGGCAACTATTTTTTTACTGATAATCGAGTAATGCAAAATGGCGAGAAATTAAATTTGAGTGTTAAAAGCAATCAAAAGATAGCACAAAACTTATAAATTAAAAGCAAAGGAAAATGTTTTAATTTATGGGACTCTCTGCAAATGAGGCCGTCTTTAGATTCTTCAGATTCAACAACGCAATTTTCAAGTCTTGGATCTCAAACCATGACTGTTCTATTTTGGTGTTATATGGCACCTCAAAACCAAAAGTAAAGCAATAACTAAAAGGAACTGTCAAAGTTAGGCAATGTATAAGAAAAGCTAGTGTTATTGTCATATTGATATTATTTTGAAACTGACCAGCAAAGTTGGTTTGTAAAGAAACAAAGAGGATGAAGGGGGATGGTAAAAGGATTGTAAAAGCCTTTTTGGACATAAACACGCTATTGGTAGTACATATAGACTGTTGCAGGCTCAAACCTGAAAAATGGACTATAATTCGTGTTGAAACTACAACTATATTACATACAATGCATAACCAACCACTAACATACTAAGACTTTAGGAGAATGAAATACTTATTACTTATTTAATTTTGTGATTATTTTTATTTATTATTAATATCACAAGAATTTTTGATGTTGATAGATAATAATATACTGAAACCAAAACACTAATCCGCAAATTACAAGACATTCCCCAATATGTATAATCATATATAGCTTGTTGCTATTATTCATACGCCACATTGAAAAGATCAAAATAATATCTAACAATAATTAATTATATCGATTGGGAAATAATGGTAAATATTTTTCTAATTTAATAACTGAAAGGTTACTAATAAAAACAATTTAATTGTCGAAATACAAGGGAAATGAAAAATTTATATCAATGTCACAAAAAATAACTCAGGTTTGTATTGAATGGCTAAAAAATAATATCATTATTATACCACCATAATCATCATCATGGCATTAAATTTGATAGCAAGCATTGCTAATGTCTGCACCCACCATGGCCTTGAGCCGAAAAAAAGACTTCAGTTTTTATAAGTGATTGGAATCACTAACAATCATCAGCCAATCAGGTTTGTGTGTTTCATCAGCTATCCAATAACAACAGTCGATCAATTGCACAATTTTTTTAGCTACTGGGCATTCATGCTCTCTTGCATTATTATTTGCAGTGAAAATAATCGGTAAATAGATGAATCCAACACCTGCTTTCAACTTACTGATCCCTAATTATTATCAATTATCCACACTTTACTCAATGCAACAGCAAACTGAATCTTCGTTGTTAACAATGAACACCAGTCTTTATTACTTCAGTCTTAACAGTTAGATCCCTATTAGGATGAATTGCCGGTCTTCAGAAAAATACCCCGGAGCCCGATTTATTATGTGTAACTGTCCGATTTTTCTCCTAAATATTTCATAGCCGCAACTTGTAGCTATTTTTACTGCTTTTTATGCCTTTAAGACTTCATGGTGCATTTTCTTCAGGTGAAGTACATATATAGAAGTGTAACAATCAGTAAAATAACAAGCTTTAACAAAATAAAGTCCTGTGCACGACATTACCCTCACAACATTACATATATAATCTTATACATTTTAACCGGTGGAAAATTAACTAACTGTATACAACTTTT
This sequence comes from Cryptosula pallasiana, assembly GCA_945261195.1. NCBI lineage: Eukaryota > Metazoa > Bryozoa > Gymnolaemata > Cheilostomatida > Cryptosulidae > Cryptosula > Cryptosula pallasiana. The sequence goes on along the minus strand of OX183134.1, from coordinate 26,671,288 downwards.
CAAACTTCAGGTCCATTGGATCATCAGCTTTCGCATTAATATGAGTAGCAGAATAGGAACTGCTCTCCAAAAGGCTAAACAAGACAATTGGGCTCTCCTGGTTCCCCATAATGCCCTTTTTGTGCACCAGGTACTCGGAGAATCTGTTAAGTACCTTCTTAAATGCACAAGGTATAGAATCCTTGTTTGTAGATTGGAATGTATGATAAATTTACTGAGTACAGTTAATTGTTTGAATCTTCAGTTCTTGGATTGATCAAAATTTGATTTTCATGGGTGCATTAATGTTTTTGTTCAGCACAATATGGAGCCCTAGGTGTTTTGTGTGCAGTGAGTCTATTGTTGCATTGAAATTCCCAGGTGTGCATTATGGTTTTGATTATTGTTGAAAATAATGCATTAGAACCCTGGTTGTTACATAGATTTGAATTTTGGTTTGAACATAGCTATCCGGTTTACATTTTTTTTTGTTAATAAAATATATTTTACATTCGTTAAGTGTACTTTACATTAACAAAATGAACATTAAGGAGCAGCATCTCAAAGAACTGGCCTCAGAGTGTAATACAACTGCATCAGACTGCAGAAAAAAATATTCTTTTCTGAGGACACGGTTCAGAAAGGTAAAGTACTAGCTTAAAACCATCTAAATAAATAACAATAGTAGCGGCAGCGGTGGTAGCAGTGGCGGCGGTGTCGGTGATGTTGACGGTGACGATGACGATAACAATAATAATAATAATGATAATAGGAATTATAATTATAATAAGTATAATTATTATAATAAACAGCTGTGTAATACTATTACTCAGTTGTTTATTATTATTCCTGTTATACAATAGTTATTTATTAATTAATAATTATTGTAATGATAGTAATAATAAACAACTGTGTAATAGTTATTTATTAACTAATGATTATCATAATGATACTAATAATATAATAAATATTTATGGCTGTTTATGAATGAATAAGAATAATAATCACAATAACAATAAGTTAAATATGAAATTTTATTTATCAGTATACCAGTTCATTTTAAGACTGTAAAGACTCTTGCATTGACAAACTCAATTTCATTGGGGAGTCAAGTAGATTTTATTCATTTTTGTTATTAAATTTACTTAGGTATGTCAAGTTGGAGAAAAAGGTCTCTCCTAGAATCTAAGAGCATTGGTTTCAAGGCTCTGTAATCTTTGATGTTGATAAATGCAATTTTATCTGAGAGACAATTAGATTATATTTATTATGAAGTGTAGTTATGTAGTTGTAGCTGGAGACAAAAAGTTCTCCTTGAATTTAATAAATTTGTTCTCAAGACGACATAACCTTTGATGTTGATAAATTTGAATTTATCAGAGAAAAAATTGGAGTCTATTTATTATTATTAATTATCATTAATTGCACTTAGTTATAACTTGTCGGAAAAAGATTTCTTCTAGAATCTAAAAATACCCTAGTCATTGTAAACAGTAGTATAATTTAGACAAAAAATTGCCAATCACCAGCAGTTTCAATACTTATATCTTTGTTGTTCATTATACATATGTAGTCTGGACTGGAAATTAAGAATATCTTAGAGACTTTCAGACTCAGAATCAACAGCTACCTGAACATTGTTTACCTAAAACCAAAAAAAGTAATTTCAAAACAAGAAAATCTTTATAAATACAAGATACTCCAGTTAAGGAGTTTTCATTTTGCATTGGACTATCCTTAACATTACTCATCATCATTATTTCTGTAATGCTTTTGCCATTGAGTGGTTAAATAAAGTTCTGTTGGAAAGTGTGAGATTTTAATACAACGCCATTTTTTACGAGGACACAGCCAGATTGGGAATGGTTAATGAAAACTAGAACTGGAATTCCAGATGATGATGTCGTTGATCAAATGTAGATCGATGATAAGCCTGATGCTGAACCAGAACCTGGAGCTTTATCATCTCATGGAAACACTAAAATATTGAGTAATAGGTGAGCTTCAATTCAATAAATGACTATGTACGTATCAGATTACCATTTTTGTTGTTGAGACTTTACAACCTGAGTAGGAGCATGCTCCAAACAAAGTTTTTACTTTCACTATTCTATGTTTTTAGCCATTACGTAGATAATCAATCAATGGATATAAAAGAGGGAGAGAAAATTGAAGCTGATTGGGTTGAGCAAAAAGTTTCTCAGTTTTAGAATTTCCGATGAATTGGTTAATGAAATAGGAATGGGTATTGAAAGCATAGAAGGTGTCAATGAATAGTCAAAGACTTTAAACCAGTCGTTGAAAATTCAACTGAAAACGGCAATGATGCTGAATCTCGAACATGGGAACATGGGAACATGGAAATATGCGTGAGCCGGGGATTAATGAAGAAGACGATTTAAAGGCAAGAGAAGAGCTGAATGCATTGAGAGAGAAAATACTGAGTGAGACAACATCCATCGATATTGCTGATGATAGCATCGCTCCCGTTTTAAAATGAATAATGGGGTGAGCTGATAAAACACAAAACAATTGTAAAGTCATAGAGGCCTTGAATTTGAGACTTAGTGATGAAATTTTGACAGATCAAGCCGACACCTATTAATCTATATGTCATTGGGGGTCTTGGAACTGTTGAAAGTGTCAGTTTTACTCGGGTAAACAAAAAAAAAATGTTGAACTCCACTATTTCCATTTTTTGTCTAACATCACCATTATATATCTCATAACCCAGTAGATCAATACCAGAAATCAACTTGAAGGTCTTTTTTACCAACGTTGCTGAGACCGATCACCATGCTAATAGCTTGAGAGACTGAATACGACTTGGAGACTGAAGTTCATCACAAACGTCACGTTTTATTTTCACAAGCGGACTAGGATGGGGAAAGCTGGAAATACTCTCACAAACCTACCTAAACATCAACAGACATATCGAACTGTGTTTCAACATAATGATGGCAAACGAATCACCAATAATTTTTGTTTTTTGTTGTTACATGTAAGTTACATGTAAAACTTTGCAAGATAAAATAAATCAGAAGAAAATAAAACTCAACTAAGTTCCTAGAGATTCTAAAACGTATCAATTCATTCGAAAATGGAACGTTTTCAAGGACATTCGAATATGACTTCAACAATGAGTTCTTTGACAAAATACAAGAGAGAAAAAAGAATCGAAGAATCAGACTTGATGGATTTGTAGAAGCTTTTTCAGATAAAGGTAAGCGTGTTCACACAACATGAAAACCAAACTTCAATAGTTATTTGGAGTTCCAAACAAAGATATGACAGAAAAAAAAACACATAATGATTATATCAACAGACAATTAAGTCTGCAAACAAACTCGGAAGAATATGCCAGAGCCTACCATTGTCATACGTGCTCCACTTATTTTGGCAGACTCGGCAACATAAAGCACCACAGATGTTCAACCTCAAAAGTGAAGAATTTTGAGTTTCCAGGAAATAAATGCAGATCTAAGTTTTTGATAAACTAAAGAAGCAATTGGCAATGAATATTGACAAAAATTATCAATTTATATATCATCCGTATTTTCCAACATATGATATCAAGTACTTACTATTCAAATATAAAGAAGATGGAGATACTCGCACCACCTGTTACACTAGTGAACATCCATTTTTGAGTATTTCCATTTGTGCCAACTTACCAGGTTTTGAAGTACCACGCTGCATAATCAATGAAAGTAATGGTCAAGAATGCATTGAAAACTTCATTTGATACTTGGAAAACATCATCAAGGTGCGAGAGAAAAACAAGTTTTTAAAAGTTATCGAAAGAGTAGCAATAGATTGTCTGGAAAAGCTGAACAAAAATATCTCGGGTAACTGTTCCTTGAACAAAAACTATTCAAATGGAAACTTGGCCTTGGGATAGTCTTTGATGAACTGAAAAAGTATATGGAGCAACTCCCTATTCTGGGATTTAATTGGCAGAGCTATGACATCAAGATTGAAAGAAATATCGGACAAGGAGCGTGCTTTCATCATGAAAAAAAGAAGCACGTTGTATGGCATTGGACTAGCCCTGGATCTTTTTTGTTTTTGGAGTGCACAACTTTTATTGTGCTTGGATAGAGCTTTGAAATGTATCTCAGCATACAGATGCGAAACAGGCAGATGTTTCTTTCTTTACCATTGGATGAAAGACTTGAGTCAACTGCAACAAAATATTCTACTGCCGAGACGAGAGTTTTACGACTCGTTAAAACAGAAAATTATTAGCAATGAAGAGTACCCGATAAGTGAAAAAGCGCAGAAAAATGAAAACACGCGAACTACAAGCAATTTTTTAAAATGGTACAATAGCTTGGACGTAACACTTTTTAGAAAGACAAAGAGTTATCTACAGATATCATGGGATCGACATGTTAAAAAACCATATATCTTCAGCTGGCTTCGCGATTCATTGGATGTTTAACAAAACTGCTCAACCATCAATTCCACACCTTTCTTCGTATTTGGATTTACCAGTGCACGCTGAATCTTTTCAACAAACTCTTTCAATCTGACTCATTGATAAATGTAATACGGATTAGTATTTTTTAAACAAAGATAATATCTTCAGAGTATCTAGCTCGGTGATACATAGATATCATGAAAAGGAAATAACGAGAATCAAAGAATATTGGCTGGGAAAAGACGCAAAATTTTATGAAGCATCCAATGCCTACGGAATATCCTCTAAGAAGTAAGTCGGAAAACTCCTTTGTCGCTGACTCGGTGAAGGTTAGTAAGTCAGCTCACCTTTTTTGGTTCAAGTATCAAATGTTTGCGAAGAAACTAAGTATTATACATCAGCTCAATGGAGAAGAAGTCTTTTTTGGACAGCAAACTCTTCCCATCAATGGATTACGTGTTGAAACTTGAACCATCTTGCAGTTTCACATATATTTTTGCCATGGACATGACTGTTCTTATAAAAATGCCAGGCACCAAGAGGTTTATCCTACTGAGAAAAAAGATAGAATGTCAAAGAGACATTGAAAAACAACAAATCCCTCCGATTCTTTGGTTACCGAGTTAAATGAATTTGGTAATGCAAATGGTTGAGTTGTATAAAAACTCACAGACCTCAACAAAGATATGTCGATACATTTTAGTAATCTTTCTATCCGAAAAAAACTGCAGCAACAGCTAAATCAGGAGATTGGAATAAAAAGAGTTCAATCAAAAGATTTCTTAGGATTGGTTAAATGTGATATCGAAGTTCCCGAGCGGAGTTGAGTAAAAGTTTTCTAAATCCCTTTATTTAAAAAAAAAATGATGATGCGCAAAAAACTTGAGCAACAGGATGAGAGAATTTGCCAAGTTCAAAGGATTTCTACCAACGCCTTAAAGGTCCCAAGAAGAAATATTGCTAAATTGTTTGTGCTAAAGTGGTACTTGAAATCTGGGTTGAAACTCACCAAAGTTTATCATCTTATAGAATATATCCTTAGAAAAGCTTTTGAGGGTTTCGGAACATCGGTGTTGGGCATTACAATAATGGGAGATATAGATCCTAGTCAACAGCTGCTTGCCACTACCAGTAAATTGGTAGGAAATGTTGTTGATGAAAACACATCACCAATAAAGACAAACTTACAAAGACTGAGCACACTGAAAGCACTAGGAAAGCTTTATTCCGCATCAAAGGAAACAAATTCTTGTCTATGGAAAATATACCAGAGGATTTCTACAAAATCAAATGGACTAAAAACATCAGCCAAATAATAACTTACTTCAAATTAATATATTTCGTGCTAATACTTTAAATTTTAGCCTGTTACTCATATTTTTTTCAGTTGAATATGAAGGTTTTGGTGCACTCGAGGTTTTCTGTACTACAATATGCTAAACTGAGTATGCTGGGATTTAACTACGACTTCATGGAAAAATAAGTACTCTGAACTTTTCTTTTTTAAACTAGTTAGTCTAGTATACACTAGCAATAAAATTAAGTATTTGAAGTTGCTTTCGTTTATATTGTAATGGAAATCACCTAGTGCGGCTGGTGAGTTAGTCAGCCGGCTGACTAGTCTAGTACTATAGTACTATAGCACTATACCCTGTACATAAGAAGATGATAGCTAGGATATTCCGCTTCTCTGAACAGTTCCTGCCTTACTTGCAATAGCCTAGCGCATTGTGGCTATTTGTATTATTAATCCATGTAGCGTCCTGCTTGTTGTGTATCTTTAGAATTAGTCATGGAAGCATGACCTGATGTTTTGTATGCCCAATTATCTCTAGCTTTTCAACTACACATTCGCATGTGTTTTTGCATAAATAGAGTAGTAGTGAGCCCAGTGAGAAGAGTTTGTTGTGCGCTTGACTAAGAAGGTTCTTAGCCAAGTTTTTGTATCAGGCTACCAATCCAGTGATACTTAACCTGCAACCCTGTGTGATTCGTGAGGCTGGTTGTCTGTTATTACTAGTTTGTTGATACACAGTAGTATCCGGATCTGTCCTACTACACAGATCATTACCAGAAGAGCCATCTCTACTTTCGCAGTAGCGCTCTACAGTGAACTTAGTCTGCTCTGCCGGCTTGGTTTGATCTCTAGTAGCTGTCGGTAAAGGCAATTGACAAATTCCTTTACATTATTAGAGATAGAAGTGTTGGAGTTGGAGTGAAGGAGTTGGCTGCCCACCACCAGAGAAAGATCCAAGATATTACAGGCTATAGGGACAGAGACCAAGGAAGTGAAGGACCTTATAAGGAGTGGAAACTTTCCATTGCTCCAGCAAGGGCGGGAAAACAGCCCAGAGCAGTTTTTCATGTGCTCACCCTTGCCATTGGCTTGTATTCTTTACCTGAATTGTGTTATATGTTTCGATTTGTGCATTACTTCTCTCGTTATGTATGATTGGCTCACCATTAATAAGGGGGTAATAGTTCCCGGTTTTCTCCTATAAAAGGAGCCTCTGTGTTGCTGTACAATCAGAAGTATTGTAGATTGTGTCGACGTACCATTACATGTTGCTAAATGGAATTGCATTATAAAGTATTTATTCATGTAAACTTTGGTGTAGTGTGTCTGGGTCGTGGACCACGTGAAGTTGATGATGTCTATTCGGGGTGGACCCCGAAGTGTTGGAGAGTAAGAGAGTGGATGCCGTTGTGTCGGTTGTAGAGGACGCAAATCTATTACAACATGCATCTCTATAAAAAACACAGACCTGCAAACATATTACATTGTTGCAGTTTTTTTGTATGGATATTTTTACGGACCAGTTACAGTATATTTATATAGGTATGTAAAATATATGTTTGAAAGGTAATGTAAATGATCGTTGACAGTTGCGCACACCTGTCCGACATTTATTGATTTGTAATTTAATTATGCTGAAAGTTTTCCTCCCAGTTTAGATCCCAGTTTAGATCCCAGTTGGCACGTTCCCTTTGTTTTTTGACTCATTTGTTTTGGTAGCGGGTTAGGTGTTATATTTGTTTAATTAAAACGGTGAATATAATAGTAACAAGTGTGATAAAGTATATGATAGCGTAAAAAGCATAGGTAAAATTGATGAAATTTATAATAGAAAGTACGTAATAGATAGAGCGTATAAAGCGTATAACAAATAGTAGTAAGCCAAGCGTCATTTTCACACGAAGAATTTTTTTGGCGCGCAAAAATTCCTAAATAATGTAGTGTAGTTTTTGGGCAAAACAAAAATATTCAGTTTTGCAAAAAATTCCTATATAGTACAGTGTTATTTTAGTGCAAAGAAATATTGATTGTTGGCGTGAAAACCTCTATATAATAATGAGTAATTTTCGTACAAAAAGTTTTTTTTTAGTTACTCAAAGAATCCATTTATAATATAATGTGTGATTGTTTTTACTCAGACAGCACACACTCCAAAAACGGTGGCTGAAGGAGCAACACCTACTGCAGCTACTAGGACTCTCAGCAATAAGGTAAGAATTGATAAATAATTATCTTACACTAGCATGGGCGTCACCAGGATTTTTGAAGGGGGGCTCTAAAAATGAGGGTGGGAGGGGAGGGGGTGCGGGGGAGGGGTGGGGTGCGGGCACCCCTCCCCCGCAAAGGCCCCGCGCTAGCGGAAAACTTGAGAAATGTCACTTCTGAGATGTCTAGAAATGCCGTCTAAGATACCAAATGTTTTTGATAACATACATTACTTTGCAACACAAACATCCAGAGAAACTGATGTAAGAGTTGAGTTTTTTAGATGAAAATTTTTAAGCATGCATAAAGATCAACTTTTGAAGTAAATTTTTTGTCATTTGCAAACAATCCAGTCAACTTGATTTTTATAGATTTTGCTGACCCTTACAATCAACAGCTATTCAAATTTGAGATGTTGATTGCTCAAATGTCTCTTTGTAATTGTGAACTTCAATATTTAATCAAAATTAGTTGTGGTAAAAAATTAATCCAGCTCTTGAAACTATTATTATCCCCATAAACAGCTCACTACCTTTCTTGAATTTTAATAGCGAACAATCCTGCTGTGATGAAATAAACTCTTTCAATCAAACCAAAAACCTAAAGGTGATAAAGATGGGCTATATAATATAGTTTATCCATCCACATCTATTTAAAAATTAATACACAGTTAAATTGTCAACTCGAACTATAAGAATTAAAAACACCACTATCAAACGCAAATATAAGTTTTGAAATGGTACTAAATATACTAAACATTGGAATACACGTATGTATCTTAGCTTGGTATGAATTTATGACCGATCCTCTCATCTAAAAATATGCAATAGTTCAGCTCCATTCGCCTTTGATGAAGGACTGAAAATTTGTCAACAGTTCTTTGAATATCAATTTCTTGGTCACAGTGAATGTGCATTATAACTTATTATATACTAATAATTTATTTATTATTATTGTTCGTATACATTTATTATAATTGTAATAATAATATAATAATTACTATTATTTACACACTTTAAAATCATTAAACCACAATAAACAGATACAAAAACAATCATAATTAATAACAATTATAATAACATAAAAGCCCTAACAACAAGTAAATAAATAATTGTTATTATTATAATTATAAATTATTGTTACTTTTTCAATTGAATTATTAATTTAAACAATTAATATCATAATATTAATAATAATTATAATTTATTATTATAATTACTAAATTCAATTAATAATTCATTTAAAAAAGATAATAATAATTAATAATAATAATAACAATTATAATTTATTTATTTACTTGTTATGAGTTTTATATTATTATCATAATTCTTTAGATTGTTATTAATTATTATTATTTATTAACATCAATTATAATTGAAAAGAAACTAAAATTATTATTATAATAATTACTATAATAATTAAATTAATAAGAATAATTTAATCATTATTATAATTATTATAATAATAATTATTAGACTGACTACTACTTAATCAAGTTTTAATTAATACCAAGACAGACTAATACTATTGCTATTCTTCTATGTAAGTCCAAGTTCAACATCATCATCATCATACAAAGCAGGCTCACCTTATCTCTGGCTTTTGTTTTAGGATCAGAAAGACTTTTAAAGTTCTCTGTATGATGATTGTAACCACTAAAGTATAATTAGTGATTGTGACTATTGATTGAGTCTCTATCTACCGAAACATTTCGTTGGTGCAGAACATTGTAGATTGAGCTCTAAAGAATGTTTTGTGATTCAGTAATTTATTAAAAATTTGATAGAAACAGCCTAAGAACACAGGCCAACCAGTCTCTTTAGTAGGAGGTTATAAAAGTGTTCACTTCGAAATGTTGCTCAAACTGACCATACAGTAGAACATAACTCCTGCTGAATCACGGTTATACAATGTTAAATGATAATTGCTTAAATTTTTTTTTTTTCTATCTATTTTAGGGGGGCTCTGCAGAGACCCCCAGAGCCCCCCTGGTGACGCCCATGTACACTAGTAGAATAACTCAGCTAGTTGCACTGTGGAGAGGGTGTACTACTACAGCCTAGCCAGTTTGCTCCTAAGACCACAAAGTCTTTGGTGTTGACAAAATTGGCTTTTTGTCAGTAAGGCAACAATTGGGTTTTAATCATTTATTATTAATTGTATTTGTGTAGGTCGAGCTTTGGAGAAGATGTACTTCTAGAGCTCTTAAAAGTTCAATCACGTCCAATGGCCGTGATTTATTTTGTCCGGTTTTCGGAACTGATTTCAGAAGTTTGTGTAGACTGATATGAATAATTTTTATACCATCGTGTAGAGCAGACAATTGCCTATTTTCTGGTCTTTGTTTGAAGACTGTACGACGTTCTAAACGGAAACAGTTCCAAATATCCTTAACCCATCACTTCCTGTTTTAAATTTCGGATTTTTTTTGATAATCATGGGCAAAATTTTTTTGCAAAGGAGCAAGCACATTGTTTTCTTCTTCTAATTTAGTTAGTTTATTAATATCTTAGCTTGTTTGAGCCCTCTGACACTGGAATTGAAGGTTAGTAAGCTAGTAATTAATTATTTAGATACGGCATTGATAATAAATAATTAATTTTAATATTTTTTTATTATTTTTGTGAAGTTGTTGACTGATGTTGTTGTTTACATCAAAATGTAGCTCTAAATGTTTCTAGTTCATTGGTGCACCAATGAGGGCTTAATTTTTGCCTGTAATAAAAATAATAATTATTTTCAGAAAAAAAAATTTCCGAAATTTTCGGTCATTTGTGCAACAAGTGTCCAAATGTTGTTGCAGTGTTCTAACACTATTCTTGCATATTTTTGCTTCAAATTTTGCTAGTCTTATCAGAATTTTGTCCTCTTTTCAGCTGAGCTATCAGTTTCTTGTCTAGTGTGTTATTTTTTTGTAACTGGTTGATCTGTTGAGAGCATTACTAAAAAATGGTCTCCGAACTAAAAAAATAATAAAAGTAGTTTAGACAGGTGAAATCAATCTGCTATTTATTCTACTAAGAGAAAAGAGAATGCTGATTCTCATGAGCATAAATTTGTTACCATATCATGTATAGATGAATTTTAAAAAAATTTCAAAATCGAACTTTTTTTGCAAAAAAGCGGTCGAATCCTGTGGTAATTTATTGGTCGGAGCGGTTGAAATTCAAAGAGCTAGAGCCTTACCAGTTTGCTCCCAAGACCGCAAATCTTTTGGTGTAGAAAAAATTGGCAGTTTGTCAGAGACGACATTGGACTCGACTTATTTAGCATTAACTGTACTGAAATAGCATGTGTCTAATAAGGTGTACTACCACAATCTAAAGAGTTTACTAATGAGACTGCATGGTTTATGGTGTTGATAAATACAAAGAAAATTAGCTAAGAGTAAACTAGATTTTGTTTATTTATTATTAAATGTAGTCAAAAAATTTACTAGATACAATTATGACAGTCATTGAGTATTATAATAGATGATTGAGTTTCGATAGAAAGTGCTTATTCATTTATTTTTTCTATGGATATGATGATCCAACATCTTCACAATCAAAAGATATCCAATCTCTTTTTACCCAAAGATCACTAAAAGTCTTCAACAATATGTACGATATATGTCTTTAAAAAGAATTGTTATCATCTAGTTGAAAAAATATATTGATAGATATTAGTCATTTATTGGTAAGACACAAACACTGTCTTTACTACTACTACTATCTTTTTTTTCTATTTTAGATTCTCATTGAAATATAATTTCTACTTCTTTTGAAACCATTTTATAACCAACATCTATCCAGGCTAAAAATAACCTTCATTCAATTAATCTTTATAAACATATTAACTGTAGTCTATTCCAACGAGTGTCATACAAGCAAATTTTTAGTCTTTATTTTTTACACTATTGATTTTTTTCATTTTAAATTATCTACCAAGACTTCCATCTGATTAACAAATGACAGTAAACTCATAAACAAGTTCCTGATTGAGCATTCACTATCAGAGACAAAAGAAAGATTTCAATTAACATCATCGATTTACCGCAAGCCATAACTAACGAGAATATATTGGTTGTTCATTCGGTCTTCTCCTTTACTGCGATGAGTGTAAAGAAAAAACATATAGGACTGTCAAGTCAAGCTAAAATGTTTTATGAAAACCTACCTGATCTAAAAAATATTTTTAACGCTTCACCTCAGAAAAGAAGAAAAAACAAAGTAGGTAGAAAGCTTGAAGGTTAAATACCTAATCTGGTTTAGCGATTCATCACTCGTATTTTGTAGCTCCGTGGAATAACATCAAACATGTTGCACGTTGAATACTTTGCTCACCCAGAAACTTCCAACGTCATGGGAGCCAAAAACCTTTCTGGCTGAAATTTTCTATGAAAAACAGAAAATTTTTCTACAAGATGAAAAACTGGGATTGGTGCATGATGAATGGATAGACGCTTTTCTGAAACTTTCATTGAGTGATTTATGAACTCCGTTTATGTTAAAAAAGTTACGCTCTAGATTAAATCCCTATCTATTACTCGGGTCTCAAAACAAACTATCGTACCAGCTTTTAAAATATAGATTGCTCACTATAGCCGACGGTTATCCCAATGTACTCAGTCTAGATCATGGGTGCCCAACCTTTTTTTCAATTAGGCCACATTTTCATTATTCACATTTGTAAAAGGCCGCCGTATGATTTCATACAAATATGAAGACTTGGGTCGTGTAAAGTTTGTAACTTTTATTTTTTTTTTAAGATGAAATACATCTGAGTAAATGGCTATTTAATGAGATGGCTGACATTGTATAGTGGCCAAAAGAGTCCTATAATCTAGTTGTATATCTGAGGCAGAGATATGCAATATATCGGTCAGGTGAGATTCGGTTAGTCGAGATCTGAATCTGTTCTTTGCGTAACCCATTTTTGGAGAATAACTGCTCACAGCGGTATGTGCTGCCAAACATGCTGATCATGCAGCCAGCGAACTCTCTTATTCTTGGATAGTTTTCTGGTGGTATGCTTTGATATGACTTGAGCAAGTCTTCACCTGGTGCAAATAGAGGGGAATAAACTGGGTCATTTTTTAGTTGTACGACCTCTACTTTCAGGTTGAGTGGCACATCAACACGTGGAATGGCTGAAAATGCGCAGATATCTTCTCCAATGTTTTTGAAATCCATGAATCTATTTTCAAATTTATCTCTCAGTTCATTCAGGAGGGTTTTATGTCGATGACACACTTCAGGATCTTCATCAAAACCTGGGCGACTTGCCAGTGTTGGAAAGCTTTCAATATCAATATCGTGCCGATCAAAGTCATCTATCCAAAGCGCCAACATTCCATCAAACCCACCCACATGATGATACAGATCCGATATAAGCTGATTTTTGCCTTGTAACTTTGTGTTGAGTTGGTTTAGATGTGTTAGGATGTCAACAAGAAATGCGAAGTCATTTAGGAATTCTGGATCTCTGAACTCTGGTAAATTATTGCCCTTGGATTCACAGAAAGTTTGGATTTCAGTTCTCAGTTTGTATGTTCGTTCCATCATCTTTCCCTTCGACAACCACCTTACTTCTACAAAGTATGGGACATCCTCATATTCTGCGTCTAATTCTGAAAGGTATTCCCTGAATTGCCTGTGTTTGAGACTTCTGGATTTGATGAAGTTCACTGTTTCTTTTACTACCTGCATGACGTTCGACATGCCGAGAGTTTTTGCTGCAAGATTCTCCTGATGAATAATGCAGTGCAAAGCTGGTGGCCGAGGGACAATGTTGTCAGCTTCCATCTTGTCAAGTAGTAGTTTGGTGAATCCATGTCTCACTCCCTTCATAGATGGTGCTCCATCAGTGACAATAGCACTCAGCTTTGCTAGATCAAGTCTTTTTCCTTCAATAGCAGCCATTACCTGATTGTAAACATCTGTCCCAGTTGTGGTGCCCTGCATACTTCTCAAAGCTAACAAATCCTCTGTGACATTCAGACTTTTATCAACACCATGAATAAAGACTGAAAGCTGTGCGGTATCAACCATATCTGTCGACTCATCGAGCGCAAGTGAGAATGCCACCATATCTTTGATCCTATACTGCAACTGCACCTGAATATTGTGACTCAGTTGTTCTGTTCTGCGAGTTATAGTCATGCGAGATAGAGATATTTTCTTGAAAAACTTCTTATCCTTCTCAGTATCACAAACATTATCAGCAGCGATCTCTATGCATTCTTTTATCATATCGCCATCCATAAATGGCTTACCTGAAAAAAATTAATTTTCTACCTTATGACATCATTGCGTCTGTGTGTGCAGATAATTTGTACATCCATAACTTTTCTGGTCCCTGACGAGTCAATTGAAAACAGGCAGTGGTTATCACTAAAACCAATATATTGTTTTTGGAAAAATAACCTCACCTTTCTTGGTGAGAACATATGCGATTTTAGCACTTGCAAGTACTGCTCTTTTATTCTCATCGGTAGAACCTCTCATCATGGTCTGTTGTCTCTGCTTACTGTGCTTCAACGCCTCTACTCTTTCCTCCTTAAACTCCACAGTCATCCCAGCATAGGCAGCACCATGCTTGGCTTCAAAGTGTGACTTTGCATTGGCCCGTTTAATGGTTTTAATGGTATTGTTACATTCCATGCAAAGCATCCCTCCAGAAGGGAGAGGTACCATTAAGAACTCATCTGTCCAAGTGTCGTTAAATTGTCTGTTCTCCTGTTCAATTGTTCGTATTCTTTTACTTGCACTCATGTTGCTGACTAGTTGGCTAGTTATCTAATGATGCTCACTAATGATGAATAATTAGTACTGCAGGTTGGACCATCCAAGCACGAATTATGGGGATTTCCCTACTCTGGAAATGAAAAATCTGAGATTGCTCTATTGACCCAAGTCAGAGATTGTTTTACTTATTGCATTGCATGAGTTTGCAAATGAAACAAACCGTTTTTTTTATTTTCGACATCATTCAAAAAGGCCGCATTTCACAACTCAAAAGGCCGCCATTTTTAAATAGGCCGCAGGTTGGGCATGCCTGGTCTAGATGATGACAACTCAAATGACTCAATGGTTGAGGATGATACGATGGTTGAGGATGACTCAACAGATGAAATGGATTCATAAAAGAAGCAATATAAAAAAATCTAGATCATTCATCTTTGCGTGTCGAAAAAGTATGAGCGGCAAGAAACTGAACTTCAAGCAAATTGTGTTGCTAGGTGATTTTGTTCCCAAATTCATAAAAACATTCTTCGCGGACAGTCCTTTGGAACTTTCAGATTTTTTTTTCATCATATGCGTCTTCTTTGTGATGGGTTTACGCTTGGCTCCCAAGTTGATACAAAGCAAATTGCTGCATGGTAATTGTATTACAAGATCATCACCTGTTGAATGCCTGAACTGCTATAGCAACTTTGACCGGTATGCCTGTTGTTCCAAAAACCACACAATAGATTTTGTGGATCTTAAAATAGCGATCAAAATGATTGATGTGAAAAAATGTTTGGAAGATGCCAAGCTTGGTAATTTAGTGAATATTTCAGTTTTAATAGGACTATGGGTGTTTCGGTTGTCACACTCGTATATCTTATTGTCTCAAGCACAGATGAAGCCATACTTACATTTCGCTAAACACTTTGATAGAAGCGTCAAATACACCCAAAAAACAGTTGAATGACATGAATGAGCCGAGAGTCCATTGTGTACAAATAATGAACTCGACACTGAGTGAAAGCATTTACGAGTTGGCGCCAAAAGCAAAAACACTTTGGAAATGAGTTGCACAATCATACTGCTATTGACGACTTTATTTTTGAACTCTTAAGGATTCTTTTACACTAACAAAATTGATGAATGCATCAACAGAGCTATGGAAATATATGATGTCTTTTACTTTGCACCTTTTGAAAGGAGTATACCAGCATAGACCTCTTGGACATAGATGGATTCGACCAGAATTTTGTCTTTCATATTAAACTTTAAAATTCTGACAGTACTCAATGGATATGCTTTATGCTGTTTAACTGACTCAATTCAAACTGCTCCAGAACCAGTATGATGGACGAATACCAATTTGTATGAAAAACTGATAAATCGAATTGCATCCGACCGTATATAGAAAAACCAACAACTAAGACTCCAACAACAGCAACAACAACAATGACTACAATGATGACCACAAGTACGACAACAACAGCTTAATAATTTCCCTTCTTTTTCTCCAACTGTAGAAAACTGCTCTGGAGAGAGTCTCGGTTACGGGAACCTTCGGTTAGCAACACGTATTTTAAATCAGTCGATAAAACAAAGTAATGCCCATCGTGGACAATGTGTTTCCACATCCGGTGATTACAATTACATATGCAAGATCGATGGAACTATGGAATATCTCGAAAGATATAAAACTCTTCCAGCAACATCTCTAACTCCAACAACTTCAACAACATCTCCAATTCAAACTATGACTACAACAAACAACACAATTCCAGTAGCTACGACTTCTAATCCAACGACAGTTAGAATCCCACAAACAATCATCACAACTCCATAGACAGCCAATGACTGTATGTGCCAGAAGCAATAAACCGTGTGCTAAAACACTTTGATAGCAAATACAGCTCCACCACCTTTTTATAGAGTTTTTGGTTATATCAATGTAGAACATGTTTCAGGAA
This sequence comes from Cryptosula pallasiana, assembly GCA_945261195.1. NCBI lineage: Eukaryota > Metazoa > Bryozoa > Gymnolaemata > Cheilostomatida > Cryptosulidae > Cryptosula > Cryptosula pallasiana. The sequence continues at coordinate 26,654,707 of OX183134.1, read as the reverse complement.
TAAGTCTGTCTCTGTCCGAAAGTAATGAACCGATGAATAGAAAATAACTTTTCGTTAACCTTCATTCGGAATGTGAAAACATTTCTTGCAATGTCATTGAATATTTTACAAATTGAGAAAACTTTTTTCACAGGCTTTTTACGCTCCACTGATTATATACTTTCTGTTACAAATTCTATTCATTTTACCTACAATTTTTACATTATTATATACTTTAATACACTGGCTACTACTATATCCACCGTTTTAATTAAACAAATAAACACTTAGCCCGCTACCAAAAAAAACAAGTAAAAATACAAAGGGAATGTGTCAACATGAATGTAAACTGGGAGGAAAATCAACTGCAAAAACAGATAACTAATAAATATCTGACAGGTCTGTACAACTGTCAACTACCATTCAAATTACTTATCAAATGTACATTTTATATAACTCTGTAAATCTACAGTAATAGGTCTGTCGCAATATTCATACCAAAAAACAACAATGTAATTTGTTAGCTGGTCTGTTTTCTTACGGAAATGCATATTATACTAACAAAATGTATCTAAAACCTAACAAAAACACGTCTGACTAGTCTGTAATTGATGCAACACGTTAAGCAAATGTCATTCCAACTTCGATATATTGGCAGGTCCGTTTTATCATGCAGATCATCTCCTATTACACTACTGGCATCTATTAGTTATTGTTTATGTAAATATCTTCGCAAAGAGCTATTATAGATGCTTACTTCCTAACTTAGTTCATCTGTTAAAAATATAGTACATTTAACAAATGTAAAACACACTTTATTAAAAAACGAACATTCAAACCAAAATTCAAACCAATGTTGCAACCTGGGTCCTAACGCACTATTTTATATAATGAACAAAACCGTAATACAAACCTGGGGATTTAACCCCAACTTTTGACTCGCTGAACAAAACAAAAAAATCGATAGTTCCATATTATGCTCAACAACAAATTCAACTCATCCATGGCAATCCAACTTTTATCAATCAAAAAAATAAATATTCAAACAATCAACTGTACTCAGTAAATCCATAAAAGTAGATACCAATCTACAAGCCAGGATTCTGTACCTGGTGTACTTAAAAAGGTACCTAACAGGTTCTCTTGGGTACCTGGTGCACAAAAAGGCATTTTTGGTAACCCAGAGAACCCAATTGTCTGCTTAGCTCTTCGAACTCTACTCCTATTATACTACTAAAGTGCCAGCTTACAACTACCCAATCAATAACAAGTGCGCTCGATGTACCTTAGTAACTTCTCAAGGCAACTGATCACAACTGTCGTCATGTGTCACATAATCTTTTTCAACTACTAGTTTGGTTCAAGAAACATTTGATCCTACATGGTTTTCTACAATAATTAATTATTAGTTTCACATTAGCACTGAATTACTTTATTGTTTATCCTGTTCATATGTTAGTTTTCGTGCGAGAGCCATCTGTCAACAGGGAGGCAATTTCTCAATAGCAGAAAAATATAGTTTTAGTTTTGTCTTTTCTGTAGTAGTGTACAGAAAAATGTGGGGGAAAGTTAAGGGTGCTGATTGAAAATATTTCATGTTCAGAGGTATGCCTGCTAGGGAGAAATCAATAAACCCGGAACAGTGGGGTTGGCTGCTAGTTACACAGCTTCTTCAGTATTTCATCTGTAATTTTTCAAGCAATAAAAATCTCAAACTGCGAAGGGAACATAGGAAACAGAAAAGAAAAGCTCATAACGAATTGTGGTGAGTAAATTTGAGACAGCTGGCAAGGAATTACAGGTACAGCTAACTGCCTTACTTTCTTCAGAGTAATTCCTAATGTTGGGTTAAAATTTATAGGTATGTGGGGTGTGGTGAACTGGCGCCTTATCTGAACAACTCCACCCCAAGGAACTGATTGCTACAATATAAGGGAAGTTAATGTTCAGCAAAACTTCATGATAATGGTAACGAGTTAGTTTGGAAAAAGTGAGGCTCTGTTTTCAAAAATTTATTTCAAAGCCATAAGATAAACAGAACTAGTGAAGACTGTTTTTGAAATTTAGGATAGAGGAAGTATGAGTAGTAATATAAGAGCAAATCTCCATAATGGGTTCTCCTGGTTCCAAGTGTTTTTTAGTTGACACCAGTTACATTGAGAAACTGCCAGGTACTTTTTATGTGCACCAGGTGTTATAATTTAATTTTTAATCTTAATGTTTGAACTAAGTATTTATTGTGCAGGGCTTGTTTATATTGTATGTTGATTTACATCATGGGTTTGAGTATTTTATAAACATTGTATGAGAACCTGAATGAGTTCTTTTTTTGTGCACCAGTTTTTTATTATCAATTTAATTTGTAATTGTATGATGAACTAAGTATTTATTGTGCGGGGGTTGTTTTTTATTGAGGTTTTTGTATGATGATTTAAATTTGTTGATTTGGGTATTGTATAAAAATTAAGTGTTGTGCTTTTTTGTTGGCACCAGATGTTATCGGCGTTTTTTTATTTTTTTGTGGAATTGTTTGAATTGAGTATTTATTGTGCCGAAGGTTTGTATTGGGATTTGTATGGGGATTTAGATCATGAGGTTGACTAGTTTATGAACATGGTACGTAGATTTACACTGAGGTTTGTATTGAGAGTTCTATTGTTGGATTAACATTGTATAGTGATTGATATAGTTTTAGTAAAAAATATAATTTAAGCTATTCGTCTCCATACATGTCCATATTCATGTCCGTTTATGTACATGTCCAATTTCATGTCTATTTATGTACATGTCCATGTCCATTTATGTACATGTCCATACTCAAATCCATGCCCATGTCCATATCCATGTCCATATTCATATCCATGTACATACTCATGCCCATGTCCATATCCATGTCCATATTCATGATCAATTATCTACATGTATAGTTACATATTGCGATTACATGGATGCGAAGAAGTTTCATTGTATAGCTCTTCCATATTCAACAGACATTGTACGTTGTAGAATATCAAAGCTTGCAATGTTACTAGTTTAATTGACTCTTTGTAACGAAACATATTGTCTTTTATATACTCATGATATACTTCAGGAATGAAATCTCTTAGCTGTAGCGATTTTGTTGTTGACATGATAATCTAAAACAAAAAGAAAAGAAAGCTATTCGTAAATGATAAGAAAAGTCTATGCAAAATAGCGATAATAATTAATTAAGCGTATCATGTCAGCGATTGAAACGTAATTCGCCTGCTGGAGTTGTGTTTTATAGCGTTAATTTGTGCTAGATGGACCTAAAAAAAATACTCAAAATAAACATAAATTTGTTGCTTTTTATTTTTTCATTGTATTTAAAAATCATCATTTGTTTACAATCTATGCTGCATGACTTTTTACAGACAAAAAAACTTGTAATTTAAATTTGTAAATCGTTGTTCTTAGTGATGACAACAACAACGCCAGAAACATAAATAAATGCTATATTTTGATATTTTAAATCTTTTGGTAGCATTTGAAGTAAAAGTAATTTTTTTACCTGCTGTATTGTTTTAGTGTTTGGGGTATTAGACATTTAATTTGTCATGCGAGGACAAGTGTCTACCTAATAGCAAACCTATCAATAACAATAAACTAAAACATTGACTCAACTAAACCACTTGAAAAAATCCTGAAAATAATTGCAGTTTGAACTAGTGTTAAATAATTATTCATTAATTAATAGCTTATTATTGCTGAGAGTCCTCCGTGTAGCTGTAGTAGATGCTGTAGTAGATGTTGTTCCTTCAGAAGTTGTTGCTGGAGTGGATGATCTTAGTGTAAAACAATGCTTTTTATATAGCAAAAGTTGCACTGATTGACCCAAGCAGAAATCCTACTTGACTGAAAAAGATGTTGTTTCACGCAAAATTTCCTTTATAATATATAAGGATATTTTTGCAAAGAAATTTTTTTTTTGGTGCAAAAAATCCTCTTGAAAATACGCTAGACACGATGCTTCCTTCGAATTCTTGTTTTGAATCAAACCACAGCAGCAGTAAAGATTGTAAAAAAAATCTAGAAAAGCCTCATACTAAAGTAATTGCAGATGGCTAAAGGAACAACATCTATTACAGCAGCAACTAGGGCTCTTGGAAATAATAGGGTGAGGAATAATAAATAAGTATTTTGCTCTCTCTCTCATTTGTAACAAATAGATTTCATCTATTTATTACTAAAATACAAATAAGTAACTTTTTGTTATTTTTTTTAGAATGGATATCAAAATGAATGACTCCGAAGTTTCCTTTTCAACCCATAACTTTTACAGCTCAAATAGCGAATGTTGAACATTCATCTTTAAGAACAGCCTACCTTTCAACAGTCCCTTACACTTCATACAGCCAAAAGCAGTAGTAATAAAAACTCTAAAGAATCTGAACAAGTTCAAATCAAAGTAATTGCAGATAACTAAAGGAACAGCATCCACTACAGTAGGACTCTTAAAAATGATAAGGTGAGCATTAATAAATAATTATCATTTTACTTTATGTACATCAAATCAATGAAAATGAATGAATCAATTGCAGCAATCAATTTTTTTGTACTTTGTAGACACGATGCCTACTTTGAACTTTTATTTGGATCAAAACGCAGCAGCAATAAAGGCTCTAAAAAATCTGGACAAGATCAAATTGAAGTAATTGCAAATAACTTAAGGAATAACATCTACTACAGCAGCATACAGACTGAACAAGGTGTCTGTAGATCATTATCCAGTCTTATTACACTACTATCACTACGAATAATTGTAGGGGGTGTTAACAAATAGCTATATCACTGTTATTTTTTATAGTAATACCTTACTCCTACTTTACCACTAATAGTAATAATTTTGATATTAATACCATTGCAATTATTGTTATTATTCAGCAATTACTCAGTAAGACTCAAAGTAAGTGTTAGTATATGAGTGATATTATATTGACAAGCACTAATAATCAATATAGGTTTCTCAACACTGACATTAAACAAAAAACTCAGTAAGTTGTACATAGTATGAAAAAACACGTTTGAGCTAACAAGTTAGTAGCTAAAAAAGCTATTCATGAGGATCTCCTGACAGTTGTGATTCCTTGAGTGGTGAGCAGACTTTGAAATCTGCTGTAGTTACCTTTTGTTGATCTTATAGAGTCTTTATTGGTTAGTGCATCTCGCGACAAGTATTTTGAAAGCTTAGTGCTAAGCCATCTTCCCTTGAGTTTTATCCTGTCAGTATCCACATCGTATTTCCCAGAGTCTCTCAATTGATACAGCATTTTTACACCTAGCGATTGATTGTCTTTGCTAGCTGTCATGTTGGTTACGTTCTTTTTAAACTCTTCTAATCGATGCGTCATTCTCTCTGAATCTTTATCACTATCATCGTCAATACTTTTGGTATCATTTTGTTCCCAATCCACACGTATTGGTAAAAGGGATGCATCCTCATTTTTGCTAGTTGTGTTTCTAGCAAACGGTGATGGTTTTGAGAGTTTGGGTTTTTTTTAGCAGAGCACCAGCTCTCTGGCAGTTTGTACTCTCCCCTCTTAGTGCTTTGAATGTTTTCATGTCTTTTTGTACTCATGCAAAACGTTTTCGATTACCATTGTCAATCCAAACAAAGCATTCTGGACTTTCTCCATATCCCTCACCATTTTGTCGGATACTCCTCTTTTGGTACAAGAAACATACGATGATTATATTTTAAAGGCTGAAGAATCATTGTGTATTGACATTAAAACCGGTGCAATCGAAGTGATTGCAGCATCTAAAAAACTACCTCCATTAAAATCATTTGCCTGTCAGCAATTTTTTGTTGTGGACCTATCAGTTTTTTGTAGCTCCTTCTTGAAACACTGCTACTCGATAAACTGTGTTGTGTACTGATTGGTTTGTGTAGCTTCTCCTCGAAGTACTGTTAATAAACTCAATAAACTTTTTCGTATCTAATAAACATTTTCTATTATAATTTTTTGTCAAACAAAACTCCCTATCAACCGCTGATATGTTTTCTTTAATTAATTATTATCACTAACTTGCTTTGATGCTTCTTACCATTTAAAATAGCTTTTTTTTCTTTTTATTTTAGATTATCATGTCAACAACAAGATCACTACATGTTCGTTACAAAGAGTCAATCAAACAAGTAACATTTCAAGCTTTGATATTCTACGACACACAACGTATTTTGAGAATGGGAGAGTTAATGATGAAACCTCTTTGCATCAATACAATCACAATATGTAACTCTACATGTAGATAAGTGATCGTTAATATGAACGTGGATATGGACATGGGCATGAATAGTACATGGATATGAATATGGACATGGATATAAACATATATGTGAATATGGATATGGACATGGACATGTACATAAATGGACATGGACATGTACATAAATGGACATGAATACGGACATGTATGGAAACGAGCAGCTCAAATTTTATTTCCTGTAATGAAACTATATCAATAACTATATAATGTTAATCCAACAATCAAATTCTCAGTACAAATCTCAGTATAAATCTACATACCATGTTTATAAACTAGTCAACACAATGACTTAAATCGCCATACAAATCACAATATAAACCCTCTGTACAATAAATACTCAATTCAAACAATTACACAAAAAAGGAAAAAAAGCACCGATAACACCTGGTGCAACAAAGAAGCACCTTTTAGGTTCTCGTGGTACCTGGTGCCAACAAAAAAGCACAACACTTAATTTTTATACAATACCCAAACCAACAAATTTAAATCATCATACAAAAACCTCAATGAAAACAACGCCCGCACAATAAATACTTAGTTCATCATACAATTACAAATTAAATTGATAACAAAAAACTGGTGCACGAAAAAAGCACCCTTTAAAATTCTCATACAATCTTTATAAAATACTCAAATCCATGATCTAAATCAACATACAAATCATAATATAAATTTAACCTTACACCATAAATACTTAGTTCAAACATAAATATTAAAAACTAAATTATAAAATCTGGTGCACACAAAAAGGTACCTCGCAGGTTCTTGTGGTAACTGGTGCCAACTAAAAGACACATGAAACCAGGAGAACCTTGTCCTTAGATTCCATGACAGAGATCTGCTCCTTTATTACTACTAGTATGAACCAGGTGTGAATAACTACACTCACTTTATTTTGCTGCTGAAATAAAATTGCGAAAACCATTCATTGAAAAATGATGTAGTGATCATGCTGAAGCTGTGGCAACTGGAGATTAGATACTCTTATTGATATTACATAATTCTATAGTGAATTTGGTCGACAAATCAAATTTTGAAACTTTTGAATCCACCCTTACTGCTTACAGCTACCCCTGGCCACTTACCATTTCCCTCTCTGTTTCAGGTACCCAGTCTAATCCCCTACCTTCCCACCAATGCCTATAGCCACTTGCTAAGTTGTTTTCTTTTTTCCCATTATTTTTAGATGGACTTTTAAGGACAAATGCCTAGCAAAACAGAACACCGCTGTACACCCTCAACCAGGCCCTTTCCTATCTACAACCCTCCCAATACACCTCAGCCCATTCATCAAGACCTTCCCATTCACTCCAGCAATTTTGAAGTTCCCACACTAAAGCAGATAGACTGCAGCCACAGCACAAATTTACTGAAATGGGCCCATTCTAGTTACATAGTCTTGGACAATTTTGAAAGACAACTCTTCAACAAATGACCAACACAAGTGCAGCGAACTAAACCGAGAGTACAGATAAATTGAGCACCGCTAAAACTCAAAGCAAAGACAAGCTGATTCTTTCGAGATATACAAAATATATTATTGACCAGGCCTATTCAACTTGACCGATACACAGAGAATATTTCAAATCATTGTTTTTTACTTTAGTGTGTCAGTTGGTTAGCAGAGAAATACGTTACTGATTAAACCACTTGTATTTCTGTGTCATTATTAACATTAAAGTTTGGCAGCTTTATACATTTGTGTGGTGTGTCTGGCAGGGAGACATAGTTGAGTAGTGTCTGAGCTGAGTTGAGTCCTTTTCCAACTGGTTTGTGCCTGGTGACTGGCAGTGTTAGTGTCACTGGGATAAGAATTGGCAGATGTAGCAGTGCATGTGAGCAAGATTAGTTAAGAACTATTACATTGAAATAATCTTAAGACAAAAACTCACTATTCCACAAGTGTTCCTACGTAATGCAACTTTCCTCTTGCATGCAGTTGCAGCGCAGCTAATATATGCCGCCAAAGTTTATTACAATTTGCCGAAATGTTGTTGTACTCTTTTCTTGCTGCAACGTCAAAAGCAATATTTTACCTGTGTTTTAATCAATTTCTTCTTGTGCTTGAAAGCTCTTCTTCAGCTTAGCTTCTGCACCGAAAACTCCAAACATTTTATTCATTAATAACTTCTGTCCGTGTGCACCAAAAGCCATGACTTTTTCCTTCTCTATAACTAAATGCAAAAAAACAAAACATTACGTTGTTCAGAGTTGAAATAAGCTTATAAACTAGTTCCATATTAAAACTGCGCTTTTTTTTCTTTTTTTCTCTTTGTGATACGGTTTGGGAAAGGAAGTTTATAAACAGTTTCGAAGCATGCTTTAGCTCAGGTTAGCTCAATCGACCACAAATGAATAAGTAAACAACATACAAGTAATTGAAAAGGCTGTAAAGTTTTTAATTGTTGCTACCAAAGTCTCTAAATGGGTGCACTTCCATTTAGAGAACCGATGTAGTAGGATCATAAACCAAATCATTGAACTTTGAAATTAATTTTAGATCACTAACGGTATCCTTTTCTGAATGGCTCATCTTCATGTAATTCTTGTTTTTCTGGTTCAATCTGGCTGTCACTGCCAACCATCCACATTTTATCATCTAAAATACGTAAAATTTACATTCAACAAAATATCCAACTAGTAAAATTCATGTTTTTGCTGCTTGTGAATTTATAGAGAACCCGCTGGCACTCAAACACTATTTGTGTGGTACCAACCATGCAGCGATTCTAGTGAAAAAAATAATAAGTGTCAGCTAGAACCATGCAAAGATCAAAATTGATGGAGCTCTACTGATTAATGAGCTGTGTGCTACATGGATCATACATTTTTTTTGAAGTTTTTAGAGGTTTTATTCAGCAAATTTAAACTTTTCAGCCAATTTTTTTTGCCAGTTTTCGAGTAACCTTACCTGCAACTTGTTTCCGAAGTTTCTTTTCATATCCTAGTATCCAATCAGCTGTCAAGTCCTGATTGCGATATACGGCCACTTGTAGCGGTGTGCGTTTGCATTTGTCTGTAGCACCTAATAATTGCATTTGGTGTTCTGGTGACACTTTGTCTAGCATACATCTGATTGAATTGGTGTCACCTTTGCCTGCAGCTAGGTGTATAGCAGTGTCACTGTACACACTCTTCACCATTAACACTTGGTATCTTAGTTCTTCAGTGAATGAGTCCAGTATACAGCTGATGACTGCTGTGCGACCTCTGTGAGCTGCATTGTGTATAGCTGTACCTAGTCCAACACTCGTTTCTGTAACCAGCTTATATCTCTCTTTAGGTGTAACTGCTTGTAGACATAGCTCTAGCTTTGTCGTGCTCAAACCTGCATATCCAGTCGCATAACCAATAAGTAGCTCCTTGAGACGCCTGTAGCCTGCACCCTGAAATTTAAAAATTATGTGACGTTTTGTAAAAACATGTATTTAGACTTTTAGGTTAGTTCATCTACCTCCTAAGTACGACCATCAAACAAATTAATATTCAGTTAAACTGTAAATTAGTCACTTTTAGCCAATATCCAGGGCTAGATCAACAAGTTCCCAAACAAATCTAATTCCCTTAAAAACAATTTGAAACATTTTTTTACCAATCTCTCTCAATCCATCATATTTAGCTGTAATAAAATGTCTTAGCGCTTCTGTCAATTGAACAATAAAAAAATTACGGCCTCCAAAAATAGTTTGAAGCACCAGCTCCATTTTATTTGTGGTAGGTTTGTATAACAAATGGTCTTTTTCCAACTTCTGCAATAGTGCAACATCTCTTGGTGAAACTTTTATGCAATTTTATGAGTTTGTCTTACATCATTTTCCCCAAATGCATCAATGCCATTAAAGTAAAAGCACAAGGATGGTTTTGGGAAAAAAAATTGGATCATACCTAAAGCCACAAGAGTAAGGTAAGTGTGCCAAAACAGTAACTGAGCTTTTAGTTAAAGATTAGGGTGCTGACATTGCATTGTAGTGACGCAAGTTATCACGATAAAACAAAGTGGTAATTTCAATTATTGCAACTAATCGCCTCTCCAAGACGTACCTGAAGCGTTTTCTACTCGTACTGGTTAAAAAGGTGGCTACATGTGCCAATGTTTACAACACAAGGCCTTAGCGCACAAAACATCTGCACATCGTGAGATTTACTCGTAAGCCAAACCAACCTGTTTGTCTATGCCTGATGTGAAAATCAAATTGACATACTGTCATTGGCTGAAACAAACTACGTTTACAAGCTCATCAAGTTTAAGCATTTACACCACATTTCTGTTAAAGAGAAAGCGTCATCAATTGCAACTTCTGGACAAACGTGGTAGCTGGAATTCAGACCCGCTTTTTCTTTGCACCAAACACATTTTAATGTCGAGCAGTCGCTGAAAAAAAAACTGCGGTCTGTGATCAAATTATTTCATTTGGCTCCTCAAAGAATAAACTGAATAAATAATAATCTTCGGTGAAACAAATATCAAATTATAATATTATTAAAGATAATAATTAAAACAATGACTTGTTGGTAATAATATTTTGATGGTTTATTGAAGAGTAAATCTAAATCGAAAAACAAAAACGACAATTTTATTTTGATAAAACAGACAAATATTACAATGAAACATTCACAAAGGGCTGGTAGTGCTGTATGATAGGCTATTTCAATATAAATCGTGATGTAGGAGCAGATCTCGGTAAAAAAGATACCTGCAAACATACCCCGAGAAAAGTTTTTGATTGTTAGATTTGTTGGATTGTTTACAGACCTACCAAAAATGTGTTTGTTAGTTTTTAGATGATTTTGTCAGTATAAAAAGTATATGCATAGGAAAACAGATCTGATAACATGTTACATTGTTGTTTTTTGGTATGAATATTTTTAAAGACTTGTTACAGTATAACATTGTAATGGAAATGCACAGCGTTGCCATCAATCCACAGCCGGCACTGCACTATATTAATCAACCATGTTACTCAAATGATCTACATACGCTTGAGCGCCCACAGCAGTGCAGCTGCATTACAGCTACAGCTTCAAGCCAGCAGGAAGGACATTTCCCGCCTTATAGTTATTTTTATCTTGGCATGTGTCCCATGCTGCTTTGTTTACTCATGCTGAGCCAATCATATATTTATGCACCTCTGTGATTTTGTTACTCATTTATAAGCACTTGCTTGTAGCCCAGCGGGGCAGTTATTAGTTAGTAGTAGTGCTCAGACATTGTGTTGTAAGAGACTGCCTAGGACTAGTGCGTGCTTAGCTATAGCAAGACAGCTGAGGAGACGTTCAGAGTACAACTGAGAAATTCCCTGAAGTGTACAGAAAATGCTTGGATTCTCGTAGGAACACCCAGCTAGAGACTATACCAGAAGACGCATACCTACCAGTACGGACATCAGTATTAGAGACATTACTATCAATTTTGCAATTACACTTAGTAGCAATTCTGTGCGTATTAGGCAAAGTGGAGAATAAAGTCTTTGCTTACACTTTCAACCTATGAGGATCTGTTTGGCCGGTTGCCAAATACCGTTGTGTCTGCTGATAAGCAGCATCCTGTCTCCTCTAGTACAGAGAGACATACAGCCTTGCACTCTGTAGCCAGAGCTACCACTAAAGCACAGATTTAGCCATAATCACAAAGCATCTTGTAGTACCTGTGGCAGTATTCCTCCCATTACACGGGGAAAACTGTTACAATATTTATATAGGTATGTACGTATGTATGTTTGGTAATGTAAATGATAGTTGAAGTTTGCACAAGGCTGTAAAACATTTATTGGTTTGTTATTTGCTTATGCCGGAGGCTTCCATCCCGATATAGATTGTGGATGACACGGCCCTTTGTTTTTTTACTATTGTTTTGGTAGTGGGTTAGGTACTATGTTTATTTGATTAAAACATAATAACGATCGTAATAAAGTACATATGAATCTTGATCTGGTAGTGAGTTAGGTACTATGTTTATTTGATTAAAATAGTAATAGTGAGCCTAATAAAGCATATAGTAATAGTGTAAGAAGTAAATGTAATAAAGTATAACATAACAGGTTGACAAATGTAGGTATAGTGGATAACGCTTGTAATAGATACTATAAAACAGTGTAGTATGAAGTCTATAAACACTTTTTAATTTGTTATATTTTTATTGATATTGCAAGAAATATTGTCAGATTTGGGTGGCCAAGTTTTAGGCCAACATTTGAGGTATATGCATGGATGCAATATAATATATATATAAGCTATATTTCATCCATGGGTATTTGTGTATTTTGCTTGGAATGTGCTGTGCGTTTTTTTATTGGGAGTTGCATTACCCATTGTTATCTTGGCAACTATTGGATGGATTTCATTGGATGATTGGTTTAGTGGGCGGGGTTTTTTGTGCTGGTTTGTTGGCCTAATTTAAAGGGACAGCTTCGGCGACCAAATGGTCGCCGGAGCAAAGATTGTAGTAAAAATTAATTACCCTCTTTGGCTCATAGCTTGATCAGCTATGTTTTGCTTTGAACTTTTTATTGGACCTCATCTTATTTTCGGCTTTTCTTATTAATGATATTTATTATTATTATTATCGGTTATTATTTTGAAACTAGCACCAACAAAGACAGCTTTAAAAAATTACAAAAATTATTATTATTTGTATAATATTATTTAATAGATTATTGTTATTTTTTGTATAATATTATTTAACATTTTATTGTTATTCACACCATAATAATTATATGGTCAGGATTTATTGTTGGTAATGGATATGAAAAATCACAAAGCATTAAAGATATTTGTATTGTATGGTGAAAACAAAGTAAAACATACACTAACAATGGGATAAGGATAATCTGATCAACAGTAACTCCTGAGAATAATTAATAATTATGGTGAAAATAATTTTATTAAATAATAATAATTTTTGTAATTTTTTAAACTTGGCTTTGCTGGTGCTAGTTTCAAAATAACTAATAACCTGATAGCAATAATAAATATCATTAATAAGAAAAACTGAAAATAAGCTGAGGTCCAATAAAAATTTCCAAGCAAAACATAGCCAATCAAGCTATGAGCCAAAGAGGGTAATTAATTTTTACTACAATCTTTGCTCTGGCAACCATTTAGTCGCCGAAGCTGTCCCTTTAACTTAGGCCAACAAACCAGCACAAAAAACCCCGCCCACTAAACCAATCATCCAATGAAATCCATTTAATAGTTGCCAAGATGACAATGGGTGATGCAACTCCCAATAAACAAACGCACAGCACATTCCAAGCAAAATACACATATACCCATGGATGAAATATAGCATATATATATTGTATTTCCTCCATGCATGTACCTCAAATGTTGGCCTAAAACTTGGGCTAAGATTTGGGATGAATGAAAATGATAAGATTTTTTCCATTTTTTAGTTCACTATTTTCCGACAGAGAGAGACTCATTCCTGAAAAAAATTCCAAATTGTTATGTCTAAAAACTTTAAAAAAAGGCAGTGAAGTTGTAATTACCATCGAAGCGTTTTCGCATATGGTATACTGTTGTTCACACTTGCAATCATTGGTTGTTTCCAGAGTAATGATGGTTTTTGTTAGAGTAGAGGCTGTAGTCAGAAAGTATGTTGTTTGTCGGATCTGTAATTGCTGGCTCAGTTGTTGTTGTTGTCAGAGTAATTGTAGTTGTTGTTTTTGTCTTTGTTCTCTAAGCTGTAGCTCTTGATTGTTCCAATTATATTTGGATGTATGTTAAAGCTTCACCGGTTTTGCAAACAAATCGGTATTCGTTCATCCTGTCGGTTTTAGAGCAGTATGTTGTTCATCTATCAGGAGGCATAGGGCATGTGAGTGAGGGCAGTTGATATTTCAAAGTTTTATCCATCAGATGAGGCGCTACTCGAACACCTCTGCTACCAAGAGTTTCATGATGGCATTCTGAAGCCAGTGAAGGTAAAACAAAGGGAAGGGTTGGATCCGTAGTTGGCAAAGCTGTTGTTGTTGTTGCCATATGAGGAATTGTTGCTGTCGTCGGAGTAGTTGTTGCCGTTGTTCGAGTAGTTATTTTTGTTCTCCAAGTTGTAGCTCTTGATCGATCCAAGTTTATTTGGATGTATAACAAAGCTTCGTTGGTTATGCAAACAAATTGGTATTTGTTCATTCTGTCGGTTCTAGAGCAGTTTAGTAGTCGACTGCCAGGGGCCATGGAACATGTGAGTGAACGCATTTGATATTTTAATGTTTGATCTAAGATATGAGCCGCTACGCGAGCATTTCTGATACCAAGAGTTTCATGGTGACATCCCGTAGCTTGAGGAGATAAAACGAATAGAAGAGTCTCCGTTGCAAGACAATGTCTGAGAAGGATAGAGAACAATAGAAAGGAGATCCGGTATAAAGTTTATTTTTCTTGAAAGGGAGAGACTTTCTGCACTCAAGTTCACGCTTTCATTGTCTAGAGTTAACTGTCCCAAACATCAGCTGCACTCGGTTAATACGATACAATTAAAACTCGGTGTACAGGACATTGGGATCGCATTTGTTTTTGTTATCTCCTTGGCTTGTGATGCTAATGATAATCTTGTTTTGAACAGTTTTTAGACTTTCAAAACTCAAAAACGACAAACTCACACCTTTGACACCATCGGCGTTACTGATGATAGTAGTGATTACACCTCGGGCATGCAAAGGCGAATGGCTCAAGTTCTTGTGACAATAAACAAATCACACGTGAGGCTTTGTAGTCAGATGTGCACAATTCCCCATTTAAAACAGTTTTGAATTTTGGGTAAGACTTTCCGCATCATTTAAAACTTCCATCATACATTGCTTTTTATTTGAATTGTACTTTGTCGAAGTATTACAGGATCACCCATTTGTCGACTTTTGGCTTTTGCAAATCCAAAAGGCGTTGTGAGGGATGAAAAATCCCCAATACAACAAGTCAGACGGGTAGACTCTCATGCAGTTATTGTCATCTGCATCTGCATACTGTATACTTCTTTTAAAAGGCTCAAAGAATAAGACATCACCTCTTTCCATATCTTTGTCGATACAGTCATTAATGGTATCGGTGTAGAAGTTTCTATTGACGCTGAGAAATGAGATTGTTAATAGCAATATATTGTGCAACTCATCTCCGATGTGTCTTTGCTTTCAGTATCGACAACTAAATTCTTTCACTTGATGATGAGCGTGTCATTTTTACGTAAATGACTATTGCCTTATTCATCTCAAACAGTTGTTTTTGGAGGTGTGAGACAATTCCATCAAATTGCATGGCAAAATGTAAGTACAGCTCTACTCCTGTCTGAGACAAAACAATATGCAAGATGTTTACTGAAATATGCATAATCCTTTTAAAATCGAAATATCCACCAAATCACCGAGCTCAGCGTCTTCCCAACATTGTTTTACGGCATTCAGTTCATTTGCTCTCTTTAGATCCCCAAATTTTATCATATTGATCATCTTTATCATCTTGGATCAAAAGTCCCATAGCAGTTTAAGTATTTGAGAGGATTCGCTCTTGAAATACAATTACATCATAGAAATCTACTTTGTATCGACTTGCAAGCTAGGTTGAGTCCTAACACAAAGTAGTATATTTCTTTGGTAACAAGTTGAACGAAAAGAGGATCCAAGTGCTCCAAAGGAATGTGCTCAAAGTGGGTCTTTATAAATTTGGAAGCAAAATCAGCCAATGTAGCGATTGACTTGAAGCCTCAAGTTTTTCCACTCATGTTCCTTTTACAGCTCAGTGATGAATGATGTAGATTTTTTGTGCCGGTTCTTTTATGAACCCATGATTATGGTTCTTGAGTCATCATGACTCATTGAGTTGTTTGTGCTATGATCATCATCATCAAGACTGAGTGCGTATGAATAACCTTCTACTATTGCGAGTAATCTATCCTTTAAACGCTGGTATGATAGTTTGCTTTGAGATGTAAGTAGCAGTTACGGCTTCAATTGAGCGCGTAAATTTTTTTAACATAAAGGGAGTCCTTAAATCCATTCATCATACGCCAACAATCCAGCTTTGGCATTTTTTTTAAACGAATCTTTTGTCGATCCAGTTTATAGCGGCTGAAAATTCTTGTTCGCTATGCACAGCACCTTCCACCAACCCAGCATATCCGTCACAAAGGGTACATTGTCGATCCCTGTGAGAACAGTGACAGTTTAGTAGTGATAGATTTGTCGCTTGTTTGCGAAAAATATCTCCTAGTACGCATTATACAAATTTTTCTATAAAAAAGTCATCATAATTTCATCGGAGACTTCAGCCAAAAAAGTCTTGTCTCGTATACTACTGAAAACTTCTTGATGAGCAAAGTCGTCAACACGCAACATGCCTGTTGTTTTCCGTTGAGCTACAAAACGGGAATGACGTCTCGTCAAATGAGAACATGTATTTAATCTTTAATATTATTAATTATTTTGCTGTTTTCTTCTTTTTGAGGTTTAGTGTGATAAATATTGTGTTAGCTCAGGAGATCATCATAAAACCTTTAATTACGACTTGACAATCATAGATTGGACAGCGCTTTAGTTTTAATGAGCATTTAACGAATTTTTTCTTTTTTTACACTCACTGCAGTAAATGACATGTCCACACGGAAGAGATATATGATTGGCGAGGACATTTTTTGATGTGACTCAGATACACATTGAGCAAGTCTGGATTGTTCCGAGTGTTCTTCATTTTTCTTCTCGTTTTTAGTTTTTTTAATGTCTAATGAAACTTTGTCACCACATGCTTTTGATCTACTCTCACCCAAAACATAAGTTCCACCATCTTCAAAATTTTTCCTGGATTCCCATTGGAAATACACTCATTTTCCAAAGCATGTGAAGCTTCAATCATAAGTCCTATTTGCTCAAAAAGTTTTCAATTCGGTGTCAAGACTTCTTTTATATTGTTTTGAATATGTCCCAGTTTTCGCAGATACGTTTTATTGTCTCTTATTCATTGGACTGAACTAAATGATTTTTTTTTCCATCGATGTGACACAAGCTCTCGCTCACATTTTTTGACTTGTTCATTTGTCCGTGAACTTCTTCAACGTATTTTTCTCCCTTACTCATAAGTAAAAAGGAACAGTCTTGAAACCAACGACAGTGCTCCTCCCATGGTATGTCACACTCTTTTCAATCTTTGAGCTCCCCAAGCAAAAAAAAACATCTTACGCTATCGCCAAAACCAGTGTAGTAAGAACCCGCATTGGAAAGGAGTTTCAACGGAATTTTACCCTTCCACCACTTGAGACTTTCTTTTCTTGCCGATTCAGCAGCAAATCTGGCTGCACCAGCGCGATCAATCGAAATGCCCAGAGGTAAAACTTCTGCAGTCAAATCCGTCAATCGTTTATTTCTTTGTTTTTCGATGGTATAACTTTTGACTATGAAGATGTTTGTCATTTCTTCCTCAGTTAGTTTCGCAGCTTTGTACACCCAATAGTCATTTAACAAAACAACAAAAAGGAATACTTTTAGCACACTCTATTGTCGGATGTTCATTTTTGCTTTTCCACTTTAGTAATATCCCTCTGCAGAATGCACACTGAACACTACTGTCTGAACTGAGATTATAAAACTCAGACATTGCCATGTTTTCATCCGAGTGTCTACTTACATGACTCCAGTTTGTGAAACATGGTTTTTCCCGATAATTCTCATCGAGCATCAAAGTCTCTCTTTCAAAAAAGAAAGCTCATCATAAACGAACTTGATAAAGTCCTTTGGGAAAGCTCCGTGAGTGTTTTTTGTAACTTTAATGACATTAAACTACAGACAAGTTGCAAGGACATAAAACAAATGCAATAATGATGGGGAAAGAGTGTTGTAAAAACAGCTAGTTGGTGTTGAGTAGAATATCGTTTTCCATTGACTAGGAATCTCAGCATCATCAAAGATGTTTTGATTTTTTATCATCCTCATTTTCATTGTGGATGCTATTTGCTACATGTTTTTTGTTCGATGCATGAACATGAGTTTTATGCAATGATGGCTTAGTCTTGAGCTATATACAAAGCAACTCATTAGTTATTGCTCAAAGGAGATGTTTGTGCAAAATTGAACTTTTCCTCTCACCTTCGATAATTGATAATCTAAAATAAAACAAGTAGTGATATAAGGCAAAATGACTTTTTTTTAATGTACATTTGAGTCGATTACAATTAATATATTTATAAAGGCTTACGTTAAAAATAAAGGTGTTTCTTCGGTTTTGGTGAATGTTATGCATGATTGTTTGAATATAAACTGACTCCTGCTGTAGAAGAAGAAGAAGCTAATTCTCATTGAGAACTTAAAATAAACAATAACAAAATGTATTAGTAAAGTTTGTTTGTGGTTTACGACTACATAAATAATATTTGTTACGAGACCATAAATAAAAAGTTTTAAAACTTAAATAACATTGAAACCTTAGTAATATTTGGATAATTGGGGGTTGGAAGACTTTTGATCATGAAGACATCAAATCATTGTAACTGCAAAATAAACGAATATTTTTTATTAATGCTAAACGCTCTAAGTAACTACAAGATACAATAAGTAATTAAAGCTCGGCTGTTACTTTTTCATCCAAAAAGTAATTTTGTCAGCAACTAAAACTATGTAGTTCTGAGAGCAAACCAGAAAGATTTATGAGAAAATCTTTGTAGAGCGCAATAAGGTGAGCTTTTTTCAACTAGTGTTAAATAGTTATTTATCATTTATTACCACAATGCTGAAAGTCCTCCTAGTAGTTGTAGTAGATGTTGTTCCTTCAGTTGCTGTTGTGGGAGTGGATGCTATCTGTGTGAAAACAGTAGCTCTTAAATAGCTAAAGTTGTACTAATTGACCTCGTGGGGAAATCCTGATATATTGTAAAGGGATTTTTGTGCGAAGAAAGTTGTTTTTTAGTGCGAAAATCCCTTTATAATATATAAAGGTTGTCAGGCGAAGAACTTGTTTTTCGTCCAAAATTTCTGATGCATTATATAGAGATTTTTGAGCAACCAAAACAATATCTTCGCACTGAAAAAAAACAACTTTTTAGCATGAAAATTCCTCTATAGCATACAAGAAGTTTTGAGCAAAAAATCTTTTTCTTTGCAGGAAAATCCTTAAAAATTATAAAGGGATTTTCAGGCAAAGAAACAACATTTTTTCAGACAAGTAAGATTTCTGATTAGCTCAATCAGTGCAACTTTTACTATACAAGAAGCGTTGTTTTTACAAAGAAATGCGTTTTTCCACCAAAATCATCAAAAGGAACAACATCTACACAGTATGTACTCCAACTACTGGGAGGGCCCTCAGCAATAAGATGATAATAAATAATTATTTATATGACACCTATTGGTAAAAATCAACTAGTTGCACCGTGAAGTGTCAGAAAGTTGTCTCCAGGGCTTTTACCATTAATAGCACTTGGCTAATTTTTATTTTGAAGGATATTTTTCACATTGCTGAATCTATAAAATCAAAACTCTACTATCATCTAATTTTTTGTTTTTTTTTTCCAGTTCAACTTATCACTCAATTTGATGGGTAAGGATGATGAAATCAGAACAGACAAGCTTCCAACATTTGAACCATATCCCGATGAGAAAGAAAAACTTAAAAAAAACACTCGACTGCGCATATGCTTTGAAAGATTTTTCTAATTAAAACATTTCCTAACTGGCAAAAAACACTGCCAGTATACTGAACTCTTGTCATGTAAATGAAAGAATAATAATTGGAAGTTTTTAACCACATTATCTGAATCCAACACCATCGCTTTTACAGATAACTTACATGAAAACAACAGTTGAGGATGTCTATGAAAAACTTGTCCATTATCCACTACAATGTTAAAAAAAATTGCTAACAGACGACAAGTCACATCTATCAAGAGTAAAAGGAAGCCGACAAGTTCGGACTATTACAACTCAATGTGCCAAGGCTGGTGATCTTCATGGATTTTGATGAGGAAAAGCAACCGATCTTTCATCCAATCAGATTTCCTGCTACTATAACCTCTGAAAACGCTAAACAAGTAACTAGGTTAATATGAAGCAAAACACCTTCTCAGTTGCTCAACATGATCCGTATAGCAACCTTGTCACAATTTTCAGTAGCTAGTGTAGCAGTTTTGAATCTTCTCAAAGAGTGTTTCATTTAACTTTACCTAATTGAGAAATAGTAATGAACTCACAACTAGCGAGCTACAGGTATTTGCAACATGATGGATTGATGATGCGGGCTTTTTACATACCTGAAAAACACGCTGTTGACATAAAAAGAATTGAATCATGAGTTATCCTTTCACAAAATCGAAAAGTTGGTGGATTTGGAAACCTCTGACATGACTTCGTCGCATTCACACCAATGTAAGCGATGGAAGCAGCGCAAAACATTACCAGCAAACCTGATGAGTCTGAAAAATGAAATACTTTGCCGCGAATGAACTTCTCGAGAAGAGGTTGTTACTGCTTTCAGCAGGAAATGTTGCTCCTTCCAGTTTGGAATAACCTGAACTACAAGACAAGATTTGTGATGGAGGAGTTCAAGAAGATCAATACAACTCGGTCAGTGATTTATCTTTTCCATATAATATAATCTATCAATAGTAATTAATGTTTCGTCTCAATTTAGTCACAATAATTTATTTATTAAGTAATTTTTTGTTTTAGTGTAAAAAATAAAACTGCTAAGGGAATCTTAAAGAACACACTATTATCAACCAAGTCTCAGTAAAAAGTCCACTACAAATAGCAATGCGTTGATTAGTAAAATTGTACTCGAACTCTTTTCTAACGAACAAACATTTTATTTAGTCAAAGCTTGTTCATTATATGCTACTATTATTTACTTTTCTATCACATATATTATCCATTTCACTCAGGCTTCTTAAATTATTATCATATACTTTATTATGCTCGTTATCACCATTTTAATCAAATAAACATAATGCCTAATCCGCTACCAAAACAAGAGTATACAAACTAAAGGCTCGTGTCAACCACAATCTATATCGGGACGGAAACCTCCAGCATAAGCAAATAACAAACCAATAAATATTTTCCAGCACTGTGCAAATGTCAACTATCATTTACATTACTAAACGCACATACATATCTATATAAATATTATACTTTAACAGGTCTGTAAAAATTTTCATATCAAAAAACAACAATGGAACATGTTATCAGATCTGCTTTCCTATCTATGCATAAACATACTATACTAACAAAAATCATCTAAAAGCTAACAAATACATTTTTGGTAGGTCTGTAAACAATCCATCCAACAAATCTAACAATCAAAAAAGTTGTTTGGGTACGTTGGCAGGTCTTTTTTTACCGAAATCTGCTCCTACATTACTACTAATATAAGCTTGCCAATGTACACTATTACATCAGCATGCTTAATCAGTTTGTGTGGCCACTCGGACATTGTAATGATCCATCACCTAGGTACATCAGGGCATTGTTGCCACTCCTTAATAGTATTAAATAATATCATAAGAGTAAGCTACTTTTAGTGTTGTTTTTCTGCGGTTCAAGTCAAAGCTGCCATCCAATTGACACCCCTGTTAACACTTGTCACTTACTTCCACATTCCTCCCAACTCTGAGCACATGAATCTTTTTCTCTGTTGATTTTTGGTATCGTAAAAAAATTTTGAGACGCAGGTCTGTCAATTTTTTCCCTTGCTAGCACATGATCTTTTGGCTTCATGGCAGCAATTTCATGGTGTGCTAAAAGATTGATGCAAATATATAAGCACTATTAAAGCGGTTATATTCAAGCTTTTACTTTGTACATATATATATACATGTATATTTATACTTATATATGTATATCTAAAAAACTATATTACGTCTTAAAAATGTTGACATTTATATAACAATCATTATATGGTTTTTTTTAATATATTTTACCTGCTATAGAAAAGTATGCAAATGTTCAAGCCAAAAAAGGTAGCTGTGTAAACCATCAAAACACTAAATTAACATGAATAAACAATGATAGACAACAAAAATCCCAGCAACTATCAAACCATCATGCATCCATTAAAGCAAGAGTCTAAATTTAGAACCAACAGACAAGTGATCTCTGCCAGGAAACCAAGATACCATATGCCGACAGAGGGTAAAATTGAGAGACACCTGGGACTGACTTTTTTCTACAACGCTAAAAATCAACGAAGAAAAACTTAATGCGCCCGGATTAACAACAATAAAAAACTGACAGGTGTTACCTGGAGTGTAGACTGAAGGGCAGCTCTGGTTAGAACTACAACGAAACCCAAAAGTAGGCTTGAACTGCTCTTATAATACTACTTTTTGCTTAGAAGAAAAAAGTGATGATTAAAAAATACTTGTAGCATCAAAGAAAACTACAGCCAGCCCTTTTGTTTTCAAGTATGGCATCTTTAATTTAATAAAGCTGGGGGTGTTCATTGAAATTATTAAAGCTTGGTCTCATAGTCATATACATCTGTCCATAATTCATCAGCTGTAGGAAGAGTTGCAAATTCAAAGTATTTAGCTGAAGCTTTTTTAACCTTATCTCAGCAAACTTCCTTCTTTTGTTAGCTATTCTGGCAATGAATGAGCAGCAAGCTTGACTTATTTTACCACCATCAAATCTTCAGAGTGAGCTAGTCCTTACCCATGAATTAAGACTTCAAAGTCTTTTTTCTCTTGCCTTTCGAAGCTTTTCCTTTCTTCGACTAATTTTTCACCTTCTTCAGTCAGTTTGTGCCATTCGAAAAACACTATTTTACTAAAATTATCATTTTCCAAGGATCTGTGTAGCTTTTTACTTTGGTAGGCCTCCTATTAAATTTTGTCGAGAAATTGATTAAAAAAACTTTGTTTGAAAGCATGAATTATTTTGCAAAAATTTGCCAAAAGAAAAGTAGTATATTTGGTTTTAGCAGTTTCCAATGTCAAACACATGTAACCTCTAGCTTTACATCAAAAGCTTTGTGGTAGACAAGTTTACTTAGCAACGCAGATGTAAACATTTGTTTTGTTCTGCTACAGGAAGTTTGATAACTTATTGATAACGTTTTGTATATAGACAAAAAATAAGGAATAAATATAAAAAAATAAAGTTTCAATGAATGGGAATTTTGTACTTAATGGTGTTTTTCAATTATTCAACAGACAATGATTTAACGCATTCATCAATTAATTATTAGTAATCTACCTGTGAGAGACCAGCATCATCAGGGTCAGACTGTCGTTTCCTTGGCTCTTTTCTATCCTCTGATTTGACATCTCTGTGAAAGCATCATTAATTTGCTTCATAAAATAATACAGACTCTCAAAACTTCTTTCAAATAAATTTCCTCGAGGTAAAGCAAATTAAATAAATCTAATTGAGACAGTGCATGCCTAAGTGAAATAATCTAAGTGTGGTCAACTACCTTTGTCACGTGACTCTCCGGAGCCAAATGCTTGTGTGACTTAATTATAATGTATAGAAAAAAGTGTTATTTTCCACAGCTCATAACTCAACAAATGGACAAGCTAAAGCTTTAAACAACCATTCACCTGTAAGCCCACGATGTCTCCTAATGCTCTGGGAATTTCAAGCAAAAAAATACAATTCAAAGAAATGTAAAAAGTGAAGAAATACAGTGCTTTTATTACCACTTGTATAAAAAATATGAACTCAAACTACTTTCTTGTACCATTCAAATTTCATCCGAAATTTTAAGTAACATATAGCTTATATGTATAAATATTAATAACAACCAGCAGTTAATCATAATTACTAAAAGATTATAATCTCAAAATAGTTTAAATAATAATAACATAGAAATGTTCCCAAAAGTAATTATTTTTTTACAAATACCGATGAAATTAATCCTTCTTGAAAAATGAGCATGCTAGTTATTTGACATTATTTGTGGTCATTCAGATATTACTTTAGAGTAGCCTATTATAAATTATTTTTAATTTAGTCAGCTGTATATGAAAAAAAATAATAATAAATAGGTAAAATAAATAACAAAGTGTATTACTTTGAATTATTTTTTGCATATCATGCATTGCTGATTCACATCATTAACAACAACCACTGGCTTTGATGAGCAAATACTGCACTTTCAATAATATTAGCTACCATTATCTCAGTATTTGTCAAAATATTCAATTTATTTTAATGTTATTTCTTTTTTGCTACATCACCGAGTTGTACTTCGGTATTTTAGGTGTCTACTTCATATAAAGTGAAAGTGTACATTTTTGCAGTATAGGCGTGCCGACTTTAGTAAATGTGTCGCCAAACATCTTACTGTCTCGTACTGCTCAATATATAGTTATATCTCCGAACTCGAGATGACTCCTTGTCTATTTCTGGCTCCGGTGAGGTTTAAAAGTTTTAAACAAAGTTTTGCTGCAAGTTTCAGCTTAATACAATAAATATTAGTAGTAATATATGAGCAGATCTCCCTACCAAGTGTTTTTTTGTGGATTACACCTAGGGGTGAAAGCAATGGGTTACGGCGTTGGATGGATTCGCCGAGTTAATATTGTTTTTCATTTGAGGGGTATTTGAGTGGCATTTAAGTGGCATTTGAGTTTTGATTATTTTTTTTACTTAATTTGAACTTATATGTCATATAGAGTTTATATTGTATTTCATTTGAGGGGCATTTGAGTGGCATTTGAGTGGCATTTAAGTGGCATTTGAGTTTTGATTATTTTTTTACTTGATTTGAACTTATATGACATATAGATTTTGAATGTATGGCATTCAAGTTTTGATAATTTTTTTACATAATTATATACATACTTGAGAGAAAGAAAGAGATAGAGGAG
Organism: Cryptosula pallasiana; assembly: GCA_945261195.1. Classification (NCBI taxonomy): domain Eukaryota; kingdom Metazoa; phylum Bryozoa; class Gymnolaemata; order Cheilostomatida; family Cryptosulidae; genus Cryptosula; species Cryptosula pallasiana. The sequence continues at coordinate 26,629,653 of OX183134.1, read as the reverse complement.
AGAGAGGGAGGAGAGAGGGAGAGAGAGAGGAGAGAGAGATTTTTTAGTTTTCTATACATTCATGGTTAATTATGGACGTATTTATGGATATATTTATATCTACATAGAGAGAGGAGATATATCTACATTGAATAAATATATTGATTAAAAATGAAAATTATATGATTATATACTTGATTACATAATAAGTAGGGAAAATCTTCCTATATAATATAGCTAGAGTCAGTAAATACTAAGTTATACAAAGCAATACAACTTGTAATGACAATCAATGCATTCATACATACATACATATGGTATCTTGAGAGAGAGAAAGAGAGAGAGGAGAGAGATCTTTTAGTTTTCTAGCAATTAATGTATATATGGTCAATTATGTACATATTTATGGGTAAATTTATATCTACATAGAGAGAGAAGAGAGGAGATATATCTAAATTGAATAAATACATTGATTAAAAATGAATCATTATATGATTATATACATTTATTACATAATAAGTAAGGAAAATCTCCCCACATAATAAAGCTAGAGTCAGTAAATACTACGTAATACAAAGCACTACAACTTGTAATAAATACAAAGTAATAACAGTTAATGCATAGTTTGTTCCTTTACAATGATGTCTTTGATGTAGTGATGTTATATCTTAGGAAGGAAGACTTCTGTTCTATGTGCTTTTAATTTCGTAATAAACTAAAATAAAAAAATTATGTATTAGTATAGAATGATTAAGCAAAAATGTAAAATAATTACATGAATTTGAATTATAGTTCTAGTTACATTGGATAGTTTACATTATTAGAAAAGGGAAATAACTCACCAAGTTACATTGTTCAACTTGTTCTTTCTTGAGCATTATTTTCACCAAGTGCTTTTGATTCTCTTTCATCTATCTAAAACAAAACAAAAAATACTTGCTTTATAAATATGTTGTAAAAAAATACACTAATTACACCAAAAAAGTGCTTTTTTTTACCTGAAAAAATGTATATGTTCAACATTTTGTTGTAAAAACTACGCTAATTACACCCAAAAAGTTCTTTTCTTTACCATGAAAATGTATATATTCAGCATTTTGTTGTAAAAAATACACTAATTACATCAAAAAAGTCCTTTTTTCACCTAGAAAACGTATATATTCAGCATTTTGTTTAATTTATGGTAAAAATTAGTAAAACTCACCTATAGTGATATGATTGCTTTGAGTTATAGATTAGCTTTTTTAACTCTTGTTCTGGACAGTTTTTTTCAGCATCATCGAAATATAATATAAGTAATTTTTAGAGTCTTCATTGGTTTGGTATCATCTAAGTAGGTGATAGATCTTGAAAGAAATTCTTGCTGTGTTGGAGAAGTGTGCTGTCTTCAGAATCCATGTAGTTTGAGTCTTCATTGATTTGGTATCATCTAAGTAAGTCGTAGATCCTGAAAGGAATTCTTGCTGTGTTGGAGAAGTAGACTGTCTTCAAAATTCATGTAGTTTGAGTCTTCATTGGTTTGGTATCATTTAAGTAGGTGGTAGATCTTGAAATGAATTTTTGCTGTGTTGGAGAAGTATGCTGTCTTCAAAATTCATGTAGTTTGAGTCTTCATTGGTTTGGTATCATCTAAGTAGGTGGTAGATCTTGAAAGGAATTTTTTCTGTGTTGGAGAAGTATGCTGTCTTCAAATCCATCTAGTTTGAGTCTCCATTGATTTGGTATCATCTAAGTAAGTCGTAGATCTTGAAAGGAATTCTTGCTGTGTTGGAGAAGTCGACTGTCTTCAAAATTCATGTAGTTTGAGTCTTCATTGGTAGGTGGTAGATTGTGTGTAGTAGATGATGCTTCTCCGCTTGCTATTGAAGAACTGGATGCTTTCTGTGTGAAAACAGTGGCTCTTAAATAGCTAAAGTCGCACTGATTAAACCTTATGAATCAGCATTTTTTCCAATGCTTTCGCGGGAATAAAAACTGTTTATTCCCGCGAAAGCAAGGGTTTCCATTCGCGTGAAAATAAATTATTTATTCCCGCGAAAGCAACGGTTTCTATTCGCGTGAAAATAAACTATTTATTCCCGCGAAAGCAACAGTTTCTATTCGCGTGAAAATAAACTATTTATTCCCGCGAAAGCAACAGTTTCCATTCGCGTGAAAATAAATTATTTATTCCCGCGAAAGCAACAGTTTCTATTCGCGTGAAAATAAACTATTTACTCCCGCGAAAGCAACAGTTTCTATTCGCGTGAAAATAAATTATTTATTCTCGCGAAAGCAGCGGTTTCTATTCGCGTGAAAATAAACTATTTATTCCCGCGAAAGCAACAGTTTCTATTCGCGTGAAAATAAATTATTTATTCCCGCGAAAGCAACAGTTTCTATTCGCGTGAAAATAAACTATTTATTCCCGCGAAAGCAACAGTTTCCATTCGCGTGAAAATAAATTATTTATTCCCGCGAAAGCAACGGTTTCTATTCGCGTGAAAATAAACTATTCATTCCCGCGAAAGCAACAGTTTCTATTCGCGTGAAAATAAACTATTTATTCCCGCGAAAGCAACAGTTTTTATTCGCGTGAAAATAAATTATTTATTCCCGCGAAAGCAACAGTTTCCATTCGCGTGAAAATAAATTATTTATTCCTGCGAAAGCAACGATTTCCATTCGTGTGAAAATAACTTATTTATTCCCGCGAAAGCATTGGGAAAATTGCTGATTCATAGGGTTTAATCAGTGCGACTTTAGCTATTTAAGAGCCACTGTTTTCACACAGAAAGCATCCAGTTCTTCAACAGCAAGCGGAGAAGTATCATCTACTAAAGCTACTAGGAGACCATCCAGCATCAAGGTAAGAAATGCTAAAATAATTATTTTTCTTTAGTTAATTAAATCATCTGGCTCTAAGTGGTGATAAGGTAAAAAATAATTGATAATTATTTAACACTAGTAGAAAGCTCTAATTATTTATTTTTAAAATAAATAATAGACAATTATTTAACACTAGTTGAAAACCTCAACTAGTTGCGATACGGAATTGTCCTCCATTTTAGCCTCTAGACATAAATTTAACTTTACTAGATAATTTTATACCCATAGTGTCTAAGCTGTTCGCTCGCAAGAACGCAAGCTGTGTCATTGACAAATCTGTCTGTTTGTCCAAGCGATTTCAATTATTTATTAATAAAAATATGAACTCTCAACTGGAATTCACTCCTAGGTAATTTATCTTTACTAGATAACTTTATGATCTTTAAAATTAATTACAAAAAATTAAACAAAATATTTGTTTTTTTCAGAATGAATACTCAAGACCTTCTCCTATCTTTGATATGCCAGAAAGTCAATTGGTGGTTGATGAACCGGAATCCCAACAAGATTTTACTTCATTCACATATCTGCTACTAGGAGAGCAACCAGCATCAAGGTAAGAAGTGCTAAAATAATTATTTGTCTGTAGTTAATTAAATCATCTAGTTGTTTGGAACTAGTTTTTTATTATTATTTTATTATTTAGATCACTACAACCACTAGGAGGACTCTAAGTAGAGTTAAGGTAAAAAGGCTCTAATTATTTATTTTTACAATGAATAATAACTGTTTTATGCTGATAATGAAGTAAAATAATACAATATTGAACGTTTTAATCATTTTTTGGTTGTAAAGTTCAAAATCGACCTGTAGTTCAAGACATCATTTAATATGTTAACCTATTAATTCTCTCGGACATACGGCAATTCTGTCAATCAATGTCAAAAAACTGCGATCTTGAGCGGAAACAGGATAGGTTCCATGAGCATAAAATTATCTAGGAGAGATACTTCTATGGTCAAGAGAACGACTCCATATCGTAATAGGAGGATAACTCCATAGTGCAACTAGTTGAGTTCTTCAACTGGTGTTAAATAATAATTTTAATCACTTACCTTAATACAGAAAGTCTCCTAGTAGTTGTAGTAGATGTTGATACTTCAGTCACTGTTGTTGGAGTGGATGCTTTCCATGTAAAAGCGATGCTTCTTATATAGCTAGGTTGTACTAGGTTGTACTAGGTACCGATTGACACGAGCTGATTCCAATGAAAAGCCTTTATAATATATAAGGTCTTTACGGGGAAAACTCACGCAAAAACTAAAATAAAAAAACATTCTTCGCGGGAGTTTTCCGTCTTATATGTTATAAAGGCTTTACGCAAAAAACTCACGCGAAAACCAAAACTATATAAAAACTTCTTCGCGGGAGTTTTCCTTCTTATGCGTTATGACAGCTTTATGCAAAAAACTCACGCAAAAACGGAAAAATGAAAAAAACTTCTTCGCGGGAGTTTTCCTTCTATGTACTATAAAGGCCTTACGCGGCAAAACTAACGGAAAAAAAAAATTCCGTGAGTTTTCTGCATAAAGCCTTTATAACATAAAAGAAGGAAAACTCCCGCGAAAGAATTGTTTTGTATTTCCCGTTTTCGCGTGAGTTTTCCGTGTAAAGCTTTTATAGTATATAGAAGGAAAACTCCCGCGAAGAGAATTTTTTTACTGTTTAACTTTTCGCGTGAGTTTTCCGCGTAAAACCTTTATGACTTATAAGAAGGAAAACTCCCGCGAAGAATTTTTTTTTAGTTTCGGTTTTCGCGTGAGTTTTCCGCGTAAAGACCTGCTTATATATTATAAAGGCTTTTCATTGGAATCAACTCGTGTCAATCGGTACCTAGTACAACCTAGCTATATAAGAAGCACCGCTTTTACACGGAAAGCATCCACTTCAACAACAGTGACTGAAGGATCAACATCTACTACAACTACTAGGAGACTTTCTGTATTAAGGTAAGGAATAATAAATAACTATTTAACACTAGTTGAAGAACTCAACTAGTTGCACTATGGAGTTATCCTCATCTTACGATATGGAGTCGTTCTCTTGACCATAGAAGTATCTCTCCTAGATAATTTTATGCTCATAGAACCTATCCTGTTTCCGCTCAAGATCGCAGTCTTTTGGCATTGATTGACAGAATTGTCGTAGGTCCGAGAGAAAAAATAGGTTAGCCTTAAATGATATCTTGAACGACAGGTTGATTTAGAACTTTACAGCCAAAAAATGATTACAACTTTCATTATTGTATTGTTTTACTTTATTATCAACATATAACAGTTATTATTCATTGTATTTAATATGAAAAATAATTTTTACTGATGATGATTATTATTCTTATTATTACTATTGTTAATATTATTGTGATTTCATTTGGTTTTCATTGTTACTTTATTGAATTTTGTTCAAGTCTTGTGATCTAAATAATAAAAGAATAATAAATATTTATTTACCACTAGTTGAAAAACTTACCTACTTGCACTATGGAAAAAATAGCCTCCTACAACCAAATCCGTTTGTGTTACAAACCCTGTCTTTGGATATTGATAAAAATGTTATCTTCTTTGTATTATGATTAAATAATAATAAATAGCTCACATTTTTTAAAATATTTCTTATTTTTTGTCTTTTTAGATTGGATAGTTAAGATGGCAATTTTTGTATTTTGTAGACACGATGCCTACTTTGGACTCTTGTTTGAGATAAAACGCAGCAGCAGTAAAGACTATAAAACATCTGGATCAGATCCAATTGAAGTAATTGCAGATAACTAAAGGAATAACATGTACTACGGCATACAGAGTGAACAAGGTGTGTGTAGATTATTACTCAGTCTCATTACACTACTATTACTAAGAATTATTGTAGGTGTTGGATAAAGGATTAAGCAGTAATGTATTAGCAAGCATTAGCAATAAACATAGACTTTTCAACAATGACATTAACCAAAAAAAATAGTATAACAAAGTCATGTTTGAGCTAATAAGTTGTTGCTAAGATGTTTGAATTAACAACTAGGTAGCTAAAATAAGTTTTTCATGAGGATCTCCTGACAGTTGTGATTCCTTGAGTGGTGAGCAGACTTTTAAATCTACTGTAGTTATCTTTTGTTGATCTTATTGAGTCTTTATCAGTTAGTACATCTTGCAACAAATTCTTTGATAGCTTAGCGCTAAGCCATCTTCCCTTGAGTTTTATCCTGTCAGTATCCAGATCGTATTTTCCAGAATCTCTCAATTGATACAATATTTTTACACCTAACGCTTGATTGTCTTTACTAGCTGTCATGTCGGATACTTTCTTTTTAAACTCTTCTAATTGTTGCATCATTCTCTCCAAATCTCTATTGCTATCATCGTCAATTGTGTTTCTATCAAACGATGATGGTGAGAGCTTTGGTGTTTTAGCAAAGCTCCAGCTCTTTGGTTGCTTGTACTCTCCCCTAATTGTTCCAACATCACTCCGATAGGTTTTTGTGCTTTGAAAATTTTCATTTGTCTTTTTGCGCTCAAGCAACTCGTTTTTGATTCCCATTACTATTTCATTCGTTTCAACCAAAATATTCTGGATTTTCTCGATATCTCTCACCATTTTGTCTTTTGTCGGGTTGTCATACAATGATGACGCAAACTTGTCTTGGTCGGTTGATTTAGCCCCACTGATCTTTTCCATCAAACTATGATACTCCTCTTCTGGTATAGCAAAATAACGTTCATCATATTTTAAAGGCGGAAGATTCATTTTGTATTGATATTAAAACCTGTGCAATCAGGATGATTATAGGGTCTAAAAAAAGCTACCTCTCCCAATCTGCATTAAAATTTGTTGTTTGTCAGCAATCAGTGTTTGTACCTCCTTAAAGCGCTACTACCTAATAAACTGAGTTGTGTACTGATTAGTTTTTTGTAGCTCTTTTTTGAAGCCTCTTCTCTCCTCTACCAAATACTCCTCTCTCCTCTCTTGCAGTTATTTCCCAAATACTGTAAATTTTAACCATCTAGAGGACTAATTTGGTGATTTTCCAACATATTTTATAGCATTCAATATAGTTATTATGTCATAAATGTATATTATTCAATCTAGATATAAATATATCCATAAATATGTACATAATTATCCATATATACATGGTTGTATAAAAAACTAAAAAATCTCTCTCTCCTCTCTTCTCTCTCCTCTGTACATAGCTATAAAATGTTAATATGGACATGAATTTGGACATGCGCATGTTCATAAATATGAACATAGGTATGTACATAAATGGACATGAATATGGACATGTACATAAATGGACATGAATATGGACATGAATATGGACATGTACCTATTCATGTCCATTTATGCACATGTACATGAATATGGACATGTGCGTATTTACTGACTCTAGCTATATTATATAGGAAGATTTTCCCTACTTATTATGTAATAAATGTATATAATCATACAATGATTCATTTTTGATCAATATATTTATTCAATGTAGATAGATCTCCTCTCTCCTCTCTCTATGTAGATATAAATATACCCATAAATATGTACATAATTAACCATATATACATGAATGTATAGAAAACTAAAAAATCTCTCTCCTCTCTCTCTTTCTTTCTCTCATGATACCATATGTATGTATGTATGCATTGATTGACATTACGAGTTGTGGTGCTTTGTATTACTTAGTATTTACTGACTCTAGCTATATTATATAGGAAGATTTTCCCTACTTATTATGTAATCAGGTATATAATCAGATAATGTTTCATTTTTGATCAATATATTTATTCAATGTAGATATATCTCCTCTCTCTCTATGTAGATATAAATATACCCATAAATATGTGCATAATTAACCATATATATATATATGAATGTATAGAAAACTAAAGAATCTCCCTCTCCTCTCTCTCTCCCTCTCTCCTCTCTCTCCCTCTCTCCTCTCTCTCCCTCTCTCCTCTATCTCCCTCTCTCCTCTATCTCTTTCTTTCTCTCAAGATACCATATGTATGTATGTATGTATGTATGTATGTATGTATGTATGTATGTATGTATGTATGTATGTATGTATGTATGTATGTATGTATGTATGTATTGATTGTCGTTACAGGTTGTAGTGCTTTGTATTACTTAGTATTTACTGACTCTAGCTATATTATATAGGAAGATTTTCCCTACTTATTATGTAATCGATGTATATAATCTTATAATGTTTCATTTTTGATCAATATATTTATTCAATGTAGATAAAACTCCTCTCTCCTCTCTCCTCTCTCTCTTCTCTCTCCTCTCTCTCAAGATGCCATATGAGTTCGAATTATGTAAAAAAATTATCAAAACTTAAATGCCATACATTCAAAATCTAGCTGCCATATGAGTTCAAATTAAGTAAAAAAATAATCAAAACTCAAATGCCACTTAAATGCCACTCAAATGCCACTCAAATGCCTCTCAAATGAAATACAATATAAATCGGCGAAATCATCCAACGTCGTAACTCATTGCATAACCCCCAAGACCTAATCCACAAAAAAACACTTGGTAGGGAGATCTGCTCATATATTACTACTAATATTTGTGCTAGATTAAACCAAAAATGTTCAAAGAGGTATTACGGCAATAAAAGAATTTATGCAACAAATATTGAATGTAGGCATGAAAACTATTTCAACCAATGATGACTTAAATCAGTTTTTTAAAGTTTTGCTCCAGTGGAATTGTTCTTAAATAAAATTGCGCTCGAAACAGCTGAACAAAATTTGATTACTTCGCTTGGCTGTAAAAAAAATCACTAAAATAATCTACTGGCCAATTATCACAGAGAGAAGTGAAGTTAGTTCTGCTAGCCAGTGTTAGGTTTTTTTTGTCAGTAACATAAATAAGAGAAATAATATTGAAAAGTGCACCAGAATTGTTGAGGTTCAATGCAATAACAATATATTTCTTAAAGGGCTTAGGACGGGCTTTTCAAGACGCACTTTGCGTGTAGAGTTGTTTTCTCATCAAGCATTGTAAAATTATTGAGAAAACTCACTCGCGTCGATAGAACATCAATAGGTATCATGTAGAGGTCTATGGAGGTCTATGACGATGCGTTCGGCAGAAGGGACTATCTGCATAATGATATTATATAGTATATTACAGCAAGTAGTTTGCACCATTTTTGTTACTTTTTCAGTTCCAAACTACTTTTCAAAAAGCTTAATTATTATTATTTAGTGCTTTTGAAGTTTTTTCTTGGAAAGATAGCCGGTATTTCAGATTTAATTATTATCGTTGTTGTAAAAAAACAACGCCGGAAATACAATTTCGGCAATGTTTTTTTTCACCTAGTATTATCATGAAAGTATACTAATGTTATTGTTTGATTAATTTTTCACTTGAAAATTATTATTTTGATAAAAAAATTCATTATTTCTTTTGATTTTGATGACAAACACTATCACGTGAACGCCAGTGTATACATAATAGCGAGCTTACCAAAGATAAAACATATTGCTGACTTGAGAAAAACAGCTCCAAAAAAATTAAAATTTGTTGCAATATCATTTTTTGCAATCAAAAGAGTCTCTGCACAAAACTAATATCTAGGACGCCCTATTTCTATGCGAACAAGCCAAATTTTTGAAAACTCGCTTTATAGCTCTATATAACTTGGTGCGTCTTCGAGAAAAAAAGGCGTCTTGGCAAGTGCTGACTGCGTCTATAGGAATCGTCTTACTGGTGAGAGGGCAACTCCAGATAATTTTTCTGAACACATTTTAACCTCAGAAAGTTTAAATTAAATCAAATCCTCTTCAAATTAGGCGTCATAGGCCCTTTAAGTTTCTTGAGTTCTGAAGTTTATTTTGAAGTTTGAACAGTAAAATGTGTGATGATTTGGTTTATACCTTAGATGAGGTGATGCAAGATCTGTATGTACAGTTGGGAGATTGGGTAAATCTTCAGTCTTCTTTGCAATAAGATCGCGTTTAGCGGTTGTTGAAGCAACTGGGGATGAGTGCGGATTATTGTAATATAAATAACTTGTGCCTACTGTGTCTCCTGAAACAAAGAAAGTTAAATATTGATGTTCAGTAACTCTATGCGATCACATGAGCACAAAGGAAAATCATGTGATGCAGCTGCAATCTAGGCAGCCTTTATTTATATCTATGCTCTTTTTTATGACTATGCAATCAAGCTACTCTTTTGCTGTCACAAAGAGTTATTATGTAATCCATTTTATATATAAGCTGGCTGACACTCCTTGTAAATCAGAGCAGGAAAAGAACTCAGCCAGGCTAGATAAAGAATACTGAACCCTCTATACTTCACTACTTCTTTATTGCAAGCTTTGAAAGATACCTGCTCTGCAATTGCCCAGTACGACACAAGGAGTGCCGGCCTGTAAAGGCCCAATGCTCAAAACAGTCTACCACCCGGCTAGTCTGACTACGCTGAGCAGATATTGATAGAACCAGTCAGTGGTTGTGTACAAGTCAGCAGCCTGAGGTCTAGTACAGGTGAATGCTACCAGCAACTCACTACTCGACTCAGAAATCCTGTACATTATTACCTAACAATAAACCATACAAATCAACTGGTTTCTAACAGCTTACTTTGGTTTTATTTGTTATAGCATATGTATTCTTTTAGTGATGGCTTAAAAATTAACCAGGGAAAGTTTATCAGTTGAAGTTTTATTTTCAAATTAATTTTGTTCACCTGCGAAGCAACAAAACTCCACATTCCTAACTACAAGACTCTCATCATGCAAATCAAGTTATATCAGAAAAAAACACTTATAATGTGCAGGTAAACAATGCTGGTAAAGCAATTAACCGAAGCAAAGATATATTGAATACTAAAAACAGAAACTAACAAACAAAGAGTAAAGAATAGTAAGCATTATATTAAACTATGTATCTAGCATCTCCTACAGCTGTATAAAACTCCCAAATTAGCACTGCTTAAAATGTTATACTTGTTGCTAGTTTTCAAAACGCTGTGCCTAAAATGTCAGTGACAATTCAAGAAAATTACAAAAACAGTATAAATTTAACAATATTTTTTTATCCTTGCGCTTGCATCTACACAGCTTATCATCTCCAACTATCAACACATACAAACAATGTCTCTGGTTTCAGCTAGTTGGTCACCAATTGACGCATTCCAATTAACAATAACTAAAATATGTGACCTAAAAACTAATTATTCCAGCCCGGCGTGGAGTGAAATGAGTAGTTATTTTCATTGCTCTCATTACCAGAAAACTAGTCGTAACAAAAAGTTATATTTACAAATAGTTACAGTAGATCAAATCAACGGGACTGTGCAATTTTATTAATAAAGTAAATGCAAACTTAATTAAAGCGCTTTCCAATTTTATATAACATTAGTAGTATAATACGAGCAGATCAAGCCACCTGGGTTTTGATTGGGGGTGCGATCCGAGATGTTCACTCAACATCAGTATTTATTGTATGATTTATTAGTGTAAGTGAATGATGACAGTTGCGCTATTGTTGCTCTGGTCATTTTTCTATCTCTTTTCTTACCTGTGGCACATTAAATTTTTGCTCTCCTGAATTATTTAGTATTAGTTAAGCAGATCAGATCACTTACGTTACTTGGCCATTCAATTTAGAGTTACCCTCTGCAGCTAACCTCTGATTTACAGACCCTGTTAACATGCTGTTTTTGTGCATTTGTATTTAGTTACAAGTTTTGTTAAATTTATCTGTAGTATAATATAATAGTTGAAATGTTAATAATAATTGTTATAAAATTCGAGTTTTGATAACATATTAGCAATAGATATGAAAAAATTTTGTGTCCATGTTCATGTTCATGTCCATGTCCATATTCATGTTCCTATTCATGACCATATCCATTTACGTACAAGTACATGTCCATGTTCATGTCCATTTATGCTCATATACACGGCCATGTCCATTTATGTACATGTCCATATTCATTTACGTGAACATATACATCTCCATCTATGTACATGTACACATCCATGTATGTCTATGACCATATCCATATTCAATTATACCCATGTTCATTTATATCCATTTTGATTATATAAACATTACTTTGACTAACAATTATCACAATGAGCTAAAATATGTATATATTAAACAGTATGAGATAGAAAAGTTTAAGATATAGAGTCGTTTTCTTTTTTATAAGCACTGGTAAGTTCCGTTGACACTCCATCGGAACATACTCGTTTTTTAGCGTAACAATATGTGAGTCCTCGTTATATTTGTCTGTAAGTTAACATCTTTCCAACTTTTATTACGAAACCGCGATTGTTTCCTTTAAAAAGTCTTTTTTATGCTCAACACATTCAGATAACTGGGTTTGTTTAACCCTTATGATTTCGTAAAAATCCTCCGATATATCCTCCATAGAAATGAATTAGTGCCCTCTGATGCAGAATGAAACTTCTCCGGCACCTTTGATGTGCTTGACTTTTGTATGCTTTTCCTTGTCAGTGATTGTCTTTCCATGGGCTGCGTTTCCTACCAATATACTGGTAGTGGCAAGCAACTATTGACTAGGATCCCTATCTCCCATTCTTCTAGTATCTGAAACTGATGTCCCAAAAGCCTCAAAAGCCTTCCTATCAGCTGATAGATTTTAGTAATTTTTAATCCCAGTTTCAAGTACCACTTTAACAACGAACTCATTAGTAACATCTTCCCTCCAAACACGCTTCCAACTAGTGAGGGTTAATGAGTTTTTAGAAATCTTTCCGATTCGGCAAAGTCTTTCATCGATCAAGTGCTCTCTGCCTATCATCGTGTTTTTTAAAAGTTGGAGTCATTTCAGAAAATTTATCTTCTTGTTCCTCTGGGACTTTGATATCTCAATCGATGAATCCAAAGAAGTCTTCTGATCGAACTGTTTCCACTCTCTCACATATTTCTTGTAAGTCCCATTCTTTTGAAAACAGGTAAATAACATCCGTCTAATTATTGATTTTACAAATATTTGTGCTAATCTGTAAATGAATAAAATACTATTAAAATCTGAAAAAAATTGATCTAAAAACATGAAGCAACAAAAACTAATCAATTATTTATAATAAGAATAATAACCCAATTGTTGTCTCTCTGACAAAAAACAATTTTGACAATGCCAAGACTTTGTCTTGAGAGCAAACCAACTCGACCCTTGGAGTACATCATCTTTACAATGCAAACTACCTAAGCACTATTAATAATAAATAATCAGAATCCTCCCGTTGTCTCTCTGACAAGAAAAAGTAATTTTGTCAATGAAATAGACTTTTTAGTTTGACGAACAAAACCGATCGGGTTCTAGGAGTACATCTCCACAGAACGAACTAAGCAGAACAGAACATAGATGTTGTCTCTCTGAAAAAAAGGTAATTTTGTCAAACACCAAAGACTTCGTAGTCTTGAGAGTAAACCGCATGGGTTCAAGGAGTACTCCTCCACAACGCATCTAGTTGAGTTTGCCAACTAGTGTTAAATAATTATTTTTTATTTCTCTTCTTATCACTGAGATTCCTCCTAGGAGTTCTAGTAGTTGTTGTTCTCTCAGTCGCTGTTGTTGGAGTGGACGCTTTCTGTGTAAAAACAGTGGTTTTTAAATAGCTAAATTTGAACCAAATGACCAGACCTGAAAACCAATGAAAAGTCTCATGCGAAAAATGCTTTATAATATATAAGAAATTGAACAATTTTTTTCTCTTTGTGCAAAACTTTTATATATGTTATTAAAAAGCTTTCGCGTAAAAAAACTTCTTTCATTCGCAAATTTTTTATATATTATAAAGGGATTTTGGCAGAAAAAAATATTTTTTTATTTGCACAAAAATTCTTATATACTATAAAGGTACTTTGGGATGAAAAAGATGTTTTTTATTTATGCTAACTTTTTATATATTATAAATAAATTTTTATGCGGAAAACGTTTTATTAATTTGCTTGTAACTCTTATGTATTACAATGCGATTTTTGTGCAAAAACTTTTTTTTACTTTTACAAAATTCATATATATTACAAAGGGACTTTCGAGAAAATATTTTTTTAATTGCGAAATTTTTTTGTATATAATAAAGGGATTTTTTCAGCAAAGAAAACTTTCTTTATTCGCCCGAAATTCTCGCGAGAAAGTGTTTTCGATATTTGCTCGAAACTTAAATATATTACAAAGGAATTTTCACGGGAACGGTATTTTTTCCATTTATGCGAAATTTATCTATATTATAAAGGGATTTTCTTGAGAAGAAAACAGCATTTTTTCAGTCAAGTAGGATATAAAGCAGTTTTTGCGCGAGCATTCTCATTAATTGTAAGCTTGGCTCAATCAGTGAAACTTTGGCTATTCAAGAAGCGCTATTTTTACACACAAATGACCACTCCAACAGTAGCGTCTAAGGAAAAAACATATACTACAGTATCTACTACACCTACTAGGAGGACTCTCAGCAATAAGGTAATAGTCAATAAATAATTATTTAACACTAGTTGGCAAAAATCAACTAGTTGTGCCGTGGGGTGACATCATCAGCATTTTAATTATTTATTATCAATTGTATTTAGGTAGTTTGAACTCTGGAAAGAGCTTGCTCATAGAACCTAGTTAGTTTGCTCTCAGGAAAAAGTATTTGATATTGAAAAATTGACTTTTTCTCAGAAAAGCAATGACCAGTTTCTAGTTATTCTGTATTAGGTGTAGTTGTATAAATTACGATGTTTACTAAAAAAAATTATACATATTATTTTATTATTTATATTAATACAAACAATGCTGTTTGCTTTTTAGATTGTCATGGATGAAAGTTCTGAATCAGTCATTAGCATAACTCCAAAAGATATCAAATCCAAACCAACCAAAACAATCGCTAAGAGAAAACATGTTGTTGCGAAAGAAACATCAACAAAATGCAAGCTCTTCCCAAGTTGTTTATTTCTACAAAACAAATCTGTAAAGAGCAGGATTTTAAGGAAGATATCTCCGATTCGGACAAAGTTTCAAAGTTTACCAAAACTCTCTAAAGGTGGAACGCAAGGAAATTGCAGAAGATCGAAACTTACCATGCCCTAAAAAGTATCGACGCTTTAACCATGATGGTGGCTGTTGCTGTCGATAGCAACACTGGCATCTTTGGGGATTACTTTGTTCTCACATACTATGACAAAACGGATGTGAGACAACTTCAGAGAGTTGTTTGCCGAAGTAGAATTGTTGAAAGCTTCAATCTTTCAATTTACTCATTACTTTGCATTGTCGTTTACTTGAATGAGCTTCAGAACCCTAAAGAGGAAAATAGTACTTGCATCGAGCTCAAACTCATCAGCACAAAAAACTTGAGATTGGGAGAAGTTGCTGCTGAAGCTGAACGATTTAAAAATATGACCAGGGATGAGCTCAATCTCAGCTACAACATAGATTATCTCGCTAACTTCAATGAGTGCTCAGTTTTTCCTTACATCGACTTTGTTGAGAGATTCATGCAGCATCATTTCAATAGAGAAGATTCTGCCATATCTTGCATCTAATATGTCTTGGAAAAAAATGGAAAGAGAGAGTTGAGAACGCTTCTCATACCAAGCAGATATGTTGAAGATGCTAGAAAATGTGCTCCAGGTGTAATGATTTACAAAGGAAGGAAAAAGTAAACCAATGGAAATTCGTAGCACAATGTAGTCTTCCTCTCCACATTAAGTAGCACTGAATGGGAGCAACATCATAATCATGAAAGATGCGCTGAAACGTTGTCAAAATCTGCTACAAACCAGGAAATTCCAGATCTCCTGAAAGACGATTTTGCGGAGATCGAAGGGGTTCTCAGCATTGATGATACCATTTCGAGTGTTTGTTGTTCAGCTATTATTTTTAATCACTATATTATAGAAATTTCATCGAGTTCTTATGAACTTTGTCATATCTACCGCTAATATGTTATCAAAACTTGGATTTTATAGCAATTATTATAAACATTTCAACTATTATGTTGTACTGCAAATAAATTTAACAAAACTTGCAACTGAGCTACACAGATGCATAAAAACGATATGTTAACAGGGGTTGTAAATCTAGCATTAGCGCCAGAGGGTAACTCTAAATTGAATCGCGAAATAATATGGGTGACGTAACCTGCTTATCTTATACTAAAAAATTAAGGAAAGGAAAAAGTTCATGTGCCAAAGGTAAGAAAAGGGATACAAAAATGACAATAGCAACAATAGCTCAGCTGTCTTCATTTATTTACACTAATAGCCACACAATAAATACTGATGTCGAGTAAACATCTCGGATCGCATCCCCAATAAAAGTCTAAGTTGCTTGATTTGCTCATCTTATACTACTAATATTGTAGACCTGTTTGCTACCTTGACAGATAAAAAATAAGATGCGTCGCTGAGTAGACAACTTGAGCTCAAAGCAACCTTCTGCTTGTCCATAGCTCCTAATTCAACATCTCGTTTTAATCCATAAAGTAGTTTTTATGCATGATGACATACATTTGTCCATAAATTGAGTAAAATCCTAAAAAACCAAATGGTACTAAACTACATCCTCTACTAGATAACTTCTACTAGGTACACTATTGCCTGGTCTATTACTCATTATTTCAATATAAATGATACAAAAAGACTAAATTACAGCGATAGTTATAAATAGTGATTCATTAACAGATGCAGTAACATGATAGACTATTCAATATTAGCGTTAAACTGTTGAGGTGGGTCTTAAATCTTTCCCACTTGGCTTTAACCTTGATGCCGTGCTACTACAGCCAGTTGCAATGTTTGGTTGTACAGAAATTGCTCGCATGCATTTTCCCCTGTGCAATGCAATTGCTTCCTGGTGATTTTTTACGAAATGTTTCGGCTTTCAAATTAAACAGAACTTTTTGTAATGTGGAAGTTCCCGTTGTTGAGTGTCCTAAGGTGTCAATCCCTAATTTTGGTCATGCGGCAAGGTTTTGTGGACCTATCTGACCAGTTACGACGGTAGTTTTTGATGGCTGTTTTCTGTTAGGTTTTTCCGTACATAGTATATTTTATTGTTGCACCAATTGATGCATATTACTAGTAAAATATAAGCCAATCTCTAAGGGAGTGAGTGGGATAATCAATTTCTCCTGGTCCTAAAAGCGCCTTTTTGTGCATCAGGTGCCAGGATAACCTGTTAGTTACATTTTATGCCCACCAGGTTTAGAGTCTCAGTTTGCAGATTTGTATTGTGGATTTAAGGAGCAGTTGGTTGTTATGAACTTACAGTGTTTTGATTAATAAGAATATGAATGCAATGGGCGCGTTAATTATTTAGGTGAGCGCAATATGGAACCCTAGGAGTATTTTTGTGCAGTGAGTCAATTGTTAGGTTTGAACCCTGGTTTGTATCATGGTTTTGATTGTTGTTTGAATACTATCATATGTTGATACAAACCGATGTGGCAATTTACAGTAAAGCAAAAGGAGATTGTATTATAAAACTATTGAGAAACAAAATGTCGAGTAAAGACGATGTAGAGGTGGGAACGATGAGTGATGGTTGATGGTAGTGAATGTGACTTTGTAGACAATGTTGTGCTAACTTCGAAACGAAAAGTGCTATAAGCTATAATAATAGTGTTATTTATTTTCGCTTTTCTACTTTTGGAGGTGTTTATCGAATCTATTTTCTACAAATACACTATTGAACAAATACAAATGACAAAGAGTTTTCCCAATCACATCACAAATGGAATTTTATCTGAATGAGGATCATCTAACTCATTATAGAGCTCACTGTCAAACACTTTGATGTGAGATGGCGTTCGATGTTTACGGCGGTATCGCCAGGCCGAAGGGTTCTGGCAAGACCCAGGCAATTTTACGAATGGTTAAAGCTAGTCAAACTATAGCTTATCCTCTACTAGTGGAAATACAACACTGCTACGGTGCTAATCAAAATGCCTTTGACGATGTTTTGGAAGTGATATTTCATGAATAAATTATTGATACAGCAACGAATTTTCTCGAGATGGACAAAACAGATAATTGATAATTGATGATCTGATAGAATAAATTTCTGGCAAAGCCGATCCCAATGTTTTATACGCAAAACATAGTCATCATTTAAACACACATATTTTTTTGTTGTTGTCGGTAATCTGTTTTTGAAAGGAAATCATACAGTTTCTCTGAAGAGTCACTGCTTTTTCCTATTTAAAAATTCTCGAAATGCTTCTTCCATCACCTATTTAACTCGACGATTTTGCTCCAGAAGATAGAATTATGTACAAGGTGCCTTTGAGCAAGGGATGAAGAAACCTTATTCTTTTCTCCATATAAACACTACTCAGCAGATGAGTGATCAAAACAGATAATTATGAAACTTTTTTTGAGGCAATCCTATGGTGTTATCGGTGCCCAGGTAAAAGCGTATAAATCATAACAAAACTAACCGAAACAACTCACATATTTTTCTTAATCAGACAAGTAACAGGTTGATACGATGACTAAAACTTTAGAAAAAAAATTGAGGAGTAACACGACTGTGTTGTAGTCGCTAGTTAATGCGTCTGGCAACATTCAAAAGTCTGTAATTGCTAATTTGAAAAAAATACCTCATTAGGTCTTCAATGGATTGCGCCAAAGCTATTATAAAAGATCCTATACCATTGCCGTCTCAGTACAATCAATTGCAGTGAAGCGCAAAAGACATCGCTAGCCTAGTCAGAAAATCAATGACAGATAATGAGAGAATGGTTCTTTGAGAAGGAGGATTTCTAAGTTCATTACTAGGTCCTATCACCAGCACCGTAGTCCCGGGTATACTGAAAGCTATACTGACAAATGGTGAGAAATGGAGTGGCTCTTTTGCCTCCAAATGAATGAGTAAAAAAGGAAAACCGCCATCATCAAAAAGCCAACTCTGATCTGTTTCAGCCAATGATAGAAACTGCTAAAAATGCTATACTAGGCAATGTTCCTTTAGACTCAGAAGAGTCTATCAAGATGCAGTGCTACAAGAAACAACTGCACAGGTTAGATAAATGTCCAATAAGTGACAAACGTAAAATGTTA
Organism: Cryptosula pallasiana; assembly: GCA_945261195.1. Taxonomy (NCBI): domain Eukaryota; kingdom Metazoa; phylum Bryozoa; class Gymnolaemata; order Cheilostomatida; family Cryptosulidae; genus Cryptosula; species Cryptosula pallasiana. The sequence continues at coordinate 26,610,775 of OX183134.1, read as the reverse complement.
ACTTAAAGCGGGAGAGGAAATGTATTCGGCGCTATAATCACTTGCATTGTACCAATTTTATCATCAAGAGAACAAATACTCTTTAGCCTTTGACATTTTCTAAACGTTACTTTCTAGTTCCAGAAATAATCAAGGACACAATAAAAGCATTCATGGTGAAACATATCAATCGTACGTTGAAGGACAAGCTTTACCGATACTTGAATTACAAAGATGATGACATATACATCGATGCTCTACATCAAATAGTTAGCTCGTACAATGGCATGACTCACATGGCTACCGGAATAAAAACCAAGAAATTGTTTGGAAATGTATGAGCAGGGTAAACCCAGCTCCAGCAAAAAACTTAAGTTGAAAGTTGGAGATTATGCGAGAATTAGTAGAGCTAGAGGAGACTTTGAAAAAAGATATACATGTACTCCAAAATGGGCCATCGAGGTCTTTACAATTGCCAATGTATGGATTGATGAGAGACCAATGGTGTACATGATAAAAGATCTCGCCGATAAAAAACATCGAGAAGACTTTCTACAAAAAAAGTGGAAAAATTGAAAAAGCCAACAATATACATAATCGAAAACTTATTGGATAGGAGAAGGTGAGAGGGTAAAAAACAGATACGGGTCAAGTGATTGAGGTATGGAGAAAAGTTTAACTAATGGATAGACAAATAGTTTATGAAGTGCTTTCACTATTCAACAACATCATACACGATCAGAATGTCGATGTTGGTGACTTTTCCCCAAATTTTAATGATGCCGACTTTCCTGGAAACACCAACTCTGCTTTTACCGTGCAACTGCATACACTTTTGGAGATTATCAGAGCTCGATGGGAGGTAGCAGCTCTATAAAACATATTGTACACTAACAACTAGAAAACATCATTGAAAGTAAACACCATTTAAAAAAAAACATCAATCTCTGGTAACAAAAGAAAATCTTTCATCTCAGTCGGCAATGTGAGACACAATAGCATTGAAGAATTGAAAAGCGTCGTACAAAAGAAACCTTACGAATTGAGCTTGAATAACAAAGTTTCCATATCGTACGACAAAGTGACCAACACGAGCTTGCTAAAAAATAGAGTGCCCAATAATGCGATAATTTTTTCCAAAAACATTGCCGACATCTTTGGATTAAAATCTAGTGAGAAAACTTCATATCCTTGAGGCAGGTACAGCAATGAGTCGCCACCAAATATAAGTTATGGTTTGATGTTTCTGTATGTCTACTCTGACCTTATTGCAACAGGATGTTTGGGAGTACCAAAGTGTCTTCACTGATAGTAGTGTCTGTCCAAGGGAAAAAATACCATAGTCTATCAAGAGTTCAGAAATCTTTATTATGTTGACTCTGCATCTTTGAGTAACAATCTCATTAAAGTACTTATAACCAGTGACGATGATCAAAAGATATCATTTGATGGTGGGAATGTCATCTTGATGGTGCACTTTAGAGGTAAGAAAATGCAATTAATCTGATCTGATACACACCTGAAAATTCTAAAGAGTTTTTTATCACTACTCTGAGATGCAAGCGGAAAATGGTATCGGAGTATATAGAGGTCATCGAGTGATGCCCAGCAATGGCTTGGGAAGTATCTTTTCATCAATAATCTAATCAGCAGCTCCTCTGCTAAGAAAAATGCCATTGGTGTGGGAAAAAAGCTCTGATAGTCGGTAACAGTGTCACACGTGATGTCATTGACGAACACAGTTTTGCTTCGCTGTCAAAAAAGAAGCTTAGAGCAACTCACTAATCTCGGAGGGGATGCGCTGAGGCCAATGAGACTACACCATCCCAAAAAGAGGAGAGCATATAGTGTTAGAATACGGGTTGTATACTCCTTTATTGATAAAACAAAAAAAACAACCAGTATTATTGAAGCGCTAAAGACTACTGCTGAAAGCTGAGCACACAGAGGATTATTTTAGAAGCAAAGGGATAAAGCTAAATACTTGGCGTAATGTCTATCTAATGACAAATGAAAATACACAGTGCATATTTACATACACATGGTTATGCCACACTACGAACAGGAACTAACTAATAAAATAAAGATAGACATGACACAGACCACAGGTGTTTGACAAAAAAAAGAAAAACTAACACAGGCGTTAGGCAGTTACTTTGGACACACAGCGGACTAAAAAGATCTATTTTCTGAAGGTTAATGTACGATACGACCGACCTCATTACGTGTTTTCACATGGGAGCATCATCATTCAAATCATGGCTAGCCTAAACAGTGCAATGGGAAGTATATCGAAGGATCTCTCTATAACATGTTCCCCTATTGGATGTGTTCATGACGGAGCCTACAAATTTTTCTATCGAGAGATCCGAATATGTAATCATCAGTCCCGACAATTTGGATTCTTCCGGACCTATCGACTTTAATGCCACTGGCCACAACGAGTATTATATCAATATTTTCAACTTTTTTTTGCAAATCGGAGCTTCAGTAGTGCCAAAAGATAAGCATAATACAGCCCGTACTAATTAAAACACACCTGTGTGGATGGGCTAATCCCTTCATTCAAGGTTTAAGGAAATAGCTATGAAAATTGAAGGTAAACCCATTGAGTACTCTAACACTTATGGGTTGCGATCTTACTTCTCGCAATTGTTTGAGATCGACGCTATATACAAGAAACACAAAGGAAAGTTGAAGAGATGAATATATGACGACTTCACGAGTAAAGATGCTGCTAATCGCAGCAGCATGGATACAAAGAAAGAGATCTATTGTCACGGGAGGAAAAACCATAGAGCTTTCCAAAAGCTACCTACTGCTTTATCAACAAAGAAAACTGCTCATTCCAGGACCAACAATTCAATTGGGGTCTGAACGCCAGTCCAGCAAACTGGCTCTAGTCACCGCTGACAACGCACCCACCGGAAGAGCAAAAATTAAAATTGACAAGTTTGAATTGCACTTTTGCAAGATTCAAGGCAATCCTTTGATACAAAGCACCCAACTAAGTCTCGCATTGCAAGGTGACAACTACATTTATCTGGTATATCGAAGATGAGTAAAGTGGCATGGAATTCGATCAGGCATGGCGCAGGTGGATATAACTTTGGCGGAGAACAAACTAACACCCAAACAGATGCATCTAGAACTGGTCGATAAAAATGCTATAAGTGAAGACTTTAGCAAAAGTTTGTTTAGAATGCAAAATGGCAAAGTGAAAAATGTAGCATTGAAAGTCGACTTAGTACTTTAATAGAGAAGTTTTTGGACCAGAATATCATCAATGCTTACATGAGAGTGGCTCTCTTTATGACAGGTGAAAGCATTGACATTGCGAGAAATCAATATCTAGATAGAACTAAAATCTACCAAATTGACTTGACCGGTGATTTCTCCAGGGAAGGATGTCACTCACTGAAAAAATTTTGCTACGAGTCTGGAGATTCAATTTAGTACTAAAACCACCTAGGGGTTGTCTCTGGTCACATATGTTGTAGAAAACGGTGTCTTGGAAATAGATAGCATTCTTCAATTGGCTGTAGTGGGTGACTCCATGCTCTAAATGGAAAGATGAATGCTACTCTAGTTTCATCGATACTTGATTCAGACAACATCTTTTGCTCTTTTCTAATCAATGTGGGGTTAAGAGATGATCCGATCAAAAATTTCCTAAATTTTAAGAAAGTTGTGACGTGTTCAACTTGCATTATTCTGACCAATCAGCAGTAAATTGGCTATCCATGTATGGAGACAAAAATGGCTAGGGTTGATTTGGCTCATTTAGACAATACACTTCTTTTTCCCCAACATATGGATGACGTTGAAAAGTGCGATGTCAAAAGACTGGATAAGCTGTAAAGACACGAGCCTACAAAAAATTCTACCAACCGTGTGCGGTGAATACTGCATGTAATTTTGTTTGCTTGAAAATAAAGAATAGAAAATGAATGAGATTGTGAAAAGTCTGCTAAAACTGATTAATTGAGAGATCACTTGATAAGAAGAATTAATCTACAGATGTATCCTAGCTAGGAGCAAACGTATAAGGAGCCACTATGATAGCGAATTCGCTAAAATGAAATAGGATTACTATTAATTCACAAAATTAAATGGTTACATCAGGTTATATTTACTGTATGAAATAATCGTTATAAAAAATAGCGTTATAACTCAAGTTTTGCCTTCTATAAAATAAACTCGATACTATAGTTAGAGTTTTACAGCAAAAAAAAAACAACTGCTCTTTGAACTCTAATGCTCAATGTCAATATCGAAATCATCTCCCCTACCACTAGTAATCTCTTTTTGGGAATGGTTCTTCTTATCAACCTGAAACACAAATCATACACTAGGATTTCTCTTATCTAAATAGAGTACACGCTGAAATTTTTATTAGGAAGTCTAGTTTAGACTGTCCTACCAATAACGCTACAACTACATTGATAACATCAAAGAACGTGCCATCAAAAGTACGTAATAACATCCTTTTACTGGTCCACAAGATTTTTGAGTTCCTCTTCGTCTGTGACAACTTTTTCTTTCTCAGCATCATCAACGTAAGACAAAAACTTTTGATGGGCTGATCCATCTAGCAGATTGGAGGCTTGAAGAATGCTTGGTGAGGGGTGAGGAAATTGAGAAATCCATTGTTCCATTAATTCCGTTGAACAAAGTAGTTCCAAACTTAAAACATTAAAGTACGACTCCACCAGAAAGTTGTATACATTTGTCGGCCTTTCCAAATTGTGATGTCTTTCAACCCAATTTACAATCAGCTCTCTGGACTTTGCCTTTCTCGTGTAAATCACATCAATAGAGTCAATGTCTCACTTTTTCCGTGGGGGCTTCCACAATGATTGAGCCCGGACTTTTAACTCATATCGTCATGTCATCATCTCGATAGTTGTATACAATTGTGCACAAGTCCTATGCATTGTGAATTTTGACATCAAACACTTCCATGATTTTGGAAGTGGGTAAGTCGCAGACTTCATTTTGAGTCTCAGTGAGTTACACTCACAGCATTTGGTAAGAGGGGGCTCTATTGTTGACCTTGACTTTGTGAAATAGGATCTTATCTATCAGATGAATTACTTACTCATCATCCATTAAATTTACTTTTCAGGGAAATGAGTCATCATCCTCAGACATGGCAACAAGTTCTTTTTCATTCGAAGGTTGTTCAGAGTTGTCTTCACAACATTTCCCTGGTAGAAAGTTTAGAGGGCGGTTGGCGGGTGCCTGTTTGTCGGGTACAGCCTTTCATTTCCTTGGGTAGCAGAGACCAAAAAAATAGCCTGAGTTTCAGTGAAGTTGTTCATTTTAAAACAAAAATGAATTCCAATGAAATGCTATAATTGTTATAAACCTGACAAGATAAAGTCACTATTCATAATCTACATGTAGCAATAAATATATTGTCCAGGATAACGATAGTGCTGAAAATAATCTCGTAGTCTCTCTGATAAAATCACTATTATCAATGCACAAGACTTTGCAGTCTTGAGAGAAACTCTCTTAGATTCTAAGAGAAACTTTTCTCCAGTGCCTACTACATACCTAATAACAATAATAATGGTAAATAGAATCTAGTTACATCTTTGATTAAATTGATTTTATCAATGCAAGAAACTTTGCAGGTTTGAAAGGAACTCTGTTAAATTCTGGGAGAAGACTTTCTCTCCAGCACAATTAGTTGAGCTCCTCAGCTAGCAAGACTGTAAAGTCTTTGGCATTAAGAAAATCAACTTTTTCGAAAAAGCAACTAGATTCTACTTGTTATTATTTGTAGCATCACAAATACAGTCTATCAGTTGTTTGTTATTATCTTTATTTTCTGTTGGGTAGAAGCCATTATTTATATGAATCTGGATTTTTTTTAAAAATCAGTATGAGCATATCAGAAAGAACTTATTAGCTTTAGGATTTCCTACAGCAATGTAAAGAGGGCTTATAAATCATCACTTCACAATCCCAAGCTCAATGGTCAAGACAGTGACTTTTCAATCAATATTATTCTGTGCTATGCAATACCTGCTATATATGTTGGAGTTGGAGCACAATCCAATTTTTTTAGCCAGATTAGAAACAAATGATATTGAATTTACAGTTTTGATGTCAATATTGAAAACAATAGATGCTACCACGGAGGTAAAAAACAAACAAAAAACATCATCATGGGACAACGATTTGGTTTTTTCATAGATCGACCAAATTACAATGGTCCGCCATATACTTGACTTTAATTAAGAGATAAATTACATCGTTTATGTATATGAACCAACAAATAGAAATCAATATCTATGCATTAGAAGTGATTGCATATGAACTGATCAAGCCTTGTCAATAATCAATTCTATTTTCTTTGCACCAAGTATTACTATAATAAACTTGTTTGTACCAACACATGTTGGTATTCAAACAATAATCAAAACCATGATTCAAACCTGGATATTCAAACTTAACAGTTGACTTACTGCGCAAAAAGATAAACAGTGAGTGATTCATGCTGTGCTCACCAAAAAAAAATTAACGGGCCAACACAAGAAAATTCTGACTGAAAAAAGCTTAAAATTCAAACAAGCAACTGTTCCCAATGGTTCTATAAAACATACCAGTCTAGAAACCGGGATTCTGTACCAAGTACACATAAAAAGATACATACTTGGCTTACCTGGTACCTGATGCACAAAATACAGTACAGTCCCACTTAAACTTTCGGAGATCTGCTCCTATCATACTACTGTTATCTATTTTTACTATTGAGTTCTACAGTCTTCATATTTCTTTGTGAACTTTCAACAACTTATAATCATTTTGGCAATTGTTAGCCTGGTCCCTGACAACTATTTTTAAAGTACATATTATTCTACTAATCTTTATCAAGTTTTTACAGCTCCCCATTTTTTAGCCAACAGACTATATCATTCTTCACTGTCAAAAATCAAAGAATTAGTATCATCCTCAATCTTGTGGGAAATTTGCATTATATTAAGACAGGACAGGCCCCTTTCCCCCACCCACTCCCACCCTAAAACCCCCTGCACTCTTTAACCTGTCAACTACAAAAATTTAAGGGACCCCGGAGCCCTCCCCCTTCAGTACATGCCCGTATTTCCCTGATTTTCGGATACCGGCTACCCCGACCCTGTATAGACCCTGTATCCTATATATATATATATGTTCATAGAGAACCAACCCCGGGTAACCCCTTGTCAGTATCCCGGGCCAGTAAGAAAGATGGCTGATAAAGGTAGCCTGAGGCCTAAGGAGCTGGGAACCCTTCGCTACATGGATACCGAAGCACCGCAAATGATGGAAACAGAAGCTAGAAATCAGAGATACCACATAAGGAGTTAAGACCTTGAACAAGTTACTATGAAAAAGCGACCATTGCAAGAGGTTGTAGCTAACATTGAGGAATTGAGACAACTACCAAAATTAAAGTTTGTTCGTCGCTTTAAAGTAGACAATCTTTGAAGCTATATTATTTTTCTCTTATATCTATGTTATAGAGTGATTTATGAAGGACAGGTTTAAAGGACAAGATGTTGTAGCTCTTTGCTTCAGATAATTCTTGGAAGAAAAGGAAAGAATAGGAGTGAAAATACTTCTTATACCAAGAAGCGTAGTGAAAAATGTTAAAAAGTGTGTTACAACTGTGATGATATACAATGGGAAGGAAAAAGAATTAAACGAAAACATACAAATACATAGCCTTGTCTACTTCTAGCACCGGTGAGTGGGAAAAAAATTACAAGAAACCAGAGTGCAGCGAGACAAAACGCAAATATAACACAGGAGTTCAAGTTTATAATTGACGATGACTATACTAAATTGGATGGAGCAGTCACTGTTGATGATTTTAAATAAGTCATTTTGATTTCAGTATTGAAAACTACATGCTTCTTTAGCATGCCTTTACAATTCCTATTATCACTATCAATTTTGCTAAATGCTATAAACTGTAACAACTATAACAGTTTCTGTCATATGTACAATCGTTATTACAATGAATTAGGTAAAATTTAAAAACCCAACCTGGCTCTCACTAAAAATACAAACAAATTTTGAGCTGATATGCACCCGTGGCAAAATAAAAAAATACTCATTTACGAACTAAATTGTCTACTCTATCATGCAACCAATCAAAATGTAAGTCACCAAACTTACATATTATTTGCCCCTATAGCACTACTAGTTTGTTTTTGTAACCTGAGTTATCAGCAAACACAGTCCTTGCAGCTAACAAAAGCAAAATAATATTGAACAAAACTATCCGTCAACTTTCAATACAATTTATCTGATTATAAGCTGATAGTAGTAATATATGAGCAGATCTCCCTACCAAGTGTTTTTTTGTGGGGTCATAATCTGGGGTGATGCAATGGGTTACGGCGTTGAATGAATTCGCCGAGTTTATATTGTGTTTTATTTGAGGGGTATTTGAGTGGCATTTAAATGGCATTTGAGTTTTGATTATTTTTTTACTTAATTTGAACTTATATGACGTATAGATTTTGAATGTATGGCATTTAAGTTTTTGATAATTTTTTACATAACTTGAGCTCATATAGCATTTTGAGAGAGAGGAGAGAGGAGTTATATCTAGCTTGAATAAATACATTGATTAAAAATGAATCAATATATAATTATATACATTTATTACATAATAAGCAGGGGTAAACCTTCCCATATAATATAGCTAGTGTCAGTAAAGACTAAGTAATACAAAGCACTAGCTTTTGTAATGATAATCAATGCAAAGTCTTTTTCTTTACAACGCATCTTAAAAAATCCTCAAATTAGCTTCTATATGGTTAAAATTTACAGTATTTGGGAAATAATTGTAATAGAAAACATTATATCTATTAAAATTTACTGTAAATTTTATGTAGTACAAAGTACTATAACCTTCATTTATTCACTTGAGACTACATATCATCAGCATTTTGAGATCAAGTCTATATATATAGATATATATACGATGAATGATTTCTTGTATTATATATATATATATAGTTATAGTAACTATTCTAAAAAAAAGACTATTATGAAGGTTTTTATTTAAGCCAAAGTAGGTTCGGTAGATACTCCATCAGAACACACTCGTCTTTTAGCATAAAAATATGTGAGTCCTCACTTTATTTGCTTGTATGTCAACATTCTTTTTATCCTTTACTACAAATCCTCAATTTTTACCCATAAATGACTTTTTTGTGTTCAATACATTTAGATAACTGTCTTTGTTCAATTGATTAATTCGTTTGTTCAAACCTTTTGAGCTAAACTTGTTTCCTTTTTCTCCCCAGCAATAATAGGATTTAGAGTTAAGAGCAACAATTCCATCTCCGGTAAATTCCTCTTTAAACAATCCAGGTGTTCTTTTTCCATGTTTTAGTACTTTTTCACAACATTCTTGCATGCTCCATTCTAAACCCATTGTTTTGATTCTTAAAAATTCATCCCTATGTTTGTCACAGTATGGTCGTGGAAACCAATCACCATATTCATTGTAAAACTCTTTTTTCATACTTGGTTTTACCAGTGTTTCTAATGTTCCGCTCAACGCCATGTATGCGCTATCTGTATCCATTTAGACATTTTGGAAATCACTTCTGTCAATATATCTATAAATAAAAAGATTGTTTCGATTATTTGGAAGTTTTACTTACTTATACATGATAATAGTAGGGAATTAGGTTTTACTTACTTATCCATAAAGTCGTAGTAAAACTGTAGCATTCTCAGTTTAGCATACTGTAGCACGGAGAAGCCCAAGTGTACTGGAACATTCATAGTTAGCTGAAATGATGGTGATACTGATTAGCAAAGTAAACTTGTGGAATATAAATTTTGAATTGCAAAATAGTTGTTTTAAAACTTATTAGTTGTTTACAGGTTACGATATTATAAAAATCATCCGCTATCTCTTCCATGGAGATAAATTTGTTTCCTCTGATACGAAATGAAGCTTTTCTGGCGCCTTCGATGAACTTGATGGTGGTATGTTTTTTCTTTATCAGTGATTGTTTTTCCATAAGCAACATTTCCTACCAACTTGCTAGTAGTAGCTAGTAATTCTTGACTAGGGTCTGCATCTCCCATTCTCCTAGCGTCTGAAACCGATGTTCCAAAAGCTTCAAAAGCTTTTCTAGGAATATATTCTATTAGCTGATAAACTTTGGTGACTTTCAATCCTTGTTTCAAGTACCATTTCAACAAAGGACTCATTAGCAATATCTTATCTCCGTACATACTTCCAACTAATGAGCGTTGAGGAGTCTTTAAAAAACCTTCGGCTTCAGCAAAGACTTTCATTTCATCGCTCAAGTGTTCTCTGGTTAACATTGTATTTTTAAAAATCGGAGGCATTTCGGAGAACTTTTCTTCCTCTTCCTCGGGAACTTCGATGTCACATTCAACAAATCCGAAGAATTCCTCTGATTGAACTCTCTCCAACACTTCTTCTTGATTCAGCTTTTTTTCAAGTATTTTAGGGTAGAAAGAATTGTAAAACGTGTTGACAAATTTTTGTAAATTTGTATGAGTTTTTACACGATTCATCCTGTCACACTCCCAAATCGAGATTACAGTGTAACCTAATGCTCGAAGATATTCTTCATTTTCCATCGTAGTTTTAAACAGATTTGCTTTTGATTTTCTTCCACTAGTTTGAAGCTCTTGCTCTTTAGCGTTGTTATAAGAGCAGTCGTGTCCATGCCAAAAACATCCGTGGAACTGAAAGACATGTCGATTTTCAACACAGAATCCATCAACTGGTAATCCTCGCTGTCCGAGAGTAACTTCTCCTCCATTGAGCTGATGTCTGATATTGATTTTTTTTGAGAACATTTGGAACTGTAACCAGCTATGAGCTATCTTGCTAAATTTTACTGGTTCAGCAACAAAGAAGTTTTTGATTTTTCTTCTTCGAGGATAGCCAGTAGGCATTGATTGCATCATACACCATAAATAGAGCGCATTTGCATCAACTCCATAGATTCTATCTCAAACCTTTGCTTCCTTTCCCAACCAATGTTCTCTAATTTTAGTTATATCTTTTTCGTGATATCTATGTATCACTAGACTTGGCCCACCAACTATGTTTTTCTTTATTAGAGGATAAAGTTCTGCATGGCAGTTGTCAATCAGACAAATTGGGAGAGTCTGACGAAACGAGTTACCAAGTTCATCAAAATCCAAGTGTGTAGAGAGGTATGGAGGGGGTGGTTGAGGAGCTTTGTTAAACATCCATCGAATCGCTAATCCTGGTAAAGATATACCATCTTTTAACATATCAATCCCATGCTCTCTGTAGATCGATCTTTGTCTTTCCAACGCTTGAACAAATGGTTTTACATCCAAGTTGTTAAACCACTTTAAAAAATCCCTCATTGTCTTCATGTCGTTATCTTTCCATGCTTCTTGACAAATTATGTACTCTTCTTCACTGATGTTCTTTTGTTTTAAAGAACTGTAAAAATCTTCTCTTGGAGGTAGATGTTCTTGATTAAGTTGTTCCAAGTCTTTCATCCATTCATAAGGAAAAAATCCTTTTCCGGCTTCACATTTGTATGCTTTGAGATACATTTCATAGCTATATCCAGGAGCGATGAAGTTTGTACAATCTAAAAACAAAAAAGATCCTATTCCGATAACAGGCATCTTGGTTCCTTTTTTTATAACAAAATCAAAATCTGTGTCGGAGACATCTTTCAATTATTGAAGCAGTTTTCCTTTCATCACATTGACATCATAAGTCTGTGAATTGAAACCTAGAATAGGGAGTTTTTTCATATAGCTGTACAAATCATCCAGAACTTTTTCAGCTCCTGTTCTCCGTCTGAAACGATTTTTTTCAAAATCACTACGAAACTTTTCTTCAGCTTCTTCCAGTCGTTGTAATTCACCTTCTATCTGTTTTATGATTTGCGAAAATTGTTTTTCCAATCGGCTATATGATTCTTCACTAATATCTGCCAAGTATTCAATGAACTTTCCAACGCATTCATCATCATCCCCTTTATTGACAATACAACACGGGTTGTTGAAGCCTGGTACGTTTGAACAAATTGAAATACTTAAAAGTTTATGCTCATTCGTGTAAATGGTTGTGTCTGTATCTCGATCTTTTTCGCAATTAGGTAACAAACACTCTATGTCGAATGTTGCAAAAAATGGATAGTATCTCAAGGAATCATCTGACCCGATATCTATCCCGAATTGAACCTTCAGTTTGTCGAATATTGTAGCAGTAGGACTGTATTGTCCTCCAGAAAACTGCATAGTTGTCGCCTCTGAGATTGAACATCTGTGTCTTTTCAGATTCCCCAATCTGTCATAACAAGTAGAACAGGTTGGACATCTGTAGGCTCTGACATATCCTTCCAAGTTTGTAATAAGACTGAAGTGATTGATATAAAGATCCAAATATAGATTCTCCTTATAACTGGAGTTTGAATTCCAAATAACTGTTGAAGTCATATCATCATTTAAAGAAAACACTGTTATCTTCAGTTGAAATGCTAGCTCCAAAAGCAATAAATCAGCTTCTGTTACTCCTTTCCCATCACAACTTTTAGCACTATCACCATAGATGAAACTATGATATTGTTGTTGGTACTCCTTCACCTCCTTAATTATCGGATCTTTTGAAATTCCACCGTTTTTTTGTAGTTCCTTGTGTAATGCTAGACATCTAAAAAACAAAGATTGTCGGTAATTCGTATTCCTTTTGTGTTTTTTAACATGGTTCGTATGTGTCTGTTGTTAATGAGGTGAGAGGGTAAATGCTCTGGTGGTGATCCAACTTTTCCCATTCCGAGTAGTTTGTAGAAATAAAATGAAATGTTTGTGATTAACATCAATCTCCAAGTCGTATTTGGTCTCCGTCTCAAGCTATTTGTACGATGATCAGTCTCCATAACATCAACAAAAAAGTCATCAAGATCTCCTTCAGTTTTAATCAGTTCAGCTTTTGGATATATGGTAGCATTGTTTGATGATGAGTGAAAGTATCGGAGTTCACCATCATTTTTATTTTCTAGTATACAACCTACGCTACAGTTGACTTTTGCTCTCGAGCTCAATTGTTTCCAAACTTTTTTTAGCAATTCTAACACTCTTGAATCATGATAGTCGTTTTGGTAGGTATCAGCTTGGTCTCTTGGAATCCCATCCCAAAGTCTTACATTTAAAAGTTCTATGACTTTTCCAGCTCTATGTTTCGTTTTCATAGCTCCCCAATATCTAGCTATCAAATCATCCCATTCTTCATCTTGAAAAGTTGGAGCTGTGCTATCATCAACAATACCTAGGGTTGATACTCGGCTAGGTCTTTCAAAATTTAAATCTTCCATTTCTTCTTCTTCTTGTTCTTCCTCTTGTGCTTCTTCCTCTTCTTCTTCCTCTTCTTCTTCTTCTTCTTCTTCTTCTTCTTTTTCTTTTTCTTTTTCTTCTTCTTCTTCTTCTTCTTCTTCTTCTTCTTCTTCATTTTCTATCATTGGATCATTCTCACTTTCTTCAACTATCTCCTCCACAACCGGCTCTATATCTTGAGCTATTATGCTAGTCTTTGGTGGTGAAGGCTCAGCACCAAATCCTATTTGATTGATTGTTTCATCGGGTAAACGAAAACAAATGAGACTTTCTTCTAACCATTTCCAATTAGGGGAAATTTCAGGGTTTTTTTCTTCTACATTCTCCTCCCGATAATTTAAACTTTGTCTACAATAGAAATGTTAACACATAATAGTTGTTCTATAAAACATTCACATACATTTTGTATGAAATGTAACAGAAGGAAAAATGACTTAAACACCATTATCAATTAATTGTTAAAATGGAATTAGGAAAAAAAGGCTCAAACATTATTATTAGTTAAGTTTTTAAAAACTTACTGTGTACTATGAGATGAATTCTCAACTCCCTCTTTTACATTAATTCTCTGATATTCTGAGTCCTGTCTACAATAAAGAGATTACGCATTATTTTTGCTGATTCATGAGATGACTAGAAAAAAAACAGCAAAAAAAATTACTCTACTAACATTATTAATTTATGATTTTAAAAACTTACTGCTTATCAAAGGCTATTGTATTTTCAGTAGTTGCTGAAACTTGAAAAGTCGAAGGTTTGTCTTGAAAAGCATTTTCAAGTTCCATCCCCATTTCATTTTCATATTCAGCATTGCATTCATCATTCGTGTATTCATTATCAGCGTTTGAAAAACTGATATCATTTTGATTTTTCATGAGCCATTCCCATTCCTTATGTATGTCTACATCAGTATCATCCTCTTCTGTTTCCATAGCATTATAATAACAATAAAATCATTACTTTTTAATAGAAGTGACAATAGCACATAAAAAAGCAAGTTAAATGTCTCAGCTAATAAATTTTACCTTGTGAATAAAACTCCTAGTAGTCAGTTGGTATATTATATAGTAGATGTTGAGGCTTCAGTTACTGTTGTTAGAACGAGTGATTTATTGTGTGAAAGCATTAATTTTTAAGTAGACAAAAATTAAGTGAGATAATTAAGTCAGATAATTAAGTCTTAAGTTCAATGAAAATTTTCAAATTCACACAGAAAAACTTTTAATAGTCAGTGGATGTAGTAGTAGATGTTGCTCCTCCGATCACTGTTGTAGAACTGGATGCTTTCTGTGTGAAAACAGTGGTTCTTAAACAGGTAAAGTTGCACTGATTAAATCCTATGAATCAGCATTTTTTCCACGCGAAAACCAATGCTTTCGCGGGAATAAATAATTTATTTTCACATGAATGGAAACCGTTGCTTTCGCGGGAATAAATATTTTTTTTTTTCGCGGGAATGGAAACCGTCGCTTTCGCGGGAATAAATAATTTATTTTCACGCGAATGGAAACTGTTGTTTTCGCGGGAATAAATACTTTGTTTTCACGCAAATGGAAACCATTGTTTTCGCGGTAATAAATACTTTGTTTTCACGCGAATGGAAACCGTTGTTTTCGAGGGAATAAATAATTTATTTTCACGCGAATAGAAACTGTTGCTTTCGCGGGAATGCAAATTTTATTTTCACTCAAAGGGAAACCGTTGTTTTCGCGGGAATAAATAACTTATTTTCACGCGAATAGAAACTGTTGCTTTCGCGGGAATACAAATTTTATTTTCACGCGGATACAAACCAATGCTTTCGCGGGAATAAATATTTTATTTTCACGCGAATGGAAACCGTTGCTTTCGCAGGAATAAATAATTTATTTTCACGCGAATAGAAACTGTTGCTTTCGCGGGAATACAAATTTTATTTTCACGCGGATACAAACCAATGCTTTCGCGGGAATAAATATTTTATTTTCACGCGAAAGCATCGGTTTGTATTCGCGTGAAAATAAAATTTGTATTCCTGCGAAAGCAATGGTTTCCATTCGTGTGAAAATAAATTATTTATTCCCGCGAAAGCAACGGTTTCCATTCGCGTGAAAATAAATTATTTATTCCCGCGAAAGCGTTGGTTTGTATCCGCGTGAAAATAAAATTTGTATTCCCGCGAAAGCAACAGTTTCTATTTGCGTGAAAATAAATTATTTATTCCCGCGAAAACAACGGTTTCCATTCGCGTGAAAATAAAGTATTTATTCCCGCGAAAGCATTGGTTTGTATACGCGTGAAAATAAAATTTATAGTCCCGCGAAAGCAACAGTTTCTATTTGCGTGAAAATAAATTATTTATTCCCGCGAAAGCAACGGTTTCCATTCGCGTGAAAATAAAATATTTATCCCCGCGAAAGCATTGGTTTGTTTTCGCGTGAAATTAATCGTTTTATTCCCGCGAAAGCAACGGTTTCCATTTACATGAAAATAAAATTTTCATTCCTGCGAAAGCAACGGTTTCCATTCGCGTGAAAATAAATTGTTTATTCCCGCGAAAGCATTGGTTTTCGCGTGGACAAAATTCTGATTCATAGTTATATTATAAAGAAGGTTGGTATTCATAGAGTTCATCCAGTGCAACTTTAGCTATTTAAGAGCCACTGTTCTCACACAGAGAGCATCCAGTTCTACAACAGTGAGCGGAGAAGTAACATCTACTACACTTTCCATTGCAACTACTAAAAGCTTTCTCTTTATAAAAGGTAAAATTTAAAAAATTTATTATTCCCTACCTAGCAAAGATCAAAATTAGTTTAGCTATAATGTAAAGTATGAAATAAATAATCTTTTAGTTCCACATGAAAAGCTGAATTATATATTATTTCTTTCTTTTTTAGAATACTATGGAGTATTTTTCTGCTTCTTACACGGATTTAAAACCAATCGAAAACAAACAAAAAACACTCAAAACACCCTCCAAAAGAAAAAACTCTAACTCTGTCACAAAAGAAGCAGCGATAAAGAGACGAGCTCTTCCAAAACTGGTTTTACCCACAACATCAAACAATATGGAACAAAAAGAATTCCTCCCTGATGCTGACAGAGCTCTCAAGATGGCCAAATCTCTCCAAAAATGGAAGGCATGTGATTTGAAAAAGATTGGAGGGTTTCTTACACTAGCATCACTTCCTGTTCCATCAGTTTTGCAAATCGTTTCTATTGAACAGAGTACTGGTTCATACGGAAATTACTACATTCTCACTTATCTTGATAATTCAACTGGAGCGAATTTTCAGAAAGTTGTTTGCCCAAGTAGAGTAGTTGAAAGCTTCAATGTTGATAACTACCCATTACCTTTCAACATTTTGTACTTGGGTGAGATGGAAAACTCAAATAAACCAGAGACTACTTACTACAATGTCAAACGTATCAGCACAAAACGCTTAACCACAATGGAAGCTACTGCTGAAGCTGAAAAACTGAGAAAAATGAGTGAAGAAGAACTCAAACTCGCTTACGACATCGAGTATCTCAGCAATTTCAAAGATTGTTCCATTTTTGCTTACATCGAAGTTGTAGAAAGATTCATTCCTTTCCGATTCAATGGAGAAGAATCCATTGTAAATTTCATTCGCTATGTCGCTGAAAAGAATGGAAAAAGAGAGACGAGAACGCTTTTACTACCAATCAGATACAACGAGGAAGCTAAAAGATGTGCACCTGGTGTGATGATTTACAAAGGAAAAAAACAGAGTAAGAATGGAAATCCTATTCCATACCACAATGTTGTCTTCATTTCTTCAACCAACGCTAGTGATTGGGAACAATATTGCACACAAACAAATTCCAATGAGGTGCTAACAAAAACAAATAATGATGATGAAGTTCTTAAGGAATTCCTAGAAAACGAATTACAAGATTTTGATGAACAGCTTGGTGTTGATGGTATGTAAACTCAATATCAAATGCTGACAACAGGTAGTCTCAAGCGGATAATGAATGTATAAAAAAAGGCTGTGTATTGATTGACATTACAAGTTGTACTGTTTTGTATTACTTACTATTTACTGACTCTAACTATATTATATGGAGAGATTTTCCCTACTTATTATACAATAAGTGTATATAATCATATATTGATTCATAGAAAAGTCTAAAGGTTCTCAAGTGATTAACTCACCAAAAGTTCCGGTTTGCAAAACATTTGAAGATCTTCCTATCCCAAGCATTATACGAGTGACTGTACTTTTTTATCTAGTTGAAATAGCTAAAAACTTCAGCTACTTAGTATTTACTGACTCTAGCTATATTATATGGAGAGATTTTCCCTACTTATTACACAATAATTGTATATATTCACATATTGTTTCATTTTTAATCACTGTATTTATTCAATGTAGATATATCTCCTCTCTTTCCTCTCTCTCAAGATATCATATGAGTGGGAATTACAAAAAATTATCAAACCTTAAATGCCTTACATTCAAAATCTAGATACCCTATGAGTTATAATTATGTATACAATTATGTAAAAAATTATCATAACTTAAATGCCATACATTCAAAATCTATACACCATATAAGTTCAAATTAAGTAAGAAAATAATCAAAACTCAAATGCCACTTAAATGCCACTCAAATGCCACTCAAATACCCCTCAAATAAAATACAATATAAACTCGGCGAATCCATCCAACGACGTAACTCATTGCATAACCCCCAAGATCAAATCCACAAAAAAACACTTGGTAGGGAGATCTGCTCATATATTACTACTGCTGATCATTATTATCGTAAGCAGCACTGGCTATAAATTTCTTTGAGAAATATTTTATAATGATGTAATTATAGCTTTTTTACCTTCAAAGTTTCTCTTGGCTCTGATTATGTATTGCTGAATGCACTCTGCTGTTCCTCTCTTTCCATTTGCAAGCGCAACTTGATGTGGTGTGCTATTGAAAAATGCCGTGGACATTAGTAAGTCTCTCTGATGTGCTGTGCACACTTTCTCTAGCATGAGTATTATTGCCTTTGTGTTGCCTTTGTGCGCTGCATGGTGAATGGGGGTGAATTGAACCTCGTCTCGGATTTTCAACATTTCATAGCATGTTTCAGAATCAAATGAGTCTAGTATACAACTGATGATTTCTAGGTGGTTTAAGTTGGCTGCTAAATGTATAGTATTGCCCAACCAGTCCCTCACTCTCTCAACCATCAGGTATTTTGTGGTATAGCTGACAGCATGTAGAAGGCTTCGCAACTCAACTGCATCAGGTTTCACACTTCTTCTGACGTAATTATTAAATAGTTGTTGAAGCTCTCGGTAGGGACTGTAACTTCTCTGCATAAAACCAAAAAATTGCCCATCATTTTGACCTGGCTAATTTAACTTAGTCAAAAATCAATCATCAAGAATTGCACTGCTAGTATGAGAAAACTCTACTTACTCAGCATTTGCAAATGATCTATATTTAACTAATCATCGTCAAAAACAATCTTCAGTAATTTGAAGACAACTTACCGGCAGATGCTGGGAGGCGGAACGCTTTGCTATCCACAGTGACTTCTTTTTCAGCTGATACTCTGTAGAAGCTATAATCCTGTAAACAAAGGTATTAATAGTTTTGATTTTAATTCCAAAAAATTCCATCATCAAAATATACATCTAATCGAGTTCAATCGAAACAGTAATCAGTTTATAGTTGTTAAGACTTTATGACTTTTTATCAACTTTTCTTGCTAGTTTCGGGTTAATGTGGGTTTTCATAGAGCACGATTATGCAAAAAACATAACCCTTTATGCCATTAACTATAGAACATGTAAATATATATTGAACATATAGTATATAAGAAAGTATATCTAAAGTAACAACCTTTCTGAAAAAAAAAACAATTCTGCTTCATTCCTTGCCTATGGTTTTTTTTTTCGCGCATTCTGATAGCATTGATTTGACCTTTCATACTCATGATTTATATTCAATTTCATACATTCAACTCAACCTTCCGAGCCTTTACAACGGAATGAGACCTTTGAGCCTAGAAATGTTGAAAGTAGTGTAACTTCAGCATTCTAAACACTTCAATATTCAGCTAGCTTTGTTTGTCGGAAAAGCAGAGCTAAGTTTACAGTTATGTGGTGAAAAACTCCAAGTTGTGTCGATGCATTTGAAAATTAAAAGACATAAGCGCTTGTAGTCCATAAGAAACTGAGCCAATTTTTTTATTTATCAGTGCTGGTTGTTGGTTAGGTCATAGAGCATGTCTTGAAAACAAATTGATGGTTTTGTTTAGATATTTTCAAATGTTCTTTAGAACCTCTGCTATGCGATACAAAAATTTAGTGTGTTCAACTGAATTTATCTGGCACCATTTTCTCAGAAGTGGATATGAGAAATTAAGGTTTTACACAACTGATTGACAATCAGTTATCCATTATTTTTCAGTGACTTCTCCAAAATTTGAAATCTTCTAAGCACCAAAATTATTTGAAAAGCTTTACTATCGAATTTTTTTCCTACAAGAGTGTTATTGGAAAAACTTAGCTGCCTCAATAAAGCTTTGTTTAGAGTCCAACGAGCCAGGCCAGTCATCAAAACTAAGATATATGGAAGAAGATAGTCTCTTTTTCTGATGGTAAATATAGAAGAGTAGGGGGAACTTATAGGGGCAACAATCAACAGTTCTATCTAATGTTTAAGGGTGCTAAGTTCAACTTAAGTGAGTGAGCGGGACCTAAAAAGTGGGTTCATGGGGCAAACTAAGGTCTTGCAAGCTAATAAAAAACAAAAAATAGTCAAATATTTCCCTAAAGTTCTGCACAACAACATTTTTACTAACAAAACACATGTATATTTACACAATGAAGCCATTTTTATCCTGGTCAGAACTGAGAATACAGGCCGGGAACTGCGGTATAATGATCAGGAATTATCAGTGAAGCAAATACAGAGCAAAGATTTGCTGTATGCTGATCAGGACATCTAAACAAGGCTGGCATTTGCTGAGAATAATCAGGATTGATCGAGGTAGGAGTAGGAGTTCCATTATTAGGGAAGGATAAAGAGAGGGGTACGGGAGTTGAGAATGACGGTTTGTAGGACCTGGTGGATTCTTTATTAAAACCTGTATGTTCATACAATCCAACCGCTTGCACCAATGCAAAAGATTTGCTCCCGACCTTTACTGAACACTACTAGAGAGCTTCTGCTGCAAGCAGTTTCCACCTCGTCAATCTCTAACAAGTGCTACTAGTAATGAGAATAGAATCATTGCCAGATTCTTAGTTACTATTCAATGAATTACAATGGCAGCCGACAGGCTAACAATCAATGTGTAATTTGAGCAATAAGAATAATAATAGCAATACTAATAATAATGATAGTGATTATAGTATTGTAATAGATTTGCACAGTGCAGCTATTCTTTCTTCAGCCGGTGATATTATTCTACATACCTATCTATCTTATACTACACACGCTACAAACGCTAGCTGACCTGCCGCTCACACAGCCAAGCCTAAGGTTGGTTTCCCCGCCACTGGTAAACTGGCGCATTAACACATATTTATATATATACTCATCTAGCATCAGTGCGCCAGCCTATTGACTCATGTATACTTTTTATGATTACTTTTTACACCTCGCTGTGGGTATTCTTTCTGTCCAATCACATACATATATTTTCAACTGCTTACTTTTTCTATAAATACCCTTCTATTCAGCCCAGTGGGCAGACGTCGTGTAGATTTTGAGTAGTGAGTAACTCTCGTGTAGCAAGCGAGCTGTTTTGACCAGTTATATGTTGAGTCTTCACTCGACCCTTGCCGTCAGTTGCTACCGATCTCGTATTATCTTCTTGTGTCAACCTTTCAGTTTTGTGCGTCAGATTAGACATTGCTTGCTTTTGTTGGTAATAATAAACCATTGCTACCTACAACTCTGTGAGATCTGTGAGGCCGGTTGCCTGAACACAGTTGTGTCTGCCATACATCAGCAACCGGTTGTATCTAGTGACAAATAAACCACATGGCGCCGTACTGCCTTGCAGTGGCACCCTTAGTACAGTGCAGATAAGGCCGGACAGTATAGCCCTCCTTGTAGTGCCAGTAACGGTTCTATCCAGTGACGGAGAAAACTATTACAGTATTTACAGCAATAATGGTAATGAAAGTGATAGTGAAGCTAATAACGATAACCGCAATAACAACGATGACAATGATCTTAATCATTGTAGAAGCATTGATATCTGTCTCTTTAGTAATAAAAGTGGTTGTAATCGGGAGCTGATATTATTAGTAATGAAAACATCTCTATGCATAATAATATGATTCGATGAGATTTACTATAGTGGAATGTTATTTATGTAAAGATAGAGAGAGCTCAACAAAATAATTCATTTTTGTAAAGAGTTTCTGCTATGCACGAAGTACGACCAGGTTCAATATTCCAATGCTACATGACTGTATGTGCTGACTCTGGTTAAGAGCACTAGTGCTCAACTACTACCACTGGCAGCAATGTATTTTACTACTACAAGTTTAAGTTTGCCTGCAGCAGTTTCCATGAGCTTGCCAAGCATAATAGGCTACAAATGTAAACAGATTTTTGCATAGACTTGGAAGTCCATCATCTGTGCAAAGAAGCTGGTGCTGAGGACAAGTGCCTATTGGGCTCCACAACATCTCCACTTCAATTGGGAAACCTCTGTGGGAGCAAACGCTTTCGATTTGATTTTATCCTCAAGGATGATTACCCTGCTATAGTGAGATTGATTGCTCATGGATTTTTATAATGACTATCGTCAACAGCAACACAAAATTTACAGGAAAATCTAGCACCAACAATACCCTTAAAGAGAGACTCTTTAGCAATTCATGATAACGACATTGATGTTGTTGACATCGGTGATATTTCTTTATAAGCAAATTGTTCATTTTTTCCGGAACGAACTGTTACCACTGTTGCCAATCATTCAAGGCTATTGCTGGCATCAAAATGCAATTATACTTTCGTGTTAGTATCAGGATATGAAAAAAATTCACTCTACTCTCCGCTCTTTGTGTAGGATGGGGCAATGAGGTAAATATTTTGTGGACTAAAACATTTTGTTATGAATTTTGTTTGTACTAAAAATGGCAAATTTTATTCATTTAGTCCAATGTTTCAAACCAAAATGTTTTGCGTTTTTTACTCACATTATTAGAAACGGTCAAGAAAAATCTACTAAACATTTCCCTTGCCCAGATTTTGTATCCCACTCACATGGACCCCACGTACACTCAGACTCCTGCATTGCCTCTGCCATTTTAAGTATCAACATGTCATCCACTGGATATCTATTTTCACTCTGTCACAAGAAGTATGCTTTATAGTTACACATGTATTAATAATAAATTAAACATTGAAAAAAAAACTTTCATTGAATTTCTCTTCATTTTCCTTGTTGTAACATAGCCAAAACTACAATTATTTATCATGTTCTTTTTTGTTTGTCATGTTTAAAAAATGACAAGGAAAATTTTGTATTTCAGTGGTGTGTAATTGTTATGGCATAATAGACTAGCTAACAACAATTTAAATGGCAAATGAAAACAATAGACAAAGGAAATAAATATGATTGATTAGCTAGCATTGCTTTTTTATAAACTATATTTACTTTTATTACTGTTATTATTATCATTATAGCCTACCAAAATGTAATTGATCATGGATAGTAAAAGCAGTAATAAAAGTAATGATATTAAGTTGTGGCAGACTAAAGTTATTACACATAGCTTATAATAATTTAATTATTATGTATTGGGTAAATTGTATTGTGGAAAATTTGATCATGAGCAACCCTCATTAGTTACCTGGCCCCTTGAACCCCCACCTGAATTGCTCTATTCCCCAAGAAGTAAGTGTTTCCCCTCGTCCTCTAGTATACACCCGAAATAGTGAAGATAAGTACCACTAACGTCCAACCTCAACTATTCCTCGGGCATAGTAACTTAGGAGGAGTGTGACAATATGCATGAAAGCTAGCAGTAGTAATATATGAGCAGATCTCCCTACCAAGTGTTTTTTTGTGGATTTGATCTGGGGGTTGAGGCAATGGGTTACGACGTTGGATGAATTCGCCGAGTTTATATTGTATTTTACTTGAGGGGTACTTGAGTGGCATTTGAATGGCATTTAAGTGGCATTCGAGTTTTGATTATTTTTTTACTTAATTCGAACTTATATGGTATCTAAATTTTGAATGTATGGCATTTAGGTTATGATAATTATTACATAACTGTATACATAATTATAACTCATAGGGTATCTAGATTTTTGAATGTAAGGCATTTAAGGTTTGATAATTTTCTGTAATTCCGACTCATATGATATCTTGAGAGAGAGGAGATATATCTACATTGAATAAATACAGTGATTAAAAATGAAAGAATATGTGAATATATAAATTTATTGTGTAATAAGTAGGGAAAATCTCATATAATATAGCTAGAGTCAGTAAATACTAAGTAATAACAATTAATACATAGTCTTTTTTTCATTTCATTCAATTTTCATAAATTTTTTGCAAAAAGAAATCATTCTCTAAATGGTTAAATTTCATCTAATTGTACAAATTTACAAAAAAGGAGAATGTGATAAAATAGATATCATAATAGAGTGTAATAAGTTGAATATATAGAGTTAAAGTCTATAAAAACTTTTTAATTTGTAAAGTATTTGATGACTTTACAAGAAATATCATCACATTCAGGTTCAATGATGATGAGAAGATTTTCTTCAAGCTTAAGTTTACTATTTTCCGATATAGACAGAGAAAGTTTTGAAAAACCCTCCAAATCATTATAAATAAAAACTCTATAAATCGACGGTGTTGAATTTGTAATTGATACTGAATTGTTTTCGCATATGATGTATCTATCACACACACAATCAGTAGTAGTTTCGATTTCTTCAGAATTGTATATAGTAGAGTTTGTAGGGCTTGGTTGTTCCAAAATTAAATCAACTAAACCCAGAGCTTGTGGAAGAGATGGAATTGATGGTGATAAAGCTGGAACTACTGGCTTGTTTGTAGTGGTTGTCGTCGGGGTTGTTGTCGTCGTTGTCTGTGGAGTTGTGGTGGTTGTTGTCGTTGTATGTGGAGTTGCAGTGGTTGTTGTTGGAGTTGTTCTTCGAGTCGTAGTTAGTAATCCTTCATCGTATAAACGAATGTAATTTAAAGCTTCATCGGTTTTGCAAACAAAGTAGTGTTGAGGCCACATATCATAAGTGTCACAGCTTCTACGTAGGTGAGCAGGTTCCATGAAACATGTGAGTCTAAGCATACGATATTTTAAGTTTTTTCTTAAAATACGAGTTACTGAATCAACCGCTTCCATATTAAGAATTCCCCGAATACATTCAGACGCTCTATGAGATAAAGTGAATGGTTTAAACTCTGTTACAAGACAATAACCGCTTAGGATTGGGAATAATAGGAGATAGATGCAATATCTCATTTTTTTATTCAGAGAGAGAGACTTTTAACCTAGTTTATGCTTTCATCATCTAGAGTTAACTGTCTTGCATTTCGGTGGTCTTTGGTTAATATGCTTCAACTAAAGCTCTATATTTATAACCTTGGGATTGCATTTGTCTTTGGTATCTCCTTGACATGTGATACTGATGATAATCTTGTTTTGAACAGACTTCAAACTTTCAAAACTCGAAAATGACAAATTTACACCTTCAATACCATTGATGTTAGTGATGATAGTAGCTATTTTTGGCTCCTTGTTGGTCAAACGATTGTATTCCACACATGCAAAGTTGGTTGTCTCAAACTCTTCTGTTGGTGGACAAATCAAACGTGAGGTGTTGTATTCAAATACACATAATTCATCATTCCAAAATAGTTTTGTATTTTGAGTAAGACCTTCCGTATTATTTTTAACCCCTATTGCGCATTCCTCCTGATTCAGAGTGTATTTTGTTGGTGTATCACAAGACACAGAATCTGTAGAAGTTATGTCCTTGCAGATCCAAGAAGCGCTTTGAGGGATGAAAAAACCACAATATAATAAGTCGGGAGGGTAGAGTCGCACACAGTTTTTTCCATTTTCATCTTTATATCGTATAGTCCTTTCGAAAGGTGAAAAAAACAAGACATCATTTTTATCCATAGCTCCGGCTATACATTCATCAATTTCGTTGGTATAGAATACTCCACTAACATTGGGAAATGTTAGTGCCAGTAGCAAGATAAATACGCGGCTCATTTTTTAAAATGTTTTCGCTTTCAGTGTTGAAAGTTGAATACTTTCTTTCTTGATGTTTTTTCTATTTATATGTAAGAGGCTAGCGGCTTGTTCAGCTCTCTCAACCGATTTTGAAGATGTGAAACAATCTCATCAAAGTGGTTACCAAAATGTAAGTATGGTTCCAATCGAGATTGAGACAAAAGAACATGTGTTTCTGTCCAGCGAAATGAAGTCAAACCTCTTAAAATCGAAATATCTATCAAATCACCCAGTTCAGCATCTTTCAAACATTGCTTTATATCAATCAGTTCGATCGCTCTTTTGAGATCTTCAAAATCTATCAACTTGTCTTGCGGACAGCATACTTTTGGATCAAAACTCCTAGAACAGTTTAAGCATTCGAGAGGATTTGCTCTTGAAATACAATTACAGCTCAAAAGCATGCTTTGTATTGATTTACGAACTAGATTGAATCCTAACACAAAATAAAATACTTCTTCGGTGATGAGTTGAACAAAAAGAGGATTCGAACACTCTAAAGGAATGTGTTCAAAATGAGTCCTTATGAACTTGGGAACAAAATCAGCCAATGTACCAATTGACTTGAATCCTTGAGTTTTTCCACTCATGTTTCTGCTGTAGTTCAGAGATAAATGAAGCAACTTTTTTTGTAGCAGTTCTTTTATGAGTCTTCAGATACATTTGTCGAATCAATAGTTATTATCGGGTTGACTGAGTCTTCTTTTTCATCAAGAGTGTAAGCGTATGGATATCCTTCTGCTATCGCAAGTAATTTATCCTTTAGTCGTTGATAAGCCAGTTTGCTCTGACTAGTAGGTAATAGGTAGGGATTTAATCGTGCTCTCAAATTTGTTAACAAAAAGGGAGACTTCAAATCATCAGTGGAAAGATCCAAAAAAGCATTAATCCATTCATCATGCACCAAAAAACCCATTTTAGCATTTTTCAAAACTTGTCTTCTATCAATCCAGTCGATAGCATCACCCAATTCTTTTTTGGTAGGTGTAGCGCCTTCAACCATTTCAGCATATCTTTTACAAGTGATACATTTGTCATCAACGTGTGAACAGTAACAGTTTAGTAGCGATAGATTGGTTGCTTGCTTGTAAAAACTTCCTCCTAGTACACAGTATACACATTCCTCCGTAAAATAAATCCTCAACATTTCATCAGAAACCTCAGCCAAAAAAGTCTTAGGTCCTATAGCATCGGAAGCTTCTTGGTGAGCAAAGTCTTCAACACGTAACATATTTGTTGTTATTCCGTTAAATTACAAAACGCGAATGATACGTTTTCAAATTGAAACACCTATTTAATCATTCACTACTTTTTCTTTTTTTTGAGGTTAATTGTTATGCTAACTCATGTAGATCTTCATAAATGCTTTAATTTCAACCTGACAACCATCGATTGGGCAAGGTTTTACTTCTGATGAGCATTCAGTAAGCGCTTTTTCCTTACACTCACTACAGTAAATGAGATGTCCACATGGAAGAGAGATATGATTTGCAATTACCTTTTTTTCATGCGTCTCAGACACACATTGAGCGAGTTTGCTTTGCTTAATCTGATCTTTATCTTTTTTTAACGAATCAATTGATTTAGCATCATTTTTTAACAGTGGATCTTTATCTTTTTTTAACGAATCAATTGATTTAGCATCATTTTTTAACAGTGTTGACGAATTCTCAACAGTTTTAAAATCATTTTCAAAAATATGTAAGGCTTCAATCATAAAACCTATTCGCTCAAAAGGTTTTCCATTTAACACTAAAACTTGTTCGATATCGTTTTGACTGTATCCTAGTTTTTTGCAAATAAGTTTCATTTCTTCGGTGTCATTGTTGTGCGTTATTTGTTTTACTTTTTCTCGATATTTTTCAACCCGTCGCTTACACCTTTTGCCTTTTTCCGTTCGCATGTAAACATCCTCAACATACTCTTCACCTTTACTCCCGAGTAAAAAATAACAGTCTGGGAACCATCGACAGTGTTCCTCCCATGGTAGATCACTCTCTTTCCATTCTTTAAGTTCACCTGAGCAAAAGAAGCATTTTACACTATCTCCGAACTTAGTATAGTAGAAACCTGCATTGGAAAGGAGTTTCATGGAGACTTTACCCTTCCATTGTTTGAAACTGTCTTCTCTAGATGTTTCAGTAGCAAAACGTGGTGTATCAGCACGATCAATTGATATACCTAGAGGTAATACTTCTGCAGTTAAATCACCTCTTCTGGTCTTTTGTTCTTCCATCGTATAACTTTTGACAATTGAGATGTTTTTCATTTCATCTGCAAGTAGTTTCCTAGGTCTATACAGACGATTGTGAGTGTTAAATCCTCTAACAAATCGACAAAACGGAAAACTTTTAGCGTGTTCTTTCATCGGATGTTCATCTTCATCCTTCCAGTTTAGTAATACCCCTTGGCAAAAAACACATCGAACAGCGTTGTCTTTTTCAAGGTTATAGAAACCAGCTGCAGCCATGTTTTCACCACAATGTTTACCTACTCGTCTCCAGTTTGTAAGAAATGATTTTCTTCGATAACTTTCATCAAGCATTAAAGCCTCTCTTTCATAAAAAGAGAGTTCATTGTAAATGAACTTGAAAAAGTCCGATGGGGAAAGTTGCGCAATAGTTTTTTGTAATTTTAATGACAAAAGACTACAGTGATTATCCGGATAAGTTGCGACGACATAAGTTATTGCAGTGGTATCAGGAAAAGTTCGTTGTAAAAACAACGATGAAGTAACGAGTAAACTATCATCTATCCATTCAGCGCGCTCTTTAGTATTTTCAAAACAATTTCGAGTTTTTTGCATTTCTCTTTTTTCATTATAAATAGTGTTTGCTACATATCTGTTGTTTGTTACTCGACACATTATTTATATATAATATAAGTAGTAGCTTCAGTTATTACTCAAGTTGAAGTTTTGTTGGAAAGTTCTTTCCTTTGATCTAGTTCGTTGTTATTCTAAAAAAAATGATAATGCTTTATAGCAAAAAATAAAAAAAAGACTAAGGTTTCAATTTGTTTTCAATATACTTGAATTGATTACTATTATAATAGAACGTAAATACTTACATCAGAAATGAAGACTTGTCTTTCTTTTGAATTAAAATGAATGATATTCCTAGTAGTTTGAACTTGAGAGCTGCTTTCTATAAAATTCGGATGA
Organism: Cryptosula pallasiana; assembly: GCA_945261195.1. NCBI lineage: Eukaryota > Metazoa > Bryozoa > Gymnolaemata > Cheilostomatida > Cryptosulidae > Cryptosula > Cryptosula pallasiana. Next base: position 26,581,991 of record OX183134.1, on the reverse strand, counting down.
AGAAGGAGTACATTTTTCATTTTGAAGTCCTGAAATAATAAGAATAAACATAATTAAAACTTACATACAGCATTTTTTTGATATCTTAAATAGTGAATAATCTTGTTTTTGGTTCAGAAAATGTCTTCACGCTTAAATCGATTACAATTAAAACAAAATATAAATACTTACATCACAAATGAAGACTTGTTTTTCTTTAAATTAGATGAATTATATACATAGTTGTTTGAACTTCAGCTGTTTCCTATGTAACTCAAATGATGAAGAAGGAGGGTTGTAGTAGATGATGATGTAGTAGATCTTCTTCCTTCAGTTAGTTTGAACTTGAGAGCTGCTTTCTATAAAATTCGGATGAAGAAGGAGTACTTTTTTCATTTTGAAGTCCTGAAATAATAAGAATAAACATAATTAAAACTTACATACAGCATTTTTTTGATATCTTAAATAGTGAATAATCTTGTTTTTTGTTCAGAAAATGTCTTCACGCTTAAATTGATTACAATTAAAACGAAATATAAATACTTACATCATAAATGAAGACTTGTTGTTCTTTGAATTAGATGAATTATATACATAGTTGTTTGAACTTCAGCTGTTTCCTATGTAACTCAAATGATGAAGAAGGAGGGCTGTAGTAGATGATGATGTAGTAGATCTTCTTCCTTCAGTTACTAACGATGAAGTGAATGCTTTCTGTATGAAAACAGTGCTTCTTATATAGCTTAAGTTGCACTGCTATGAATCAGCATTATTTTCACATGAATGGAAACCGTTGCTTTCGCGGGAATAACAAAATTATTTTCACGCGAATACAAACCAATGCTTTCGCGGGAATAAATAATTTATTTTCACACGAATGGAAACCGTTGCTTTTGCGGGAATAACAAAATTATTTTCACGCGAATACAAACCAATGCTTTCGCGGGAATAAATAATTTATTTTCACGCGAATGGAAACAGTTGCTTTCGCGGGAATAAAAAATTTATTTTCACGCGAATACAAACCAATGCTTTCGCGGGAATATACACTTTATTTTCACGCGAATGGAAACCGTTGCTTTCGCGGGAATAAATATTTTATTTTCACGCGAATACAAACCAATGTTTTCGCGGGAATAGATAATTTATTTTCACGCGAATGGAAAGCGTTGCTTTCGCGGGAATAAAAATTTTATTTTCACGCGAATACAAAGCAATGCTTTTGCGGGAATAAATATTTTATTTTCACGCGAATACAAACCAATGTTTTCGCGGGAATAAATAATTTATTTTCACACGGATGGAAACCCTTGCTTTCGCGGGAATAGAAATTTTATTTTCCCGCGAATACAAACCAAAGCTTTCGCGGGAATCAATACTTTATTTTCACGCGAATGGAAACCGTTGCTTTCGCGGGAATCAATACTTTATTTTCACGCGAATGGAAACCGTTGCTTTCGCGGGAATAAATATTTTATTTTCACGCGAATACAAACCAATGTTTTCGCGGGAATAAATAATTTATTTTCACACAGATAGAAACCGTTGCTTTCGCGGGAATAGAAATTTTATTTTCCCGCGAATACAAACCAAAGCTTTCGCGGGAATCAATACTTGATTTTCACGCGAATGGAAACCGTTGCTTTCGCGGGAATAAATATTTTATTTTCACGCGAATACAAACCAATGTTTTCGCGGGAATAAATAATTTATTTTCACACAGATAGAAACCGTTGCTTTCGCGGGAATAGAAATTTTATTTTCCCGCGAATACAAACCAAAGCTTTCGCGGGAATCAATACTTCATTTTCACGCGAATGGAAACCGTTGCTTTCGCGGGAATAAATATTTTATTTTCACGCGAATACAAACCAATGTTTTCGCGGGAATAAATAATTTATTTTCACACGGACGGAAACCGTTGCTTTCGCGGGAATAGAAATTTTATTTTCCCGCGAATACAAACCAAAGCTTTCGCGGGAATCAATACTTCATTTTCACGCGAATGGAAACCGTTGCTTTCGCGGGAATAAATATTTTATTTTCACGCGAATACAAACCAATGTTTTCGCGGGAATAAATAGTTTATTTTCACGCGAATAGAAACCATTGCTTTCGCGGGAGTAAAAAAAATAATTTTCACGCGAATAAAAACCAAAGCTTTCGCGGGAATATCGCGTGAAAAAACTGCTGAGTCATAGATATATTATAAAGGTTTCATAGGGTTAATTAGTACAGCTTTAGCTATTTAAGAACCAGTGTTTTCACACAAAAAGCATCCAGTTCTACAATAGCTAGCAAGGAAGCAACATCTACACACCAACTACTACATTTACTTGAAACTCAATAAGGTGAGAATCACTAAATAATTCTTTAACATATACTGATGAAAACTTCAACTAGATTTGCTATAATGCTTCAGAAAGTTAATTTTATGTTTTAATATTTTGTTCTTATTAATAAAAGATCAAATAGTTTCACCATAACGCATCAGAAAAATTATTATGGTTTTGATTATGTGTTTATTTTATAAATATCTAGTTAGTTTATTCTTTTCAAAATATTTTTCAAATTCCACCCATTTGTTACATATTTTTTACTCTCTTTTCAGTTCCAACTTCCGACTGAACGCTCTGAATATGAATGAAGACCGTAATACCTCATTTCTCTCAACATTCGAACCATACTCTGATGATAAAGAAAATATCCCTCCTGATTCACATATAATAAGAAGGAAACTGAACACAATTCGACCAAAGCCATGGGATTCGGATAGAAATAAAACGATTGACTATACTTGGACTTTGAAAGCACCATCTCCTTCTCATCTTTCCTGCTTGTCAAAAAATGCTGCTAGTTTGCTCAATTCTTGCGATACCAATGACAGAGTAATGATTGGAAGGTTTCAACCACTTCACTTAAATCAAACGCCATCACTTCTCGAGATAGTCTCCATCGAACGACCAACTGAGGATGTATATAAAAACTTATGCATTATCCGCTACAATGTCGAAACATTTGGCAACAGACGACAAGTGAGGTCTATGGTGAGAAATGAGGATTACAACAAATTAGCTCCAACACAACCAGATGTTCCAAAACTGGTGGTTTTTATGGGATTCGATTCAGACAAGCATCCAATCTTTCACCCTATCAACTTCCCATCCAATATTTCCCTTGAGGAAGCTAAACAGCTAAGTAGATTAATAAAAAAAAAAACACCTACTCAGTTGATCAGTATGGTTCGTATCGCAACGCTCTCGCAATTTGCTGTTGGAAGTGTAATCAGTTTTGAATCTCCTCAAATATCAACTCAGTTAACATTACCTAATGGAGATGTGATGATGAATGCGCTACTGGTAAACTACAGATGTTTGCAATATGATGGTTTGATGATGGGAGTTCTATATATACCTGAAAAACACGCTAGCAACGTCAAACAAATTGGAACAGGAGTCATACTTGTAAGAAATCGTGAAGTTAGTAGATTTGGTTATCATCGACATGATATAATCACATTCACAGCATTACAAGCGATAGAAACGGCTCAAAACCTATCCAACAAACTTGATGATTCCAACCAGATGAAGTACTTTACTACAGATGAGGTTGTTGAGAACAAGGTCTTAGTGCTTTCAATGGGAGTGGGAAACACATCTTCTACATCTTTGAGAGAACCAGCGCCCCCTGGTGAAAACTATATTCAAAAAGAGCATGTCAGACAAGACAACATAGTGAGTATTTTTTATTTAATGTAAACTAACTGATATAAGTAATACTTCCAATTAGATAATATTTATTTATAAAGCAATTATTTTTTATTTTGTTTTAGATAGAAGAGAGAGAATCAAAAACACTTGATGAAAATTATGCTCAAGAAAAAACAAACCGAACAATATAACTTGGTGAGTTACTTCCCTTTACTATATAATGTTAACTAACCAATGTAAAAAGAACTATAATTCAAATTCATGTAATTATTTTACATTTTTGTTTAATCATCCTATACTAATACATAACTTTTGATTTTAGTTCATTATGGAATCAAAAGTACATAGAACAGAAGTCTTCCTTCCTAAGTTATAACATCAGTACAACAATGACAACATTGTAAAGAAAAAGACTATCAACCATTGATTGTCATTACAAGTTGTAGTGCTTTGAATTACTTAGTATTTACTAACTCTAGCTATATTATACAAGAATATTTTGCTACTTATTATGTAATAAATGTATATAATCATATATTGATTCCATGTAGTCTCCTCATTCTTCTCTTCTCTCTCAAAATATCATATGAGTTCGAGTTATGTAAAAAAATTATCAAAACTTGAATGTCATGCATTCAAAATGTATATGCTCGAATTAAGTAAAAAAATAATCAAAACTCGAATGCCACTTAAATGCCATTCAAATGCCACTCAAGTACCCCTCAAGTAAAATACAATATAAACTCGGCGAATTCATCCAACGTCGTAACCCATTGCCTCAACCCCCAGATCAAATCCACAAAAAAACACTTGGTAGGGAGATCTGCTCATATATTACTACTGCTAGCCCATTTTGAGGTAACCCCAAATCCAAGATAACTCTGACCCTGTATAGACCCCATACAGCCCATAGATAGAGTGAAAAAGTGGTGATGCTATACGAGCTTCCTCCCCACAAGTTCAAAGCCGAGGATTATGATATTCGGTACATCTGTGTAACACTATATGGATAAAAGAGAAGTTAGTTGGACCAGAAATTAAGAAGCTGACCTTACAATCTATGGAACAGAATGTTTCTCCTCCTGTGATTAGCTGGTGCAAAGAAAGAGAAACTGCCCCATGTGGTAGCCAGCTATTGGATATGCTTACTGTTACTATATTGTTATAAGTTGTATCATTTGCGCATTATTGTAGTGTTATACGTAATTGGCCCCATTCCTAAAAAGGGGATGGGTAGTTCTGTTGCTCTTCAATAAAAAACCGCAATTCTTGACAGTATGGTTATAAGTCATTGGAGTGTTGTAGAGTGAGTGTCATTTTACATTCATTACTAGATTAAGAGTAATAAAACTATATTATTCGTATAACCATGTATCACTCGTCTGTGTTTAGGTCTTTCTTTGTTAATTGATTCAGTAAAGACCCCGAGGTCTGATTGACTCAAACTCTGGGTGACCCCATGAATACTCAAACAGTATAGACTCCATGGATTCCCTCATGATATAAACTTTGTGTGGTTGTTGAAACAAAACAAAAACAAGTGTTGTTTGTCAGTGCAACTATTATTGTGTTCGTAGTAGATGAGAAAAACTACTCCAGTATCTATTTTTTCAATTCTGACCCACATTTTTTTCCGACCCAGAAAACAGTGCCTTTTGCTGACCATCCCCAAAAGTCAGTTTTTAAAGGTGTGAACTGTGGAAAGTGCAGAAACGAAAGAAAACCTTTGGAGGTTTGGTATTATGGCTGTCACAAACACTTTGTTCCCATGGCTTGAATTCATTCTGGTTGAACGCCCATTTGCGATAGTTAGAAATTCATTTGGGTTGGCACTGCTTACAGTTCCTATAATTATTCAAATTGAAATTATATGCAGGAGTTGTCTTTTCCTTACAGTGGGGAGCCAGCGCAATTTTTATTTTATCGTTAATGAGATAGTAAACAACCACCCTTGTATTACTAAGTAATACGGGTCAGATTTATTTAAAGTTTACAGCACTTACTGTAGTAATAGTAAACAGATGAGTAACAATAAAAACAGCAATTAATAACGATTAAAAATGGTTATTCATAAATATGATAAGAACTATAGGAAATGATAATTAATTAATGATAGGTTATTACAATATAATAATAATTATTTATTACAAGAATAATAGTAATTTATTTTGCCCACTCATCAAATAGAGCTATGAATTTCTGAACTTTGCCAGTTTCTTGAAAAAAATTGTAATATTTCATAATTAAGTTGTTGTTAAACTTGAAAACGGTAATTATTATATAATTATGTGAATGTAAAAAAAAGCTTCTGCAGTTGGAAAATAAACAAAAACTGATTTACAGACAAAATACCAATTTAATGCCTCCTCCACAAAAGAGCTGTCCAAGCAGATTTGCATTCAACAACGTGAATGATTCCCATGATTCCAATGAATGCTCAACCCAAAAACAAATACAAATCGAGGAACCGCACTGAGCTAATACGACGAACCAAGACCATCCCGTGTGAGACAATTCCCATGACCGGAATGGATGATTTATATGTTCAACCCAAACAAATTCGAATCATGAGAACATAGTGAAAGTGACACATGACTAACGTACTGATGTGCGTGTCATGCTTGCTTGTTGTACACTACCCTTTATATTTTTCGACGCAAAGAAATCTTAATTATGAATTGATTACTTTTTAAAATAAGCCTTCAGCTGTCACAAACTGACACCCAACACAAAGCATATGTGTGCTGGGGTACAAACCTATAGGTGTGCTTTAGGATGCCTGAGTGTGGACGAGGTGAAAAACTGGGCCATGTTTAATCATGCTGTGGGAGTTGTTGTGGGAGATCTTGGTGCACAGTATCTGTGAAAGCTTGCACTTACAGTGATAGGAACAACCCTAATCATGCTTGAGATAGTGAAGTACCACCCCTGGTTGAAAAAACAAGACACAGGGCTGATGGTACTCCTTGCTGTGCTGATGGCAAAGCCTGCAAGGCTGGCACCTTTACAAGCTTTGGAGCATGCCAATGCTCACCTGGATACTGTGCGAAGAGCTACAGAGTTGGCATCTCAGTCGCTGGCGATAGAGAAGTAAATGTTCAGGAAATGCTTGATATGGGTAACATATGTCTGATGTTGTACATCTATAAGTCTTGCTGAACATTCCTACAATTTCACTCTGTTGGACTCTACGATGAATAGCTCATATATTTTTATATGTCGCTGCATCTAGGGGGGAAGGATGTGGTGAAATTGTCCTCTCTCAATCGTTAGGTAGACTAGGCACCTCCAATTAAATAGCTAGGCAATATCAATATGAGTAGCTTTTTGAAAGCCAGAGATTATACTGGCTTTCGTGTTAGCTTTTTGTTACCTAGGAATGTAAAGCTGAGTTTTTGTGTGTACAATCTCTCACCAGTGACTTTCGTGGTGACCTCTGCAGGACCGGTACACACCCTAACAGGCCGGTAAAAAGTGTCTAACTTAGTATAGGAATTCAAGAATAGCGGGAGATCCTTCAGCCATCTTATTGCAGTTGGGCAAGCCGGGCCATTATTATGAATAAAACCATTTAGCAAGGTAACACTCTGTGTAGGTGGTCTGAGCTGTGGGCTCTGTGTTTGCCAGCCGATCCGGTAATAAAAGATCACTAGTTGTCACTGTCATACAGGCAGTGTCCTCTCTGGAGATAGATAGAATACTCGAGAAAAAGGTTTTTTTTTGCTGAAACCAGACCGAAATCCACTACAATATAACCACAGTCAAAGGTCACTGGGAAAAAAACTGTAATTCTTTAAAATGTTTGTAGGGAATTTAAAAAGTTTAAAATAATCTAGTAAAACAAAACTGAGCATATATAATAAGAGTTTGCAAAATTCATTTTTGGTTTGACTGAACAGCTTCTAGGAGTTTCAGAGCAAATATTTTGATGCGAATTATGTTTTGACACAACTTTTGCAAAAGCCAACAAGTATTACCTCCTCCAAATATATTTTTAATTCGTGATTGATCTGGATCTGTTGATTCAATTGGCTCTCTATGGAGGCCTCTGAAACTATAGTGAGCCTGATCATAGGCCGTCGCCTGCTTGACTCTGTTATGTTTCTGAAGTTATTATTTTGAACGCTGATTTCAAGAAAAATTTTACTGATATCTTGAAAAAACTTTTAGAGTAATAACTGAACTGCTAGTTTACAACAAGCAAGCATGATGGCCGCATTAGTCCATCAGTCACTTTATAACAGCTATAACACCAACCCTCCAAACTTTTTGTTCTGTTTTCGCATTCTCAACTGTTGACACTTTGGAAAATAGAGATGGTTGGCAAAAAGTACTGCTAAGGTGAGTAAAAACACTGCTTTCCGGAGTGGATGAAAACCAAAACCAGAACCAGCTAGTACATGATTGATGGTGTTAACCATCACTGAAATCGGTTTTTACCGAATAAAAACTGACCAATGTAACTTGGACCACAGGAAATGCCAATGCCCATTTAAAACCTTTGTTCATAAATTTTGTTGAAATTTTAACTTTAGCTGATTTTTACATCATCACTTTGTTCCTGTAAGCACAGCAATTCTCAAGATCAGCTGTTCAAAGATGCTTCAATCCTTTGTGTGTGATGTCAAAACTGTAGCATCACAGGGGTATCATTTGCCATTTCTTCATTAGCTTTCAATACAAGAGTGCGGTAAAAGGCCTCCAAAATGCTGGAAAAACTAGTTATCAGTTATTACCATATGTCAAATAAAAGATCTCAGCAAGTGCTTTCAGTTGCTAGTTAAAAATACCTATATCTAGTATAAATAATAAAATAGCTCAAAACCCAGCTTTTAGGTGTTGACTGTGCATATGATTTCAGTAATGACTGTACCAATAGTTAATCAAAACAGTGAAGCATTTCAATAGTCAAAGCAAAATGAATGCTCAGTATGCATAATACATCACCGGGATCCATATATTAGGACGTAACTTGAAATACAATGCTAGTAACTTACAAATGAAGCACCTTTTGAGCTAGTAAAAGACACAATTATTCCACTGATTGAGATGAAATTTTCAGGTTAAGTTCTCCCAAAATTATTTTTCCATCTTACCAAATGTTTTTAAAACATGTGGCTTTCAAGCTACTTATGTGCAAGGGCATTAACTGTTCTGTAACATAAAAACATAAACCAAAACACAATTCAGCTCTACGTAAACCTATAGATGGCAGCAGACTTTTTGCTTTAAATGGGAATGAGTGTAAAACAGTTTGTGCAAATATTTTTGCCTCGACCCTCTCTGTTAGGTTTTGTCTTCAATTATTGCAGCTAATTATGGATTCCCCAGCCAGATCTAATGCATATAGAGCAGAATAGCTTGGAAAATTAATATGTTGAAAAATAGCATAAATAGGCATAGGGATTCTGGGAAGCAGTTGTCTGGAAAACCAGGTACAGATCAAGTCTGTTGATGAGCTTCTATGGTCAATAAATAACAAACCGATAAAACGCGTGGTTACAATTAGTCAGCCAGTTTATGAGAATTTGTCTAAAATTAAAACCGAGTGGTTCAAAATACTCTAAGAATTCTATCAGATTCAGGTTCAAGGAAATGATTAACTTCTAAAATATATGATTTTACTTCAAGATATTGTCTTCAACTGATTTTAAACTGTGTAACAAGTATTTATCAAATGCTACGGATTTTACTCAGAATCGTAAAGATTTGTATGGAGCAAAAAGGAGCATTATCACCAGGATTTTTTGTTGACAGTATCACTACATTAGGTTTTGCTCAAAAACTTTTTCTCATAGTGGTGTACAATGAAAAAATTAAATACACATATGAAATAACATCGTGCATCCTATAATATTCCAATTCTCTCGCTGCATAACTAAATAATTTTATACCTTTGTTTGCTGTCAGAAATAGAAAAATAGGCTGAGTCAAGTCCTTCACAGTCGACCAGAAACTCATTTTCACCATTGTCACCGTCACAAGAGAAATGATGCGATAATGCTGAAGCAAAATCTGATGCTATGCAAGATGGCTTGGTTTCGGGTGAGTCAAAAACCATTGCTTCCTGCCGCTGAACTTCTGTGTCAAGTTTTTTTTCACTATCTTCTTTGTCATCATAAGTATTTTGCGATGTTTCTTCAGAAATTTGCATTGTAGCTGTTTTAGTGTCTAAAATCAAACACATCGAAACAAAATCATCACTTTGCGCTTCATTTCTTGTGTTGCACATGTATTTGTTCCATCACGGTTATTTTATTTAACAGTCGTTTTTGTGCTATTGCTCAGGATATAGCAATTTGAAAACATAAAACGTTGCTACTTAATACAATGATAAAAAAGCGCTGAAATCAAATATATCCGTCTAGTAAGTAAAACTAACAACTGAAAGGCAAATGCTTGTTAGGTAAGTTGCGGGAAACTCTGGATAATGCATTCACATAGCCTTTTTTGTGTTTATCTGGTAAATCTTTTAACATGAGGCACCATGTACTTTGCATTAATGTCTTAGAATGACTAAACGATTTTCCTACACCGAAAATGGTTTAAAATAAATATCTAAGTAAAACATACAAAAATAAAAAAAGCATTTTTTAAATTGTATTGATATGTGTCTTGGATTAGTATTGAGTGTGAATTTTGCTGTAAAAATATTCCCACACTTGTGTTATACCACATGAAAAGTAAAAACTTAACTACAGTTACAAGTTTTTTTCCTTTTCATGAGTTCATTTATTACTTGTAAAAAATATGTTGTGGAAAAATATTGTGGAAAAACTTAGTAGTGGAGTATTGTTAAGCCCCTCTTTGCATCCCCTTCAGCAACACTCTACTTTACCCACTCACATCACTAGCTGGTTCTCTTTTAGTACTACTCTGTATATGACCCATTAGTGCTCCAATTTAATATATATACCTGACACTGGCCAGTATAACACCTACACCGACACTGTATGTTAATCAGGGATTTGTAATGTAAGCTACAAAGCATCTATATTGTCGCATTATTCAGACATTAATACTAGAAACAAGTTGCAAAAGAAGCTCTAAGACAACAGGTCTGAAAACATATTTAGAAGCAATACAGGGAAGTATTCGCAGAAAAAGGAACCTACGCTGAGAAACTCATCTTACTATATTTGAAAAGATAGTTTCCCCTCATCTTCAATTGGCTGGACCTTAAACCTAGAAAGTTGTGCATGTGCAAGCTTTGTAATCAGCAACTATAGTCAACTATTGTTTACTTTCTGTTGTCTCATGTTTTGCTGTTGATTTGTGATTTGCATCGTTTTATATGAACGACTCATTCCTGATAAGGGTAAGGAAGTTCCCCTTTGTCTCCCATTAAATGACCTGTTGTGCTGTATGTTTGGTAGAAGTCTGATGGCAGTTGTACAGTTAGGTATTATGTTGATGAATAGATTGTGCCAAATAAATTATTTACCATACACTGTGGTGTAGTCTGTCTTAGTCGAAAACTCTGCTTTAGTTGATATCATTTATCCTGAGACTTGAGCCCAATCAGAGTATACTTTTGGTGAGTTTCACGAGATGAACCCCATGGAAATGAGAACAGAGAAAACAAAAGAAGCGCTTGATTGTTGAAAAATATTTGTGTCCATAGTAAGCTATGGAATATTACTACATTGGTGGCAGCTGTGGGCTAATGGGGGCCAAGAAGACATGATGAGGAGAGCAAGTGAGAATATATATTGGTCCAGTATCTGGGGTATACTGCCACTACACCTCCTTTCAATGCCTTTAGAAGCTAAATTATCCAAGTATCACCAGTAAAATACCACTGCACCTTCTTGCCTTCCCTCACGCAACTGCGGTGTCCCCATTTACCCTGTGTACGGGCCATTTCGGTGAGGGCAAGCATTTGCAGACTCTGTATTTCTGCCATTAATCAGTTACGGTGGTCCAAAGAGCAAGAAGTTCTGGCAGAACCCCAATCAAACACAACCTAAAATAGGGCATGACCAGCTGATTGATAATCTAAAAGGACTGGTACAATCCCATCCCAAGGTCCTGCACCAACACTCTTCAAAACCCCAATGTGCAATGGCATTGGTGACATAGAGTATTTCATCACTCAGTTTGTTAAGTTTCAGATGCCAATGACTGGGGCTGGGCTAACTGCATTGTTACAACTGTGGGAGGTATTGAGAAATGATGCTCTCAAATGTGACAGACCCCATGTTGAAGCATTTTTTGCAATGCTTCAAATGCACCTGGGATTGACCCCCTTAAAAAATCCTAGCTGGACTAACAACTTTGTATCAGTCCCTAAAGACCTCATTGAAAAAAGACGCTAAGGAGGCAGAACAATTAGTTTGTGTCGCTTACATTGAGTTATTGGAGCACATGCTACTAGACACACGGTGAAGTACACTGGCTAATAGAAACCTACAGCTGCAATTAATGGAACTGCAGCCCACACCATCAATGAAAATAATAACTAGATTTGAAGATAAACTCGAGAGCAGAAGTGATAGACGAAGATGAGGAGAAAGTACTAAAGCCATAAACTAAAACACCTACTATCCCACTCTAAATACCGCTGACCAATTCCAGCTGAGAGCAACGTTACCTAAAAATTTTCTGGTAACACTAATGAAAAGCATGCAGACCGTAGCTGAGGTCATCCATTTCGAGTGTGGGAATATATAGCGGCTGAAGCATCAACCGATTCTCCCTCCGTCCATGATGCAACGACCTTCCTCTCTCTCTATTATGCCTATGTGACCCCAGTCATAGGAGTGCGGGATTGTAAGTCACAGGCATAGGAACTGCGCAGTAAAGCCTTAGCCAGTACCCCCTAACTCTTCCAATCCTCAGCCAAGAAACTTGCAGCAGGGGGGCCAGACTATAACTGTCTCAGAGTACCATTGGGCTGTATAAAATTTATAATGGTATAACTTTGATGACGGCCTCTTTACAAAGAAAATTATGAGAAAACCACCCTGGCTCTACTATACTGACAACTGTCCAGAGCCAACCAGTGTGGCCCATAACAGGACATGGAGAAAAAAGAACTTTGTCCATTTTTCCTGAATTCCATTCCACAATGAGGAGTTCTTTCAACTTAGATAATTGATACCTCCCGTTTCCAAGTCCCTAGCCAGCTTGTGTGCCTCACCACTTGATTTAGAGAGATGAGATATCGATCTACAAGCATCCCACACATACAACCCTTTGGACACTTTTTTCCCATTGTTCTCAAACACTTCTCAATGCTAAGCAGCCTACTCAATCTTGAGAAAAGAGGTTTCCCTATCTCCAAGTTCCCAACAGTTTAACCTACTGACTCTGTCTAAACCATCACCTACTCCGACAGAAAAGCAATATAAAACGAGTTGTTTTTTCCCGGCTCAAATCAAAGGGGAACGCATACCTGTTCTGGTTGACACTAGTTAAACTTCTTGTCAAGGTGCTTGTTCAATAAGCTCTCACTTGCTACAATGAACTCACTGCAAAAAAGTTATGCACATGCGGTTCAGTAAACAAAGTTCAGTTCAGATAGTACCAGCATGTCCTTCTTTGGTACCCTTCAGGCACTTCTCTGCCTCGGTGATGTAAACGCAGAGGCCACATTTTTGGTGAGGCAAATTAACCAACATGCAACCTTGGGCATGCCTTTTCTTACCCCTGATCAGTGTCACTTCAAGTTAGACTAGTTTTTTATAGTCATAAATGGACAAGAACTACCTTGTATGGACCAGCAAGAGAGGGCAATAACCATCGGGGAGCCAAGGCATACTAGGGTGCGCAGACTCAGACCTTTTTTCACACTCAGTACTCAGACTCCCTTACCACACCCAATGTCGAACATCACCTCATAGCCTAATGCACAAACCCGATCAATCAACCGTTAGACCTCATAGTGAAAAAATAACATAGTCAATAGCACTGATCTCGACTAGTAATGTTGAAGAACCACTGAGGGAACAGAACCAAGCCCACTTCCCATTTATAACACTCCCATCCCTGTACTTGCAGGAGCTGTATGCTAATGCTACGGATAATTGAAACACCCCCACGAAGCATTCCAGTTGGCCCAATTGCTATGCTCATTCCAAAAGGTCTTCAGAAAAGGTGACTACAGCATCGGTTGTACTGACCTAGCAGGCTACATCTTCCGCTCAACCTGATACTCAGCACATTAGACAACCCGTACACTGGCTCGGTACCCACAAGGAGATATAGGCTGAAGTCAAATTAAAAAGTTGTTAGAAAGGAAAGTCATTGAATTTTCCAGTGGAGTTTGGAGCTCGCTAATGGCTTTAGTAAAAAATGATGATGTGTCTTGGGGATTGTGCATTGATAATAGGTAGTTTTATGCAATAACCCAATGAAACAACCCTCTCCCCCATGAATAGATGAAAGGCTATATGCCCCATCAGGTAGACAGTATTTCAGCACCCTCGATCTTATAAGCAGGTACTGACAGGTACCTCTTAACTCAAAATGCCAGTAATAAGTTTGCCTTCTCTACCTGGTTTAGCTTGTACTTCAGAGCTTCCAAACACTCAAGGCACAAGTACTCCATGGCGTGCATTGAAATCCATTTCTCCTGTAACTGGATGACATAGTTTCCATCAGCTCTTGCTTCTCCAATGACCCCTGTGCTTTGCTTAACCGCTCCAAAAGCTACAGACTGTACAAATAAAATCAAACTTCTGCAATCTCAATTAAAGTGCCTGGACCTTAATCTCAGTAATAATGCAGTAGCCATTGAATTTAAGAAGATGGCAGTAGTCAGAGATTTGCCACTCCTCACCAGTCTTAAAAAAGCTCCAAGTCTTCCCATGTCTTGTCTTTCATCACAGGCAGTACTTGCCTCAGTTATCCACCATAGCTAAACCCCTCACAAAACCGGGCAGCAGAAAAGCCCTATGGAAGTGGACTAACCATCAGAGAATAGTCTTTGACCTGATTAAGGCTGGTTTGACATCAGCCCTTAGTTTGACATTGCTCGGCCGCAACAATGCAAGCAGCCCTTATGTACCAGCCACTGCACTTGAGGAGCATGTCTCTTTTATTTTGGCTAGCTCAAACACACGCAGACCGAACAGGGTTCAGAGTTTGAACTTCCTTATGAGAGAGCTGTGCATCCTGTGGCAGTTGGAGAAACTTCAGACTACCTTCATACTACCCTCAGGTCGACCAGCATTATAGAACATAATAACCAAGTACTAAAAGGCTTGCTAGGATCCCTTCTCCCAAAAAAAGAAGCCTGAGGAGTGAGATCTGAACATGCCACAGCTAATGCAAGCTTTCTGGCCATCCCTCACTGTACCACCAAAACACTCCTAGTTTTCTGATGTTGGGTTGGTAGCTATGGCTTTCAGACCATCTTACCTACTACTTGTATTTAACAGAATGTTTACCCATGCATGAGTGCGCTACGGTGTTCCATTAGAGGCTAGCATAGGAGTATGAGACCCTGGCGATGGAGCAGCATTATGTGAGAGGAGAAGAGAATAAAGAAAAAAGCTCTGTGTTAACCCTGGTGTCCAAGTGTGGCTAGAGAAAAAAAGACGAAAGAAGGGAGAAAACCTTGAAATACAAACCAACTTTGTCAACCATAGATAGTGAAAGAGGCCTATAGTAAACATACCAACTTGAAATTGTAGGCATGGAAAGTGATCTGTCTAAAATGGTTGCCACCTCAAACCCTATAAAGCCTGACTGAACCTGCTAGAGGAGGTAGCAACAATCACGGAGCTAGCTGTGCATTTTAATATGAGAAGAGCCATCTCTTGGGGAATAAAGAGCCTTGCTCTATCTTTCATAGACTTAAATTGATATTTACTCCCCAGGAAACCCCTGATAATGCTTACCCTTCTTGAGAGACTTATGAAAACATTATTTTCAGCAGATTGACATGGTTACCCCAGATAGGCTCAGCAAAGTTCATCCAAGCCAGACAAAGACCATAGCAGATTAAAGTGTAAACGCTTAGAATGAAGTTGTCCACCCACGGCTACAACGCCTCGCGTGGTAGGCCCAGCACCCTCAGGATGTCATAGTGAAAGGCTACCCCCTGCCAAATGGCCAACTTGGTGTCCTCAGTAACTGAGGTTGCATTTAAAAGAGATGATATAGTGGAAGAAGAACCGTGTTTTGATAAAAAAATTGGTTATTGGAAAAAATAAGTGCTTTTATCCTCAAACTTCTTAAACACATTTACCCATGCAGAAACACAAAAAATTGCGAAACAAATTACACCAGACAATCTATTATCCATTCTCCTCCCTGTTTCCATAAAACCCTGCAAGGGCAATTCTATTTTTTCCATCACAAATATGAGTAAATAGAGCATACAAAAAGTAGGACTAACTGCAGTCCATCAAATAGGTAGTGTAGCATTACTATTAAACCCTGTACACCAGCTAAAGCTACAGCAAAGAAAAACAAAGAGTCAAGTGCTGCATGTTTACAGATACATACAGATGTCAAAAACCTACTATTGGAAGTTAATTTAGCTGAGCATTAGATGTTCTATGCCTCTTATGAAGTGGGGTATGTGGGAGAATTTAGTAGCAAAGCATGGCTAAGCCCCTTTCGCCTTCCATCCCTGAATCTACCTCAACACCCATCCATTTCCAACCCTTACTTCACCTATACTGCCCTGCGCTGACATAACCCTGTATCTCCAAAATTTCAAATTGTTCAGCTGAGGCAATTAAAGAGCACTTGCTGTCTAGGCTAAACTTATGAATATAAACATAAACTAATTTCTTAATATTGTCTGTATGGCTAACTGAAATATAGCCATGAATTAAAATTTTGTTTTCGCTATTTTAATCTCATTAACAATGGGATAATTGGTTTAGTGAGCTAATCAGTTCCTTTGTTGACTGCCTGTATGCAGACAAAACCCTTTACCTGGAGGTATAGGGCTTTGTCTGCATATTAGCAACTGCAATAAACCATGTATTGCTGATTGAACAAATATTGTTTAGAGATGAGAAAGGCTGTGTAACATATATTGAGATCGGATATGTACATATATAATTAAAGAAACATAACACATACATGTAATTGAGATTACATACATATATAATCAAAGAAATATAACGCATACATGTAATTGAGATTACATATATCTCTCTAATTAAAGAAATATAAAGGCCATGGTTATACACTAAAATTGCCTACTCAAACTCAGTGACTAGATCTACTGCGTTGCTGACTACCAAACTGTTCCAAAATTGGTGTTGGCTCGCTGGCATATGCTTCTCAACCAGGTTCTTAACCAGTCCTTGTTTCTTTCCCTCACTGATTCCCCTATATGCTGACTGTGACACTCCTTGGTCAGCTGACAGTTTATACCGTGTCTTTAAAACGTCGAACTCTTGCCATGGGGTGTCGGTTTCATGATTGAGCTTGTCAAAGAAGTTTCTACTTCCTTTTACAAACTTTATTACGCTAATATCACTGAGCATTGGGCGGCCAGCTGCTTGCAGTTTCGGTTGAGATTGGTGGCTCTTGTAGTTCAGAAACTGTGCTACTTCTGGTACTGTGACTTTGACGGATGCCGCTGAGACGGACTTTGTGAAATCGTCAAAGTCGTATACATTTACCATCTTCTTCATCCTACCCTTCACCTCAGCATGGATTGAGTAGCGCTCATGAAGGTATGTCCTGCTTCGAGGTACTTGAAGGTGATGCTGCTGGAGTCGGTTTGATTAAAGTTTGTGAAGTTTGTTAGCACAGTGAATATTGTCCAATTTTTGTTTTGACCTGCGCAGTTGTCAATGTAGTACGTTACATGGTCATAGTCACGATCTTTCTTCAGAGCTATCACAAAGGTAGAGGCTATGTCTTGGCATTTACGACCAGCAATGCCTTCATGCCAGACAACACTTTCTGTCGGTCTGATGTTAGTCTTGTAAGCTCCAATAGGCGCAAACGTTTCATGGAGAGCAACTAGGCGACGGGTAAAACATCCAGTTTTAAGTCCAGGGATACGTGGTAACATGATCACCTTTTGCAGGTCCACACTCCTTACAATTGATCCATCGGCCACAGATTTTCCATCCAATTCGTATGCCTGTCTTGCTTGAGTATATGCTAATCTATGGGCAGCATGTTTGATGCAGGGCCTACATCCTTCTGAACATGTCCCATCCACTTTATCATGCTCCATGAGGTTAATCTCATCACAGATTTCACACTCCTTCATGCCGAGTGTGGCGAAGCTGATGTTTTTGTTGTGTACACGTCTCAGATAGGTAGTATAATGTACACTATTCTCAGGATGTTTTACAACATAATCTTTCCACATTTCGTCCACAGTGAGCTCATGGGGGAGATACAGGCGTTTGAGAGCATGCGCCCTGCGATAGTGAGAGATCCCAGGATTGTACGAATCGATGTGGCTGTCAATCAATTGGTGATCAGAAGCGTGAGCCACCGAGATTGGATTACCATAGTGAAAGCTCTCTCCACGCAGTCAACTTGTCTAGCCATTAACGAGCAAATCTTATCCAGCTGCAGAACTACCAACAATTGATTGCTGAATGCCTTTGTCTGCAGGCTTGACGTCGCGTGAATGATTTAACGTGCGCACAAAGCCCTGTATCTACTGCTACAGGGTTTTGTATGCAGTTGATATTTCAATAGCGGGAGATATAGGGTTTATGTTGTGTAAAAAATGGCTTTCTAGTGGGAGTTTTTTGCAAAAAAATTTTCCTCGCGTGTATTGAGCACAGACGAAGAACTTGAGACAAAAAAATCCGTTTTGAAAAATTTAAGAGATACAGGGTTATGTCAACATAGGGCAGTATAATAATAATATGATATATTTCATGCTACAGTGCAGAAATACAAAGTATCAAAAATATCCAAAATGAGTTTCTATCCAGCCAATGTCTGCCAGGCATCACAATTGGCTGGCCTTTCAAGCAAAGTATAAATATGTGACTCACAGTTTCCTACTGGTTATGAGCATGCTACTTTAATGCAATGTATAGAGCTACCAAGTCAGTGAAATACTGGAAAACAACTCAGCAACTTTTTATGTGCCCCTTCCATAGCTCCCATGTGACCTATTCTTGCCTCTTTTATCTCTACTGCAACTGACATAGCCGCTTCAAATATGGGATAGCTTGTTGTTGCTTTCCTGTCCCCTTCTCGGCCAACTGTCATCCTCTTCTTTCAACCATTATCACCCATGGAGGTCATGAGTTGCAACCCAACTCGGCGGCTTCCTTTTGCCAATGCATATATTGTTGCATACCCCAAAAGACATTCAAGGGAGTAATTTTTAGTCCTCCATGTTACTAACACCCAAATTTTCCACCATACGCTGATAGATTAAGTGGGAAGATGATAGAAGAACCTAAACCAATTTATATATTTCCAATAGGGTGGATCTTTTTTAACTTTATCAATGGTAACTAATCACAACTAAAAAAACATGCCACAAGCTTTCTTGCTTTAAATTAACACCACTAACAAGCCCATTTCATTCAACAAACAATTTAGTTTGTTGGTAATAATTGAAAGTTATAGAAACTGTCTCATGATCAAAATTGAACGAACAGTTTTTAAATAAAAATTTGGTAAGCTGAACTGCTCCAAAAAAGTGCCTTGAAACAAGTTAAATACGTTATTATTGAGATAATGGCAATACAAAAATACTGTAAACTTTTTGTTCGTAAGAAGCGTGTTGTTTTGTGAAAATTGGGAAAATTATGTATTGTCTTAACAGTTGGTTTGATTAAATACTAATGACACTCGTTTTGTGAAATAACTCATGAAAATCCCTATCTTGACAAAAATTGACTGAAAATCTATTTTGCTGACTAATCAACAACATCCGTCACTTGTGATGAATTCCATGTTTATGCCAAGAAAACAATAAATACCAACTTCCAAGTAACTTGTTGTGCTTTGTAAAAGACTGTTAGATGAGTTTGCTGTTTGTCATTCCAAGTAGAAAGTAGCCAAACTTTTTACTCTGCAATCCAATTACTATGAAAATAGCTGAAACTTTTTTTGCTGTGTAGAGAGTATGGATGACAGAGAAAATATAAATAAAACTGTTACAACATAACATAATAGAAAAAAGGAGTGAACTACAACTTAAAATAAATCTTTTCTCAGTTCATAAGTGAATACAGTTTTTTTGGTTTACTATGCCAATGTTACAGCTCAAATGTGAATAATTTTCAAGTACAACGTTGCCATGATCAGAATATGCTATTAGAAAATCGAAATTTTTATCAGCTCTCCAGCCACCAAGAAAAAACACGAGATGCCCAGAAATAAGTACTGCAAGTTTTAGTACAGATCTATTGATAATAACTTACCACATACTTTTTCTGTTCAAGGCTCATGTGTACCAAAATAAATAAAAGTTTTAAGTACTGTCCCACCCATCTCCTACACTTCACCAATACTTCCTTATCCCTCCTTTTAGCCACGTTACCACTTTCTTCCTTTCCAAGCGCCCTTTCCCACATTGTTTTGGCCCTGCAAAGTCACTCTCTTCCCAACTCAACCAAAGTAGTAGATGTATCTCGAGAAAAACAATGCGCATCCCCCATCCCTAGAAGGCCTCCTCTCACCCCACACCACACCCCCACCACTTGAGCCTCCACATTTCCTCACCCTGCAAATTTTATACCATCAGTCTAAATAGACACCCTCCCAGCCCAATTGAATAGTGTTCAGAAAAAAACTGATAATTCTCTAGAGTTCACTGCCTTAGGACACACTCCAGTAAATCTCATTGATGTCAGAAAAAAGCAAATAAAAAAAACAGCTCCTAAAGAAAGCATGTGCAGGCTGGTGCATTAGAAAAGTATGAAATTACTATTATAATGCACTTGCTTTAGGTGAGCCTATAGAACACCAAGGTTTCAGCCATAGCCTCACTCTATAAATACAACGTCTAGCTGTTTTTTAGTCTGCAGTTCATGCACTGCGGTAACTGGTTAGTGTATACGGATTAACTTGGAGCATTGTGTAGTCTGTCCGGCTACTTTTCAATATTACATTTGTGTCAACTGGTAGAAGACTGGGTTGTTGTTAAGATTGATTTTGGGTTCAAGTTTGATCATGAGTTTAGGTTGAGTCTGAATTTTAGTTCTAGGTCAAGTCATGTCGAGTTTAGGTTGAGTCTAGGTCGAGCCTAGGTCGAGCGTAAGTTGAGTTGTTTAAACAGGTCAAAAATTTCAATAGAAGTTATCATTAATTACTCCTGCTAATAACAAACCCATCACGGTTGTACATTGCAACATTTTCCTTACTTTAACAATTGTACATAGCTAAGAAACTGACCGGAATTCTCTACAGTAATTTTGTTGGTTTAGACCTTCGAGATTATTGTGGTCTGCATATTCATATTTTTTTCCAAGTTAACCTGTTTCAGAGTTTGAAAGAAAGTCAGTAGTTTTGCCTGAGATCCTTATGATACTTTGTCTTGCATACATTTATTTCCTTTTCTGAGACCCTTGTATGTTGTGTTGTGTATGACAGCTTGACCTGAAGCATCTTTTGCTTTCACCACTTAACATCCTATGTTGGCAGTGAATGAGTCTAGTAGGCAGCCAATGATTTCTGTGTCATTAAATAAAACAGCTGTATGTAAAACTGTGCCGAACCAACCTGTGTCTTTTGTGAGCAGCCTACATCTCTGTTCAGATGCATTTGTTTGTTGAAACTGCTGCAGCTCAAATTCATCTGGTTTTACATCCGTCTTCGCATGACCTATGAGCAACTGAAGAAAAACAAAGCAACAATAACTTGTGCTATGTAATATAAGTGATACTTTGTTGTTCAAACAGGGTGCAATTTATTTCAAATAAACAAGTTTTTGTATAAATCTGAGTTACTGGTGGCATTTTATTATGACATGTCTTTTTTAAGAAGTATATTTTGTTCATATATCTGCATGCTATTAGGCCAAGTATTTTTGAAACCAAGTAGAAACACGTTCAACCAATTTGCTTTTATAATACAAATTTTTTTTACCTCATCTGTAGTGGGGAAGCGTGTTGGTGAATTGTCAGGATTCTCAGACATTTCAGAGCTTGAAGTTCTATGAAAACAAGGAAAAAAATTGTGGTGATTAGCATCATATGCAAAA
Source organism: Cryptosula pallasiana (assembly GCA_945261195.1). Taxonomy (NCBI): domain Eukaryota; kingdom Metazoa; phylum Bryozoa; class Gymnolaemata; order Cheilostomatida; family Cryptosulidae; genus Cryptosula; species Cryptosula pallasiana. Next base: position 26,560,196 of record OX183134.1, on the reverse strand, counting down.
CAATTGCGGCAACATGAATGATACTAACAAACAAAGTTGATGTATTTCAAAAATAGTATAAGTATGACACTTAGACAGCCTTCGATGTTTCAGCAGAAGAGCTTTCAGTAAGGTTTTCATAGAATGTTTACAGTAATTGCGTGTAACAAAATTTGCGAGCTAGTGGTCTTCTATTGTAGAAATGAGCTAGAACAAAAAAACTGGACTATTTGAAAAAAAACATGTTAGTCCTAGTAAAAAATACTCATTACTCACAAAAAATTGTTCAGTGAAAAAGGATATGTACTATTCATGTATATTACTGCAATTTCTTTTACATGTTCTCTCAGTTTACTAATAAGTAAATCGTAAGAGTTCTAGTCAGCACCCTTGAAGGGCCTATGGCGCCTAATTTGAAGAGTCTTGATTTCATTTTAACTTTCTGCGGTTGAAATGTGTTCAGAAAAATTATCTAGAGTTGCCCTCTCACCAGTAAGACGATTCCTATAGACACAGTCAGCACTTGCCAAGACGCCTTTTTTCCCCCGAAGACGCACCAAGTTATACAAAGCTATAAAGCGCGTTTTCAAAAATTTGGTTTGTTCGCATAGAAATAGGGCATCCTAAATATTAGTTTTGTGCAGAGACTCTTTTGATTGCAGAAAAACGATATTCCAACAAATTTTAATTTTTTTTGAGCTGTTTTTCTCAAGTCAGCAATTTGTTTTATCTTTGGTAAGCTCGCTATTATGTATACACTGGCGATCACGTGATAGTGTTTGTCATCAAAATCAAAAGAAATAATGAAATTTGTTATCAAAATAATAATTTTCATGTGAAAAATTAATCAATTAATAACATTAGTATATTTTCATAATAATACTAGGTGAAAAAAAAACATTGCCGAAATTGTATTTCCAGCGTCGTTTTTTTTTACAACAACGATAATAATTAAATCTGAAATACCGGCTACCTTTCCAAAAAAAAACTTCATTAGCACTAAATGATAATAATTAAAATTTTTAAAGAGTAGTTTGGAACTGAAAATGTTACAAAAATGGTACAAACTACATGCTGTTATATACTATATAATATCATAATGCAGATAGTCCCTTCTACCGAACTCGTTTTCACCAAGTATTACCTTTTGTTTATAGATGAAAGATGACTGCAATCACTTGGTAGGCTGTCTAATAGCTCAATACTTTTTCCAGCTTGTATGTCCTCATCGGCTTTACAGTCTTTTTCCCCTGAAGTGGCTTGGCTGAGAACACGAGTCTCACATGAAGCTTGTAAGAAAAATACAAAGTTGACTATGATACCATATAGAAAAGAGAAATTTATAAAAAAAAAAGATCAAATCAAGAAATTTTGCAGGCTTGCAATTTTGCTTTGTTGGGAGGGATGACTTTCTTGGTTAACCAATTTTTACTAACAGAGAAAAGTGAATTCTCCAACGCCCAGGTGAAGCTATGTTATTATTGTAATAGATTTTGGTCTGGTACCACAAAATGTTACTAAGCTCGAGTATTCTGCCTTTCTCCTGAGGGGACACTGCCGGTATGGCTGGTGTCACTTGTCCAGGTGACGTTAACAACTTGCAAGGAGAGCCCGTGGCTCAGACAAACTAGCCTTCTTGCTTGAGCTTAAATACATTTCCTGTATTCTCAACTGACAACAGTAGACACAATGGTACAAATGCGGAGAGTATATACAAGGTCCAACCTTATATAATCTGGAGCACAGGAAGCTCACATTGCAACAAACCAATAGCATGTTTAGAATACAAATGATAATCAGTCATAATTACAGGAAGTGGTTTAGACAAATAACAAACCATGTTTAGATATAGCAACGAGTAGTAAGATAATTGCAAGTAGTTAAATAGACCAAGCACCCAAGGATAAAAGTGCGGAGTTAATGGGTTGAATGTCTGCTAATACCCGCTCACATCTCCTGGTTAGTCCTAGGACTGTATTATAGTCTCGTTTCCTTTTTTTGGACTTTGGAGGTAGATAGGTTGTGACTTAACCTTCTACAACTTCACATCTATTATTGGAAAATCAGGATAAGGCACTCATTCGACAATGGCCCAGTAAAGGTTATCATCGGTGCTGTCATGTTTGCAATACAGGGAAAGCAGCACTGGTTATTCTACTGCTTACAACAATGACAACCAGACTCCTGTTGCTCATGTCTAATCGATGCTAAAGGGTGTCTCTGTCAGACAGAGACAGCCTGTAGTAGGTAAGGGCTAGCAAAGAGAAGTGTTAACAGGTTTGGTTTATAAAAATCTACCACACATATCTCTCCATCAAAAGTCATACCGTGGCCTTCAATTATAAATAGTAAGAAAGGTTGTGTGGGGTGCAGACTTGCCGGGTGGAATATATTTGAGTGAATATGCAAAGGAGCCAGCAAGTTGCATAACATACAACTGGAGAGATTTGAGGTAAATGGAGTGCCGTTATCTATGGGTTAGCTCATTTTCTCGATCTAGGTTGGAGAACAAAATTAGCTTTGGTCCCCCGGGCCAGAAGAGGGAGGGGGGTTTGAACATCTCATCATCAGTCTGGGAGTGCCAGAGGCTACCTTATTTCTGCACCAACAAGGAGTCTCAGGGTTTCCTTTCCTGGAGAAGCTCAAAGGGTATAAATCAACTTCGGTCAGTTTGTCAGTCTCCTTCTGAGCTGAGTAATGGCTCCGGGCGTTCTCAAGGTATCCCTGGGCTAGGAAGGAGTTATCCGTCTAGCCTATTTTCCCGAAAACCTCAGCAGTGTGCTCTACTGACTGATTGAAGGTGATGGTTAATAATTTGGTAAACTGCTTGTTATTCAAGCCTTCTGTGGAGCTATTATTTCTCAAAGCTAATGGATCATGCACACTGCTATGCTTGAATACCCATCAAGCAATGACATGTTAAGATAATTCACCCTCACCATTTACACGGGGTTGGGAATCCAATGTTGCCTCAGCAGTGGGCACCTTCTCCAGGGCTGGAGTCTCTTCTGATTCTCTCCTCACTTCTTTTACCTCTGTAACTGGGGTTGTCTCCTTGTCTAAAGTGGAAGGCTGCTTGTATAATTAGGCGTAACCAATATACTTTTCCTCTGCTAGCATCCCAATAGACGACTGATACTCTCCCAGGTTCCCTTATACCTGCAGCGAGTCTTTGCTGTTTTCTAGTTCAAGGTGGTTAGCACTGACCATCCTGTGTGTTGGTGTATGTTTGAACAATCTGGCTGCACGTGTGCCATCGTTACTGTCACTAGTAGAAATAACTTTCTGTAGGGTGTGCTAAAACCTGAAGTCATCTCCTGAGCTGGCATAACTGGCGCAACTGGCACATAAATCACAGGAAGTGTGCTGTCTGCAGGGGTAATACGGCCTGTCTTTGGGGGTTTCTAAAAACTGGCAGCAACACAACAGGATGTGAAAACCTTGGGAAAAAGTTAAGGAGCTTCTAGCAATCCTCTTGAAACTAAACTACATAGAGCTGAGGCTATTTGGGAAGGAGCTATAGTCCCTAATAGGTTTTCTCCGGGATTTCCGACTACCGTGTCATGGCTGGTTTGTGTTGCAACCACTGCAGTGTACGCTGCACACAGTTGGAGGTCATTGAACTAGAGGTTCTTCCCTCTTTCCTAGGCTGCTTGGAGGTGTCTGCTTTGACAGGGGTGTAGCCAGTAGGGTGTGGGGCACAGAAAGTACATTTCGTTGTGTAGTAGCCACCATTTTGTTCTGATTGAGCTAAAAAATTTTGTGCACTTGCAGGGTGGCACCACCTACCTCAAGGTGGTTGTTCCCATTGACTGACTCTGCTACGGGAAGCGTGGTTGGCTCATAACCCTCTTTCTTAGTGTAAGCATACTGATACTCACCTAATGACCTATTATGCAGTGAATTCACTTCATCCTGCGGTGGACTCCTATGTTTGTTGGTACATGGCAGCGGTGACCATCTATAACAATTGTGTTGTCTAGGAATTGCGTCACATGTTCGTGTGCAGTCAGGAAAAGCATGCCTACTATAGCATCCTCATTTATTTTGCTAATCACAAAATTGACTTTGGTCCTAAACTTTTGCATCAGCAGTGCTACCAGAAAAATACAGTAAAAAGTTATACAGGATCCATCAGCCATTACACCATGGCTTTCACAGACTTGCAGAGTGTTTCTCACTACTGATGGGAGCTGCCTGTAGGGATGTTGGGACAACAAGTTAGGGGTACAGCCTGAGTCTATTGACACTAACCCTGGTCTGCCTGCCTTCTGTGTGCCCGGCTAGAAAATAACTAGCCTCGTATGGATGTTCTAAGGGTTGATTGACGGGGTGTCCATTTGTGGGTTTTGGTCTGTTATTTTTAACATATTACCAGCCAGCCCAGTTGCAGCTAGTTGCCAGTGGCACTACTGCAGCCACCGATCGTTTCCCAACTGGTTAGTAGGAGGAACCTCTGAGTTCTGGGGCAAGTGCCAATCATGCGCCAAACCGGGTTGCATCCCCAACACTGAGGTGTGGATGTCCATCAGTGGTGGAGGAGCAGGCTGCTTGCTCTCCTTCAAGCATTGTACGACATGCATTAGAGCATGTACAGCCTCCATTATAGCAGTCATCGGGTCTGGAGTTGTCGGTGCAAGTGAACTGTATATTTGCTGTACCGGGGAGCTGTGAGGGGTCGGTGTGAGGGGTGTCTTGACCGCAAATCTCTTGGGTTTATACTCTTTGTCGATCTTTTTATCAACCGTCCATACATGAATAGATCGCTCCTCATTGAGAGTCCAAATTTGCAAGTACTCATTATCGACTCTGACAACCTCCAGATTCGCCAAATCAATCGTTTGCATTGCTAGTAAGTGCCTCTGCAAGTAGGCATTCCCTATGGTAGTGATAAAAGTGTCCAATAGCATCCTTTGCATAGATTAAGGGGGAGGTCTGCATACGCCAGAGGTACCAGCCATACTACTACCTCACTGGCATGCTCCTGGAGCGCGGTTTTGAATAGCCTACCCAGAGTGGTCAGTTGAGATATAGCTTCTCGCTGGGTTAAACGAAAGGGATACAGGGCTCCCAGGGTAGCAAAAATTCCTTCTATGTGCTGAGGCTTTCTTCGATCTAGGGCACTGCCTCACAGTGACTGTTACAGGTGAAGCATGGCAGTGTGATCCTGCCACTCATTCGCTTCAGCTACTTCAACAAACCGGGTGATGAAGTACTCAACATCATCGGTCCCTCAAACTCTTGTAGGCACTCGTGCAGAACTGCAAGCTCTCTGATTCACCAAAGCTTGCAATATGGAAGAGTATATCAACTCAAATCTGGCTAATGACTAGTAATACTGTCCCAGCCAAGATCAGTCTGTGCCAGGGCTCTGACAAGTATGGAAGCTGGAAATTAGGATACTGTGATAGTATCCGGTAGTAAGAATGCTTTGTAACTGCTGTAGGGAGGAGTGAAATCTATGAGCCTACAGTCAGTGTTAAAAGAGCCTGTGTAGACACAGGGCAGGAGTAGGAGCTACTGGCCGAGTAAACTCTTAGCCAACAGTAGCTATTGGCTGTGATACCTGCGTTGCATTTGCATGATTTTTTCCCCTCTCAATGACAGCTGGCCTCTACTAAATGGTACAGGGCGGTCGCTATTGGTCACTACAGACTGGTCACTACTGGTAGCTACTGGTCGCTACAAACTGGTCACTACAAGGTGGTTACTACAAGGCGGTCGCTATAAGATGGTCGCTACAAGACGGTTGCTACAGGGTGGTCACTACAGGGTGGTCGCTACAGGGTGGTCACTACAGGGAGGTAGCTGCAAGGTGAAGTGGACTCTACGAGATTGCACGGAGATCCAGGATAGCAACTGTACACAGAGGCAATTCTCTTTTTTTTGACACACGACCGGGATAATCATTGCAGGGCAGTGTGAACTCTACAAACCTGCAGAGAGATCTGGTCTAGCTGGTTGATACAATTGAAACTCACTCTTCACAGACAGCCAAGATGGTCGCTGCAGCGGCAAAAGAAACTCTATTGGCCTGCGGGGAGATCGGGTGTTGCCAGTGTACACAGTCTATTCCTCATAAATTAAACGGTAGCTAGCCTGCAGTGAATTCACAGAGCCACGGTAGTATGACTGCGTAGAAACTGACTTGCAGTGCATTTGTAAGCTAAGGTAGAATAACAGGGTAACACAACGTGGGAATGTGCCATTTACCCCACTGCTGCCACCAATGTACTAAACTTTGGTCTGGTACCACAAAATGCTACTAACCTTTATTATTCTGCCTCCCTCAGCTACTGGACTACCAAGCGGCACCCTTCTTGTATAGTTTACCCATGAGCGGTTACAGTGCGTATGCTTACTGCATGGCAAAATCGGTTAAGTGGGAACCGAGCTTTGCTAAACTTTACTGGATGTGCAACAAAATAGCTTTCAAACCTTTTAATTCATAAATATCCTGTAGGCAGTGATTGCACTATGCACCAAGTCAAATAACTTGAAGTTTAAATTTATTGAAAATATTAGAGTATTTCTACCAAATCATAAGCACCAAGAAAGTAGTAAAATTAAAGCTTTACACTGTTTTAATCTCCTGTAGTCCTACTTCAATAAATTTTTATTAGCTCATTGTATTTTTTTGTAGGTAATTATGAGTGTTTCAGTGCACTAGAGCTTTTTGTACTGCAATATGGTAAACTGGAGAGATTGGACATTTAATAGCACTTTGTGGATAAGTAAAGATTTTTGTTATTGTCTCTCTTTACTCACAAACTATCGATGTAAAATATTGTTTATTACTTTTTATATGTAAATCATCAGAAGCAGTTCCCTGCATGTAGAAAAGGGCACGTGTGGCATAATTCTAAGTGAATCCATAGAAACTTTGGCGAAATGGAGTATGACTGTTAGGTTTTTTTGCAACTAACCAAACACATTCCTCATCCTTACTATGACATGCGTCGAGATGCATCTCTGAAAATCAAAACTCCAGGAAAAGAATGAAAAACACAGAGTTCTGGTATTGAAGGGCTAAACCATTTTAAAATGACACCAAGTGTGTTCAAGGAGGGGTTTATTGGGAGCAGCCATCACTCTCAACCTTAAATCTTACTGCAGTTTGGGTGAAAGTGGTACAAAGTTTGATATTAAAAGTTTAAGCAAGATTAATGAGTTAACTAAAACGCCTATCTAAATATTTAAAGAATGTGATGCTCTTTTATAGGAAAAGAACTGGGGATTTGAGAAGTAAAGTGGAAAGCTGCAGACAAATACGCAGATTTAAAAAGGTCTCCCATACTTATGTGCTAAAAGACAAAAATGTTCCAATGATGTGTTGACAAAACCTGTTGAGGTTTAATAGGGAAGAGTAATGTAAAGTTTTGCACAGGTTACCAGTCTAGACCCTGTTAACATAATTCATAAAATCACCTCTATTATCAGCACAATTATGATTACCGTTGTTTATTTTATATATGTTTTGCATATTAAAATTGATAATCCTTGAGACATTACATTGAATCATCGATCAGTTATAATAACAACGGAGGCCAATAAATACCAACCACTGAGCCAATAGAAGAGATATCAAGCTGGATGTCTATTGGGACCTAAACTGCGTCAAAAATTTTCGAGAAAAATGTTAGTTAATTTATAGCTAAACTATGGTTTAAATTAGGCTTTAACGGATTGTTTTTTTTGCAAAACCATCATTACACTAAGTTTACCTGAACATTTTTTAGGTTTTTGTAGTTATATGGCATAAATCTCAAAAAAATCAATGGAATAAAACTGCAAAATAACAGTCTAGATACATCAGACAGCACTAAGAGAACAAAAAAGTACCAAAATGTGGTTTGGAAAAAAGCACTCATCTGGGAAAAATTTGCTCTTATAAAACTACTGAAATGCCTAATAAAAATTTAACAGTTTAAAATCATTCATGCTTGCAATCCGTTGGCTCTATTGAAACTGACTTTGAATATTTTTCATTTTTTAAATCGAATTTACACTAAAAATTTACCGAAAGTCTTGCTCTCTGCATTAGAATATGAGTATCATAGCATCATTGTGCCGGATCCACAACTTGGGTTATTACTAATTACCTTCAGACTGATGGTAGCTTTCCAATAATATGTAGCTTGAAATTTGGAGAGAATAGTCATCCTCGATCTCTTTCATGGCCTGACTAAGCACTATCGCCTGGTATATACTGCTATCCACGTCTTTTATCTGAACAGTCAATTTTCCGACAAGCATTCCCACTGGCCTAAGTTCTCCCTTTTTTCCTTTGAGTGACACTATGCGACCACAACTTCCTTTTTGCAGCTCACTGTATTGATTAAAAAATCAGGGTCAAACGAGAGTTTATCAAATGTTCAACTCTTTCAATTGTGTATTTCAATTTTCTCATTTTAGAGTTGGGACTCACTTGGTAGGTTCAAACCTCGTTGTTGCACCACTCTCACCTTGTGGCGAGACGGCCAGCTAGTTAGCTGACTATAGGGTACCTCAAAACTACTTTGAGTTGAGCTGGCAGGGTTACTTTAATTTTACAGTAGATACTTTGACTGTCGAAGAAAAACAACCTCAGAACCATAATTTTTATATAAAAATTAGCTTTAGCTGTGCAACAAAAAAATTTTCACAATGTTATACTTACCATATAAACTAAAATACATAAAAATCTAGTAATATAATGCAGTTTGGTTAGTAGAGAGTATTATCAAAATATTGCAATGACTTTTGGAATTCCATTGTTGTCTATGACTGAAAAAAACAACAAATAACATTTTTGTAAGTGATTAAAAGATGTGGCCATTGTCACTGCTGTGGGGTTCATCGATGTATATGTTTGAGATAAGCATTAAGCCTTGCTGGTTTTACATTTCTAATAATGGTTTGAAGTCTTTATTCATATACCCAAGGAAAAAAATTAAATAAATGGAACATGAGATTGAGGTTTTTGCCAAATGTTGTTTGCCACTGATGAGGTTGTCCAAACTGTTCTAATTATCTCACAAATATTGCTTTTTAAACCTTTTAACTCAAAACTTGGGCGACTTGAACTTGTATCAGTAGTTTAAAACTAGTTTGAGTGATGAACAAAAAGTCCTAATATTTCAACTAAAAACAAATTTGAATAATTGGTAGCATCAACGGTATATTTTCGTAGATCTTTTTGCTTCTAATTTTTTTACTGTTATATTCATGTGTCGGTGCTATTTTCTGAATATAGTTTATTCTTAATAAATAATTCATTGGTCAGGGTAGGTTATAAGAGACAGATCTGAACAGTAGAAAAGTGTATGTAAAAGCTATCTTTTACAAAGAAATACATTTGCCTGATTAATTTGTGGCTGCCATGCATTATTTATTTCATTGGTATATTTTTGAATTTCTCATGGACTAGTTCAATGAATTATACTTGACACTTGAAACTTTTTGAAATTTTTTCGCGTTTAGCGTCTATTTGAATTACTATCTAGGCAGTTGCAATTATTTTCAGTACTTACCATGCTTTTCCATTAAGCTGTCCAGGTGTCATAACAAAAGAAAGATGCAGGCCATTTTGCTTGGTTTCCTGACCAAAACATTCTGGGTTTTGGATCAAAGTCCCCTCAAGGTTGCCAATGTACACCGGCTGACTTCGTCTAGCTAGTACTTTGAGATACATTGATGAAGGAATAGGAAATATTTCGGTTTTCCCATCAGAAATTACCGGTTGGTCACGGGCAATTCTCTCATCAGAAGTCACCGGCTGGTCATGGGCAAATCTCAATAGGGCTATGTCATTCATAAAAGATGTTGATTCCGTCGGAACTTCATCAGTTGACAACAGTACTGAACTATCACTGTTTGCTCCTGTGATAAGTTTGTTGTCATAATATCGATAAGCTATCAGCGGTGGAGGCTGATAAATGCCTAAACTTTTTTTATCAGTTTCAAATTGATATTCAATTTCTGCTGCTGCTCCTTTTACGCTTTCTCGAGTTTGTGAAATTTCCTCACAGCCGTTGTTAAGATTTATTTTTTGTTCTCTACTCAAAACAAGATGAGCGGGAATTACAGCATATCTAGATGCAGTCTTATTTGTGTTAGAAAGTCCAATTGCATTCACTAACAGCTCACAAATTGCGCTTTCACTTGACGTTTGTTTTCCTCGCAGCATAGCCATTTTTAAGATCCTGCTAAGCTCAGTATGCGAAAAGCCATCATCGTCAGTTGTGAGATTTGTGACATGAACATTTGGAATTTGAAATTCAGTTAGAGCGTCAATAAATTCATCTTCAAAAGTTTTCGCTTCATCTCCCATTATTAGTATGGTAGCATCGTTCAGTTTAGCAGCGGTGGCCTTTATTCCACGGGTTTCAGAAACTCTAAAATGATTTTTTTAATAAAATTAAATATCATGCAATATAGCTCAATCATATTATCTGGTAGTAAAACTAACTCATGAAAACATTTTTGACACCTGTAAATAGTTCTATGAATTTAAATCACTTGAACCATGTTTTATTGTTGAAATGTACAAACTCCAAACAATAAAAAGACTATTGAGGTGTTCATTGAACAAAAAAAACAAAAAAAACTACTAATTGTTCGTAAATCAATATGTCGCTTACGGAACAAAAAGTTAGTTCAGAACATTGTAAGTGTTCAATAAAGTTTTTAAAAATTGCAGAACCAACCATAAAGAAAATAAAATATAAATGGATGCTTGTTAATTAATTTGTTATTCAGTGAGCCACTTTTTGTAGACCCTCCACTTTTGAACAAAATGATTATTTATTGATTAAATTTGTTACGTCTGATTATTTTTATCAGATTTTGTAAGGGAAACCTTTATCACAAATACTTATAATACCACAATGCTCAAGCTGGAATATCATTCAGTTTGAAATAAAGCAAAATATGTGAAGACAAAGGGGCTTTATCTGTTATTTTATGATGAGGAAAATTGATGAGATGTTAGAAGAAATGGTATTCTGTAATCATTGATATGATTGTGAAGGAGTCTAGTGAAGTAAAGATTTCATCAATTATTGTTTTGAATAAATTACTTTTCAAAAACAGATCACAAAGCAAAAATACACTCGTGGAGAGTGAAAAGAAGTCAAAAACTTAGATATATTTCAAATACCTATTTATTTTAAACATGTTTGCAAGCAAAAATGTACTTTTTTCAAGTCATTAGGTATATGCAGTTATGCATATATACACATACATGGTGGTTGTCATTTGACTCTGATTGTGGCATATACATTAATTAATAACAGTGATATGCCAAGGAAGCAGGAGAAATACAAATAAAAAGTTTGCGGGAAAACAAGTTTAAAACAATCAAGATCCACTTGATAAAACTTGAGGAATATACAAATGGGCAAAATTGCAATAGCTACGTTAAATTGAAGTGTTACTGCAATAGTCGTAACAGCAAACAATGATTGGCTAAATTTTTTAGTTGATTGCGGTTAAATGTTGTACCAAATACTGTAGTAGATTATGGCCTTGGTTATCACAAGTAGTAATGTAGGAGCAGATCTCTGTCATGGAGTGTAACAACAAGGTTCTCCTGGTTCCAAGCGTCTTTTAGTTGGCACCAGTTACCATGAAAACCTGCGAGGTACCATTTTGGTGTGCACCAGGTGTTATAATTAAATTTTTATTATTTATGTTTGAACTAAGTATTTATTGTGTAAGGTTTGTTTATATCGTGATTTGTATGTTGATTTAGATGCATGGCGTTGATTATTTTAAAAAAATAGTATGAGAACCTCGGTACTTTTTTGTGCACCAATTTTTATTGTTATTTAGTTTGTAATTGTATGATTAACCAAGTATTTATTGTGCAGGGGCCGTTTCTGTCAGGGTTTGTATGGTGATTCAGATTGGGGAATTTGAGTATTGTATAGAAACGAAGCGTTGGATTATTGTATAACTTTATTATATAAGAAGAAACATTATAGACAAGCATTGAACATCTGTACCATTATCTCAGAAGAATGTGCAGAACTATTTACCTCTCCATTTATCTGTAGGTATCTTTTTACCTGTGGTTCGATTTTACACCAAAATTTCTTAGTCCACTTCCGTCAAATTAGTTTTTGAAAAATCGTTTTATCCCAAGCACTCTTTTTAATTTTCTTTAAATACTTATTAGAGAAAGAGAAGGGGGGGGGGTAATTGCAGAGTTGAGTCTAACACTGATCTCTAGCCCCAACGTGAACACCCTCGGTGTGACAGATACCATCCAAAGATAATATCAAACGAATCTGTATGGTGTTCATCTCTAGCTAATTGTTTAGAGCATTACATCAACCGCAACAGCTAATTGAAGAATGCTATCCATCACCAATACACTGTCCTTTACAAAGTAGGCTACCTGGGACAAACCTTCGGTTGTGTTGGTGCTAAACTGAATCTCCACACTCGTCGTGACATTTTTTTTTGTAAGAAAAGCTTCTTCGAGAAAATCACCTGTCAAATTAAATCTGTAAATTGTGGTGACATCTAGATATTGTTCTCTCATAACACCAATATTTTCATCATCGAGCAAAGATCCACTAGTGTGTAAAAATTGATGATGTTATTGTTCGAGAATTTCTTTGGTATAGTTTGGTTCGTATCTCCTTCCAATTGGGCAATCACCAACTCCCCATACGATACTCTTGACATTGGCATGCTGCATCCTAAACGGGTTCTTGGTGAAACGATAGCTCAGAGCGCTGTGATCGACCAAACCCACATAGATTTGTTTGGGTTTCTGTTTGTTCTCTTCCAATGTTCCATCAATCTGTCTTTCTCCACTGTGAATTCCATACAACTTTAGTCGCTTTCACTCAATCAGATTAATGTAGTTGTGTCCTTCCAATGCCAAACTGAGTGGAAAAATTTGTATCATAGGGCTTACCTTGACTTTGCAAAGATGTAATTCAATCGTGTCAATTCTAATTTTTGCTCCTCCGGTTGGTGCATCATTGGGGGCCAACAAAGAAAATTTGCTGAAAGCCCGTTTAAACTCCAGTTGCCTTGTCGGAACGAGAACTATAAGTTTTCTTTGATGAAAAGGTGCGAGGTGTGGCTTGCCGGAAAGCCCCAATGTCTTTCCACCTCTGATCACCAACCTCCTTTTTTGGCCACGGTGCTGTGTTGAGTGGCATCTTTACCCATCGAATCATCGTACATCCAACCCTCCAACCCTCCCTGGTATTTTTTTGCACTTGCACTAGTTTTGAGTAGCTACAAAAAGTAAGAGGGAAACATTAATTGTTGGCATATTCGACAGTATTACCTTCTATAGAAATTTTCATCTCCTTGAATATTGCATGTGTTGAGTCTCCCATCCGCACAGCTGCGTTGTCGTCGCTACCTGCAATACAACTTCCATTTTCTTGGACAACTGCAGCTTGGAGTTGCAGAAGCGAGTTGTGGAAATCTGCATAATGCTCAGTACTCCCTTCTAAGGTCAAGTTTATCCAGTCATAAGGATCCAACCTGTCAGGTCTGATGACTTCGTATTTCGATCACTTTACCAATATGTTTGTCGGCTCCGTCGCAAGCACATCCCGCACAGGGTTTATGTTGTAGGAAGGGCCTTCCAACTTATTACCTGTCGTTCAATTTAGACTAACCATCTTTTTGCGAGTCATGTTTGCTTGAAGCGATATCACATAATGAAGTCAAATTTCCTCCTCCAGCATCTTTATAGATCCTATGCTTGCTAAAATATGGACCTCTCCTCTTCCCTGGAGCCAATATTTTTCTCCTCTTGACACGATCCGGACGCACTGCACCGAGCACATTTCCTCCAAGATCATTGAGCTCCTCCAATCTTCTGTTCTTTGCAGATGATGCGAAACTATGTCCATTGATGACATCACGCGCTACATAACTATCTACAGAGAGCGCTCTCTTATCTAGACTCATTGCTCCTCTCTTCAGCAGAGGTGTTGCCAATTTGAGTACAGTTGAAAGAATACTACCAAGTTCGTTACCTCTCACACTAAGCATAACTCGCCGTCCGCTATACACTCCAATTTCATTCCCATCTTGCTTTTGTACATTTGTACTCTTCAAAAAAATCTTTAGAGTCTTCGGGACTGTATCGTACAAAACTCATTGTGTCTTTCTTTCTCCAAAGTGAACCGTCATAACGATCTTTCCACCTTCAAATGGTATTCGCTCACTATCGTTGTTTGTTACAAGCATTTGAATGAGATCGCTACTCAGTGATGAAGCATTGACGTAGTGTGGGTTTTAAACTCTTGGTTCACCATGATGTTCTTCTTCCCTTATACTGGTAATACTCTTAGCAAAGGTACATTCGTATCGCCTACCATTCTATTGTTGCCAGTGTTGGAATAGGCGTACAAAGAGATTAGAACCAAGTTTTTATCAGGTGATATGACATTGTTGTTTCTACCTTGGGATATGTAGTTTTTCCACTTAGTTTGAATCCAAAGATGTATGCCAAGTCTTTGGAAAAGCTCAGTGTCGTATCAGGATCGCTAAACCCGTGTTGGTTACTTTGTCGTAGGAGACAGCAAACTTTTTGTCTAATCTCATTTCACGCATTCTCTTTCGTAAAATCTCCTCCAACTCTTCCACACTATTGTATCTCCCTTAACCGATTAGAATGAATGACTTTTCGCTACTGCAAGAGACATTCGTCTTTTCCAGATATATTTTACCATTGATCAAATTTCTCCAATTATTAGAGTACAATATATCTAGCAGAGCTACCTCCCATTTACCGTTGATGATATCCAAATATTTATGCAGGCTCACTCTAAAATCACGGTTGGTGTTATCAGGAAACTCTCCAGCACCGAGTTTGAGGGTAAAACTATCAGCATCGACATTTTACTATCGTATGATAGTTACAGAGAGCATTCATTCCTTATAAGCTATTCATCCAACCACTCATCAAACTTTTCTCTGTAACCCAACCACTTGACCAGTATCTGCCTTTTACCTCACCTCGTTCTTCTTCCCAATATCTTTTTGATTCTAAAAATTGTAAGTTTTCACATTTTGCAACCCTTTTTGTAAAAAAGGTCTCATCAATCATTTCTTCAGCCAGATCTTTTACCGTGTATACGATAGGTTTTTCATGGGTTAGGACATCGGTAATTAAAAAGATCTCGGTGATACGATTCAGGGTGTATCCTCTCTCAAATGCCCCCCTTGCCTTGCTAACTCTCACATAATCTCCAACTTCTAACTTTGGTTCTTTAGCCAAACTGTGCTCACCTCCTTCGTATACTCGATTCCACACAAGCTCCTGGTTTTGAAAATTTGCATCGTTTGGTCTCATACCTATGGCGCTGTGAACAGTGTTGTTGTATGCACTAACCATCTCAGGTAAAATATCAATGTATCGGTCATCATCTTTGTATGTCAGTTATCTGTAAATCTTCTCTTTCAAAATCATATTAAAATGTTCCATCATCGATGCCTTTATTGTCTCATTTTCGGTTGTAAAGTATTTGATTTATTTCTCAGCCAGCAGAATCGTGACATCATGATTGTCAAACTCTTTATTTTTTTTCTGATTGTAAAGCCTTGTAGTTTTTTTCATCCAGTATCTTTCTCAACCCCCTAGCTACATTGTGACCGGTTTTGGATATGAGCGGAACAGCCCACCTTTTTCCGGATAGAGAATTAACAGTTGTCAGTAAAAACGCTGTGCTGTCGTTTCTTCTTTTTTAGAACGCACATACATCAAATCTACTTGAATCTGCTCTCCTACTCTAGCTACAATTGTGGGACAACGCTTAAACTTGGTCGGTACTTTTTGTGTAGCAAGTAGGGATCCTTTCCACTCAGCCATTTGCAATTTTTTTTATCCTTCTACTTTTCTGCGAGCTTGCAGCAAAGCTCTAGCTCCTCATAGAGACGTATGCAACGCGGGATCGTAACACAGCTCTTTTAACGCATCGACATCCAGTTCCCAGTACCCGGAACAACCAAAGATCTCCCTACGTGCTTGTCGTGGTGATCTCCTAACAGTTGTGATTCCTAGTTCAGATAACAGACTGTTAACTTTGCTGTAGTTTGTGTTTCTGATCATATCGTACCTCCATCAGTTGGAACAGCCCACAACAAAGTTTTGGAAGTGCTAAGATTTAACTTGTCTCCGATTTTGAGCACTTTCTTATCTGAATTGTACTTGCCGATTTTATTCAATCGCTCCAACATTCTGACGACAGTTCTCGATCTCCATTTGTCTTTGTTATACTAGATACTTTTTCTCGAACCCTTCTAAATGATCCTTCTCACGCCCCCCCCCCCTCATCACCTTGTCCATCAGTGACATCTACATTATCGAACATGGACAAGTAATCGGTACCAAAAAATCTTTTTCTTAGGAGATGTATTTCGGTAGCATCTAACACAGAGGTAGAAGAGGTAGATTTGATTAGTAAAAGGTTGTCAGCCTTTTCATCGATAATCGTACTACTGGCCAAGAGAGATTTAGATTGTGACTTTGGTTTCTTGGCGGGAGACCCCTTATCCGTTCAGCGGTGGCTATTTTTAATTTTTCTGATGTTGCTCAAATACCTACGCATGTTTGGAACATTTTCATCTAACTGTTCGTACTCTGTCAAATCGGATTCATGCTCTGTTTCCAGCAAAGCATTTCACTTTCTCTTCATCTCTCTCACGGTTATCTCTTCCATAGGGTGGTAGTACAAAGAAGGCATGTTTTATTTTCCTCTGTCAATTTTTCATTGTCGACTCTTTTCATTAATCTAGCGTACTCATTTTCAGACACAAAGAAATAACGTCTAGAAATTGTTAAAGGCTGGAGGCTCAAAGCTTTATTGGTTTTATTGATGATAAAACAGGTACAATAGGTGTTGTTGTAGAGTACAAAAGATTAACTCTACCAGTCTGAGTCAAAATTCTACACTTATCATCAGCTGTTCCTTTACCAATTAGTTTGCGTAGTTCCTTTTTTGTAACGCTGCAATTCAATAAGATGTTTTTTGGTTCTAGAGGAAAATTATCTAATATACTGTTTTTAACAGTTTCAATCAATGATTGAAAAAGATCTGAGTCGGCCTTTTCCACTAAAGTTATTTTTCCTCTCTTAATCAAGTTATCCAGAGCTAAAATAGCCATTTTATTCCTCATCATTTTAACGGAGACATTCATCTTAGTCCTCCTAATACACTTTTCAGTATTTTGAGAGCTACTGTGCCCTTGATAGGTCCTAGCAGGAAAGCTAGAAATCCTCATTTTTGCAACACAAATTTTTTTTCGTATATTATTGATTTCCTAACCAGACTAGCTATATCCTTCACGCTTCGTTGCAACTGAATATACCGAGCAGTTGACAATGGTATCGTTCCATTTCTAATAGCTTTAGTCATAATAAGATCTTTTTTTGCATTAGCTATTACAGACTTTTGAATTGAAGCGGATGAAGTGTTGAATGATAACAACAGCACCGCATTTCTGCCCAATTTTTGTTGCAGAGCTTTAGTCATTATATTAATAACGTGTTACACAGATTAATAACAAAATACATGTGAGATGAAACGAATAGTAATTGTATTTAAATCCTTTTACTTGGATGCATGTAATATCATATGTTGAACCGGTGTAAAGTTTTCCAATAGTCTGTGATGGCCATCAGTTTTCTGATTCAAGTCTATCCATAGAAAAGAGTATGGTTTCTTTGGCGCTTGTTCGAAAGCTTCTTTTACATATTTTGTTCTTCCGGGAAAATATTGACGAGCCAAATAGGTAATCAAAAAAGCGTCTCTAGGGTTTTGAAAAGGAAGAAAATAGTAACTATTCAAGAAAGTTGTACAATTCCCGTTTTAAAGCAGATCCTGAACAATAAAAAAACCGGCGGGGAGGATTTTCATGACCACTATCTGTGCGCAAGGTCTCCCTGACAACTGCTGGGTGTCAAGCAAGCCTAAACTGAGTCTGGCACAGCCAGAAAACAACCAAGTGAGCCAGTAGAAGCATTACCGGCCCTGCAGCATTCACTGCCAGCCCTGCAGCATGCACTACCGGCCCTGCAGTGCCACTACCTACCCTATACTGGATCGGTGAGGGAAAAAGGGCTATAGCCTGTGAACCCAAAATGGTACAGAAGATGCAGGAGCCCGACTTTGCAGGTTATCTACCACCGGAAAGATCAAAGACAGGGAACACAAGCCGTAAGAGCTAGGACTTTGAGCTACCTATTGCACCATCATGATGCAGCATTATTGACTGAGAAGCTCCGTCCCTCACTTCTGGGCACCTTGTAAATTAAACCTTATGTTAGCCAATACTGCATTATGTTAATAATAACTTACCTTTCTATTCAAGCAATTACTTCCTCTCACTGATGATTTGTTGCCCCCTTATTTGGGCATATGTTTTCTCCTGCTCTGCCTATAAAAGGCAGAGGCTGTTCACTAATCTGTGTATTGTATTAGGATACTGCTTGTGAGTGTACCAAGTAGCATCATACATTACCGAAATTATACTTTGCTGAGTTGTGATTGTATAATATATTATGATATACTCATTGAGACATTGAGTTGTGCGTTTGAGCCGTGGGCTCTGAATACGGATGTCGAGTTGGTATACTCCTTCGTTTGGAAGTTGACCTCTGGAGTGAGGTGTTGTTGGCGGACATTTGGTCGGCTCCCCAAAATCCACTACAATACACTTATGTTCAAATGATGACTATGTTTTGTATACAAAGCGTTGGCATCGGCTTTAGCAGAAACTTTATCCATCAAATCATCATTTATCAACCATCTGCTTTGTTTATCTCTGGAAAAACTCGTTGCTATATCTATCATTCCATAGCGAAATATCACTCTGGGTACATCGTCAAAGGCTTTTTGATAGGCTCCATAACAGTAATAAATTTCTACCGGTAGATGATAAGCTATAGTCTGATTACTTTCAATCGTTTGTAAAATTGCTTGAGTCTTCCCTGAATCGGTCGATCTGCAATCAACGCCGTAGAAGGAGATCGCATCCTCGGGTCAAAGCTTTCATCATTATCATTCATGATAAAGCAGAAATTTACCATCAGGCAATAGTTTCATTTATGATTTGATCGGGAGAGGATCGGGCGTTTTATTTTTCTGTGACAGCATTTTTATATACACTGAACTCAGTGACACATCCAAAAGTAGAAAATCTTAAGACAAATAGCAATATCATCCTAACTATTAGCACTTTTCATTTCAAACTTGATAAACCACCTACAAGGTCACTCGTAGCACCATCAACAGTATCATTTTCATTCATCACTCTCATCTCCACACCTTCCTCTGTCGACATCTTACTTTTCAATAGCAATACTGTTGTATGTAGCATAAGCCAGCTATGGGATAGCTGGCTTAATTCTCAGCTAGTTTTGCATAGCTATGCAATTTACCTTGTTTATCTGTATTGCTAACCAGTTGTGTTATGAGGACAATACAAGCAACATGCTAAGCAACCTGCTCTAAGATATAACAGATTGGCGACAAGGATCGGTACTATAACTCATATACCTCAGTGCAACTATGCCTATTGGGAACATTGATGTATTCAAACCTGATAGAGACGATTGGCCGACCTACAAAACAAGACTCAGCTCATGGTTGGTTGTAAACGAAGTTACTGATGCAGACAAGAAACAGGCTTCTTTGATTGCTGTTCTTGGTGGCGACGCTGTTCAGCTACTTGTGAACTTATGCTCCCCTGAGCTAATTGCCGACAAAACGTACGATGAGCTTGTGAAACAGTTTGATGATCACTTTGGTCGGAGAAATGAAGTTGCCGAAGCTTACGTGTTTGACACTCGTACTCAATCTAGTACAGAATCAATACCGGAATTTGTTTTAGCATTGAAGCAACTTTCTACTTATTGCAACTTTGGACCATCTGCTCAGCTGAAGCAAAAACTTAGGAACCGACTGGTAGCAGGTGTTCGATCGGAAACTATTCGTCAGACACTGATTAGAGAAGGACCTACATTGACTTGGGAAGCAGCTGTTACCTTGGCAACACAGATGGATGACTACCAGCTGAGTGCGATGGCTCAACAATCATCATCAGCTCCAGTGGCAGAGGTTAAAGCCATCAACCAAGGGAGGCAGTCTAATGAGAGGGGCCCAACTGCACAAAGGTCCCAGGCATCCTCTAATCTAGCCCCTGGCCTGGGACCAACAGCTACTAAAGCTAAGTATTCGCGTGTAAAGTGTTGGAGATGTGGGAAAAATCATCTTGCAGCGGTTTGTCGTTTTAAGGAGGCTACCTGCCATCTTTGTGGTCAAATTGGGCACATTAAGCCTATGTGTAGCAACAGCAATAGAGTGCAAGCTAATGCCGTCAGAGACCTTGACGAAGGGAACTCGGACTGTAGTTTTGATCATTCAACAGTTGCTAACACTTTAGTTGTAACAAAATTGCGAGTTCCCAACCAGTATTCAGTGAATATTTTGGTCAATGGTACCAATTTGCTGATGGATACTGACACTGGTGCATGCATTTCACTTATTCCTTATAATGTATACCAACAGTTTTTCAGTAATGTGAAACTTATCAAATCGGATGTGAATTTTTGTAGCTTCACTGGTGATGTGGTGGAATGTGAGGGTAAGATGTATGTAACAGTGGAATATCTTGGTCAAGTAAAATCGCTGTGGTTGCATGTGCTGAGGGAGTCGCGCTTCGCTCTGCTGGGAAGAGACTGGCTAGAAGAGCTCCGTGTGGACTGGCAGTCCATCAAAAGTGTAACTTGCACACCGGTAAGTGACCTAGACAAACTACTCTCCAAGTACTCTGATATCTTTAAGGGGCAAGGTTTGCTAAAAGGTCCACCGGCTAAGCTTGAGTTGATCGATGGGGCTACTCCAAAACGATCGAAAGTATACAGAGTGCCATTGGCACTCCAGTCAACAGCTGATAAAGAGCTAGACCGATTAGTACATGATGGCATTTTGACCCCCGTAGAGCACAGTGAATGGTCCACTAGCTTACTATTCATTCCTAAACCTGATGGGTCAGTTCGGCCTTGCGGGGATTTCAAGTCAACAGTTAACCCATTGTTGAAGGAGGTAGCACCACCTCAAATTAACATGGAGGATATATTGTGTGATTTGGCAGGCAATAAATACTTCTCGAATCTAGATTTTACGCAAGCTTACAATCAAATGTCCATAGATGTGTTGTCAAGGGAACTTTTAACTTTAGTCACTCATAGAGGCCTGTACCAATACACCAGACTCCCATATGGAATAAAAACTGCCCCTTCATTGTGGCAACGGGCTGTAGAGAGTGTGCTTAGAGGCATAGAAGGTATACACATTTATTACGATGATATTCTAATAGCAGGACGTACTGTAGGGGAACATAATCATAGGCTAGAGCTAGTATTTAAACGCATAGCACTGTATGGCTTGAAATTAAAACTAGACAAATGTTCATTTCTCAAAACAAAAGTAAGTTACCTGGGTCACATTATTGATGAACAAGGTACCAGGCCCATTCCCGCAAAGATAGATAGTATTCTGCAGACAGAAACCCCTAAGGATAAATCCAAGATTAGGTCATATTTGGGTTTACTTAACTTTTACAGACGTTATTTGCCTAATCTGGCATCAACTATTGCCCCAATGCATGCTCTGCTCAAAAATCATGTTAAATTTGATTGGAATGAAGAAGTCAAAAGCTCATTTGAGAAATCCAAAACTTTGATGAGAGAAAGTAAATTGTTGGTTCACTTTGATCCCAACTTGCCAGTTAAATTGACATGTGATGCTTCAAGAGTTGGTATGGCAGCGGTACTTTCACATAACATTGAAGGGGAAGACCGCCCAATACAGTTCGCATCCCAGAAACTTACCCCAGCTCAGATTTTATACCCACAAATAGAGCGCGAAGGTCTAGCTATTGTTTTTGGATTGGACAAGTTTAGACATTTTCTTTATGGCCGCAAGTTTGTTTTAGTCAGAGATAACCAGGCCCTGAGCAAATTATTTTCCCCAGAAAAAGGCCTTCCAATCATGACAGCAGAAAGCATTCAAAGATGGGCTTTAAAGCTTTCAAGCTACAATTATAGCGTTGAGTGGCGACGTGGTACTGAAAATAAAGCGGATTTTCTTTCACGTTATCCCGACCAGTCACCCACGAATGAGTACAAAGAAGAACAAATTGCATTCGTTTTCAAAGTTAGTGAACTCGAACTTCCAATTACCTCCTCACAAGTAGCATAGGCAACAGCTAGAGATGTGTTTCTATCTAAAGTGTTGCGGTTAACAAACGAAGGTTGGCCGAGTAAACTGTCTGACGAGAACTTGAACCTAGCTCCTTTCTTCAACCGTAGAGAGGAGCTATCTGTCATGTCAGGGGTGGTTATGTGGGGTAACAGAGTGGTTATACCACAATCCTTACATGGTGGTCTTTTGCAAGAACTTCATGTGGGGCACATTGGGATGTCCAAAATGAAGTCAGTAGCCAGGTCATTAATTTGGTGGCCTGGTCTTGATAAAGAAATAGAACTGGTCAGTAGGACTTGCGACTCATGCATGAGTATGAGCAATGACCCCAAGATAGCTAATTTACATCCCTGGCTACCTACAACTCGACCTTACCAACGTATTCATGTAGATTATGCAGGGCCAATAGAAGGGGGTAATATGTTGTTAGTGGTTGTTGACTCATTTTCTAAGTGGCCAGAAGTTTGTATCACAAAGACTACAACCTCACAAAGTACTGTAAATTTGCTAGGAACAGTATTTGCTAGATGGGGAGTTCCGGAGGAACTTATAAGTGATAATGGCCCACAGTTTTGCAGCAGTGAATTTGCGAGTTTTATGACTCACTTAAACATCCGGCATAAACGGGGTGCTCCCTATCATCCAGCCACAAATGGACTAGCTGAACGTTTTGTTCAAACAGTGAAAAATGCCCTCAAAGCATCCCAGACTGATATGGAGAATATAAGTTTGCACTACAGACTTGACAGGTTTCTCTTAGCATATCGCAATGCCCCACATTCTACTACAGGACAGAGTCCAGCAAACTTAATGCTAGGGCGAAATTTAAGAACAAGGTTAGACTGTGTAAGACCAAATATTTTGTCTAAGGATGGGGTTGCTAGACCTGACATGAAGCCTCGTGATTTTGAAGTAGGTGCTTTCGTGTGGGTAAGATGTTATCTGGGAGCAGTAAAGTGGAAACAAGGCATCATTATTGACCAAATTGGCCCATTATGTTATTATGTGGAAGTTGAGGGGAGAAAATGGAAGAGGCACGTTGATCAACTCAAAAGCCGTGAAGGGGTTGCCAACAGTGATTTACCTATGCCACTAGAATCCTCCCCAGATATCAGGGAATCTTTGCTAGGTCAGCTGCCATATAATGTGCTTTCTAGGAATAATAATTCGATTGCCAGTTCAGAAGACCTGCAGCCGTTCTCTTCTCTGCGGAGGGAGGTGTTGCCTTCGCATCTGGTGCCACCTCAGCCTACAACTCAGACCTCTCAGGCAGTAGGTACACCTTCCTCTCATCAGGTTACCACACCACCAGTGCTAAGGCGCTCAAATAGGGAGCGAAAACCACCAGAACGTCTGGGCTTTTAATCTGGTAAATTTGTAACTAACATTACCATAATTTTGCACTGTTTTGTTTTGTATTGCACCATTTCTAATGTAATGCAGCTGAGATTTTGAGGTGGGAGAATCTGTTGTATGTAGCATAAGCCAGCTATGGGATAGCTGGCTTAATTCTCAGCTAGTTTTGCATAGCTATGCAATTTACCTTGTTTATCTGTATTGCTAACCAGTTGTGTTATGAGGACAATAAAAGCAACATGCTAAGCAACCTGCTCCAAGATATAACAAATACAATAATACAACACTTCACTTTTATACAATACTCAAACTTCCCAATTCAAATCACCATAAAAACCCTAATGAAAACAACCCCTGCACAACAAATACTTAGTTAATCATACAATTACAAACTAAATAACAATAAAAACTGGTGCACAAAAAGAATAAGTACCCAGGTTCTCATACCATGTTTATAACATAATCCAACCTATGCATCTAAATCAACATACAAATCACAATACAAGAAAACCCTACACAGTAAATACTTAGTTCAAACATAAAAATTAAAAATTAAATTCGAACACCTAGTGCACACAAAAAGGTACCTCACAGGTTCTCATGGCAACTGGTGCCAACTAAAACACACTTGAAACCAGGAGAACCTTGTCCTTAGACTCCATGACAGAGATCTGCTCCTAAATTACTACTGTCACATAGTACAACCATGATAAAGTATTGTCATTATCTCCACAGTGGACAAAACCGTTTTGGTCAGTGCCACTTGCTGACAGACTTTACCGACTTGACAGAGCTTGTGGCTTTGACACATTAGCGCGATGATCTGTTTATACAACATATATTTGAGTATGATGGCTGTCTTTGGAGTTTTCCTTCGATGGGAAGCGGAGTAATCAGAATCTATTTTTTGGAAGAAAGGTAGAAATTCTCCTATCAATCCTAGTGAAATTGAATACCATACAGCTGAGACTTATTGTGTTGGTGCAATGGCCGGTTGACACTTCCCCCATATTTTCTGACTGCTGTGTCGCAACCAGCTTAACCTATGTGCACTGGCACATGCTCATGTGTGCTCTCTACGCTGCTTGCCATCAGATGTGACTGGCCTATAGATATATTCTTCTCTCCTAAGCGGAGTGAAGGCGGCAGAGGCATAGCCAGCTGGGGAAGGGATACAGCAGATGCATTTTGCTGACTAGCAACCACAAGTTTCATCCAATTGCGCTGAAAGTTTTTTGAGACAGGTAAAATTCTCCTTTGATGCTTCAAGTCCAAAGAAAGAAATTTTGTTTACAAAATGTAATTTCTTAAAAAACACTGAATCAAGTACTTTATTTAAGAAAAACCTTTAGCAGACAAAGCTTGAATATTAATGTGTATGGCTCGTGAGTTATTGCTGGACACAACTAACTGGTATTGGCAGTACTGAAGTCCAAAGTGTATACTTCTCCTACAACTCAAAGACTCTAAAACTCTGCCTCCCTGCCCTGCACTTTGTAGTGGATTTTGACGCCCTGCTACTTTCCGCTAGGCATTGTTGCTGCACAAACTGTTTGTCTGCTGGCCCAACTAAACAGTCAGCCTTCCTAGGCCTGACAAAGAACAGTCAACCTCTCCCCAGAGGTGACCCTGTGCCGGGATTGCACAAAAATCGGCTTGTAAAGAGAGCAATCTGCTTTACCAACTGTGGTGCGCCCTTGGCTCAAACATATATACTCGATGCTATCGAGTGATATCTAACTTTTATTTGTAGCAGAAAACAAAGGTGGCAATCCGACACAAGGCTGTCAGGTAATGCAATGAGATAGGAAAAAGCTCTGCCTTTTATAGGCAGAGTCACAGGAAGTGACAGGAAGTGTTTGGCCTTGTTTGCCAAACACTCCAATCACACATAAAAATTATGATAGTTGGCCAATGATAATAGGTATAATAATACTGTCCAATGATATATGAGTAAAGATGTTAAAAAAAGTGATCCGCAGAAGTGAGGGGTGGAGTGTATAGGTACTTTGAGCAGTAACGGTTTAGTATTACTCTTTGTAGTAGTCTCTAATCTTTTAGAGCTTTTGGTCCAACGTTCCCGACTTCTGAGGATAGTAAGCTCCTGGATGTGGGTCCTAGATGTTCTTAGGCTATTTTTTCTCCCTCAGGCTATGGCAGTCATCTTGATGCCGGCCTGGGATAGCTATCCAGGGCTGGGGTAGTAAATACCCTGTGCCAGTATAGAATGATGCAAGGCCAGTATAGCAATAAATGCCCATTTCATCTCTATTAGTGCGACTGCAATCAATCCCGGCTTGTTTGATTGCTCAATTAGGCTGGCCTGATGCCTGCAGACTATCAGGGGGACCTTTGCTAAGTCGTGGTCACATGTGGTGACTGGTAAAATTCACTACAGCTTTTAATTATGGTTGAAGTCATCAAGCTCATCTATTACTACTGAAAGTACAGTTTCCTGCCAATGTATTATCACCTCATACAAGGAATTTTTGGCCCTACCCTCTACTTCTTAGTTCGAGGTCCAACCATCCCTGCAGACTCCCACCAAGAGCCCTAACAGCTCTGATGTGGAGATTGGAGTGGTAAACAACCAGTTTACCACCGTCTTTCACCAAACTCTACCACAATACGCAGGTCCAAAGACAACTTCCATCGATTCCGACTTGGAAAAGACTTTTTCTACATTTTCATCAACTGGTCAGCCAAAAAGATAAATAGACATAAAACGAAAGAGTGACAATTGGAGCACTTACTCTCAATTTCCTTCCTAGGATTTTAGAATGGTTGCAAATATGGATTCAGTGACTCAAGATTGCTTAAAATACATCTGGTCAATACCCAATTAAAGCAAAGGTTTTACAAACGCTGAAGTGATTTGGGTTAGCAAATCCATCAGATGATACGTGTACTGGCTGTTTGGAGCTCTGGTGTAGACTAGGTGGGCCTTTTTTTCTCTAAAAACCCAAAAACAATTTTTTGGTATTGGTCAACGACCTTAAGCTAAAAACTAGACTCTTGAAGAATCCATCAAAAACTTTGAAGGCACTCTGAGCAAGACTTGCAGGAAGATAAATTATGTAAGGGCAAAAGGTTTGTAGATGCTGCCGGCCGACATGAGCACAAACAAGCTAGAACATAAAGTTAAAAGTTTCGACAACAAAATCGTAATCACCAATGTCTTTAACGGAGTAGGTACAGAGTCTTTTTTGGACATGCACAAATCTCTATTGAGTGCTGATTTGACTTTAGGAATGTCATGGTGCATTCAGAGCCAACCTTCCGGTGTCAAGAGACTGTTTATAATCATTGAACATTAAATTTTTAGTCACACACTCTTTTACACCCTTGCATTTTTTTTATCACAAAACCTACACCATCTTTGAAGGAAGATTTAGCTCGCATAGTTAAAAGCTTGGATATGGGTTGACCACCACCCTTGCTTTTGGGTGGACCTATATAACCTTTTTATTCTTGTAGCTGAATAATCGACGATCTTTTGGATAATTTCCCGTCTCATACTCGTTAGCATTAATATCTTTGTAAAAGCTTTTGATCTCGATATACTTCACCATACTGTCTGTACCGGTATACATAAGTTTAGCATCTGGATATGTTTGCAGGGTCTTTGAGATGCTGGTCATGCTTGCTTCTTACTCTGTTTTATTATGCAGTGAAAAAGTTTTCAACCTTTCTTATATGTTAATTGGTGATATCTATTTAATACTTCTGGTTCCATTTGGTGGTTTTATATACTTCCCCCACCTTAACACATTTCTGTCTATAACCGCCCTTAATCAAACCTAGATAATAAAATGAGTCATTTAGTTTTGCGTGTCTAGCTACGCGCTCTGGTAAATGTACTTTAAATTCACCGCTGACTATATTCATGATGCTTTATATCATCCTGCTATCGTTACATAATTTTATGAGCTGAGTTTTTCACAAGCAAACTCGTGTTTCTAGTAAGAGCCATGATTTTATTTTTAAATTCAACATATCCAAAACATCTCAACTCTTTTACGATATGAGGAGAAAAATATCAAACGGAAGAGACTAATCTTACTCAAATTATCAGGACGGGAAAATGTGGGCCAGATCCAGTACTTACGCATCTACTCCTTTTAGAATCCCAAAATCCCTCCCAGTACCAGTAACTTAAGGAAGCACTTCATCCAGCTGTAGTTGACACAGCTATTGGTCCAGAATGAAGATTAAAGTAAAACAATACACATTGAGAAAAACTTTTTACCTAACCCACTTCACCTTCTTTTCCCTACACCTAGATTCCATTTTTACTTATTTCGCAATAATATGACTTTTCCATCTGGCACAACAGACTGAAGTTCCCTGTAAATTTAGGATGGGATGAATTAAAACCCTCCAGATCAGAGCTACACTCTTTTCAGGCTGCCGATGAAGGCAACTCCCTAATGGCAATGGAGATGACAAGACAAACACTGAGAAAGCTTATTGGCTTATTTCAACCAGATGCCAAGTTTGTAAATGACATGATATTGTAATGGATTCCGGTCTGTTACCACGGACATCCACTAATCTCGAGTATTCTACCTCTCTCCAGAGGGGACACTGTGCTGACCGACAGTGACAACTGTATAGGGCAACCGAATTACCTGGTAAGGCAAGAGCCCATGGCTCAAACAAACAGTACCGTGTAGTGTTTGTAATAATGGCTTTATTCTCTAAGCTGTCCTGAGGGTAATTGTTCCTCTAGGGTTTAGCAATATAAGAGCATATGCCATGGCAACATTGTAATAAATGCAAAGAATAACAGTGTGTACTCTCCTTCTATAGGAGAGCTGATAAGCACAAAACATATAGCAATCAATGCACAGGAAGCAGATTAACCAATACAAACGATAATATAAATAGCAAGCCAATCAACAATGCAGTATGATTAATTAAGGGAGGTGCCAAGTGGCTAAGGGCGGAGTCCTTTCTCCTGATTGTCCAATGAGTAGTCCTGCAAGGCTCCCAGGCTGTATGTAGAGTTGGGTCCATGGAGTTGGTAGTTTAAGGGTAAGTACTTCCTGTTCTCGACCTTGACTAAGCTCCTACACACTTTTGAGGATGCTCCTCTATGGCGGCCATCTTGTGCCGGCCCAGTACAGCTGTACCGGGTCGGTAGGGGTCACTACCGACCCTGCAGGGGTCACTACCGGCTCTGCTCACTATGCCACCGGCACAGTAGGACTTCCTACCCAACAGCTGTTAACCGGACGCTGTGGGTAAAAGTCTAGCGCATTGTCTCGCAAGGTTCTAGCGTAAACGACCTGTTCACTACTAGTGTGCATCAAAATCTACCACAATATGCCTTGTTGAGTTGTTTTGTGAAGAAGTGGATAGTCGAACGCAGTTGTATTGTTATTGTGAATTAATGGAGTTGTGTATCAAACATTTTACTATGTCAAATATCTTGCTCTAAGCTTCTCTGCTATATTTTTGCTTTAAAAACATCTGAGTAGCCTGTCTGGCTGTTTGCTTTAGATGAGTTGCTTCGGACTAAGTAGTAAATTTTTAGGCTGAGGCTCAAAAATAAAGTGTTTGGAAGTACATTAAATGATATTTTGAATCTGTATTTGCTAGTGAATGGAGATTTACTACCGGTAGATCAATCACGATGAGATCTTATTGCTTCATAACTTACCCTAAGTAGTAAAGTCATACCCCCTTTAGCACAAACAGTGATTAGCTAATGGCAAGCAAAAGATCTTTACAGTTTGAACAATAACAAAGTTAAAGTCGATTACAATTTCTGATGAGCCTTGTTATTTCTATTAGCTGCATAGCTTAATTACCATGACTTTGGCTCGCACTCTGATTTTGAGAAGCAACATGCCTTCAACTGACTCAGACTTTAGGTTTAAGCACTATGTTACTGAGGAAAACGTAAAAATATTTTACAGTGAGTACTGTTTTTACTAAACATTTCTGGTACCAAATATAGCACTTTACTCCTAATAATTTTCTGCAACACCTCATAGTGCAATTACCCACATTATGCTTGAAATAATAAACAAAATAACTAGTTGAATTAAATACTGCTTACCGCTTGATGATCTTTCTGCACTCTATCCAGGTGTCTTCATCTGAAACAGCTTTACCATCTTCCAGCTCCATTAAATAAGTTTGTTCAATTTTCTTTTCTAAACACACATAATAAAATATTGGTAGTACTTTGAAAAATTTTGTCCACCTTCACAAAAAAAACTAATCAGGTGGCTAGTCAGCAACACAGAACAGCTATCAGCAATATCTAGAGCTGTTCTACAAATTCCCGCATTCTACTCCAACTTAACAACTCTTCCTAGACTCACAGCTACCACCGAAATCCCAAATTCAAAATCAAAATCAAAATCTACCACCGAGATCCCAAATTAAGTGGTAGATTTCGATTTAGCTTAGTTCCCAAATCAGTAACTCATACAATACTCCTCCAACACAGTTTTATCACTAGACCAGCCAACAGTCTCAACAGATTATTTCCATTTTTAGAGTTGAAATGGTTTATTATCAGTAAGATACAATACAAATAACCCACTCATAACTGAGCCTTAGAATTGCTCTACTGCACAGTACAAAGTGCAAGTGGTCTGGCTTTCATAATATCCCGCTAGGATGTATCGCTACCAAAGAAGGACATAATCAATCAGAGATAAAAATAGTTTGATATCTATACATACATATATATATATCCATATGTATATATATATATATATATATATATATATATATATATATATATATATATATATATATATATATATATATATATATATATATATATATATATATATATATATATATATATAAGTAAGTAAAAGTATGACTGGGGCACAAGATGTGCACAGGGGCTTAGACTAAATAGAAACAATCAAATAAATAAATAATAAATAATTAATTATTAATATTAGTTGCCCGAGAGATGTAAAAAGGATGGTTACTGGGGAAACACTCTTCAACTGCTTTAAGAAAGCAGTTGAAGAGTGTTTCCCCAGTAACCATCCTTTGGGTCATATTTTTAACAAAAACACCATCAAACTCAGTTATAGCTGCATGCCCAATATCAAAACAATCATACAAGGGCACAATAATAAGATCTCTAACAACACCAACAATACCACCACTAATAAATGCAACTGCAGAAATAAAGCTGAGTGTCCCCTCGATGGCAACTGCCAGATTAAAAGCGTCATTTACCAGGCTACAGTCACAGCTAATAACAAAGTCGAAACATATGTTGGCCTAACCGAAGGAGAATTTAAAACTAGATATAGAAACCACAAAACATCTTTTAATACTGCCAGCAAAAGAAACTCCACCGAGCTGAGCAAGCATATCTGGTTACTTAAAGAGTCATGCACCCAATTTAACATCAAATGGAGAATTTTATCCCATGCCAGAGCGTATTCTAACACAGATAAAAAATGTCACCTTTGTACGGCTGAAAAATTTTATATCATCTTTCAACCAGAGTTGTCTTCCCTCAACAGCAGGAGTGAAGTTGTCACCACCTGCCGACACTCTAATAAATTTACTCTCAGTCAGGCGTAGCTCTATGCCCTTAGCCACCTTTGACGCCCGTGCACCCTTACCAACATTTAACAATACGATCCTTGTGCACTTAATATTCTCGGTCTGAACTAACTGTTTCCTGTTCCACCTTTATTTTTTAACAGTGGAGAGCCGACCTGATGATTGTGCTTAGAATTATTTTCTTTTTCCATCTTTTTTTCTAGCACATGAAACAACTTGTAGTCAGCCAATAGTTTTAATATCTTCTACTATTTTACCTTTTAGTATATACTAGCAGAAATACCCGGCGTTGCCCGTGGAGATTACATAAATAGTGCGAAAACGATGTTAGGGAGATCATGAAGGGCCAGTGTTATGGAGTTTGTCTTCAGTTTTGACTTGCCAGTTAGCTTGAGGATGCTCAATTTGTCTACATGTTTCGATCGTTATGTAACTGGTTATATATTTTACAAATTGTGCTGTCAGAGCATCTAATAGGTCTTGGAAAATTTTTGTCTGCACTAATTATAACTTTATAGCCAACTTCCCTCTTGCTTCATAACATAATTGAATCTTTGAACATAATCACACAACATCTGAAGAAGTGTAACGGTTGTTCCATGCAACACATTGCTCTCCCTATTACACAGCACCACTGATAACAACAACTTGCAAAAACGTTGACTTTTCGTTTTGAAGAGTTGAGCTTGCAACTCTTTCGTAATAGCTCGAGTCTAGATATTCCAGGGGGTGAAAAGCATCTTTTTAAGTTTATTTTCCCACTGAAGGAGATCGTCATAAAGCATGGATTATATTTGCAAAAAGTCAACTCAAGGCTTTGCTGTAGTTTCACATTTAGTGAAAAACCAACTCAAAGAATCTGGTGGATACTCAAGTATTTGTATTTTAAATTTCCATATCAAAGCATATGCTTAGTGACTGTGCATTGTGCAACCCATTGGTCAATATTTCGAAAACGTATTTTAGAATGCTGCATCAACTGTGCAAGTAAATCAGCTAAACATGCGCTGTTCACAGTGTGGCAACCACAACGCAATTGTAACAAAAACTCACAATAATTTTTATTTTCTCTGAATTTTCGTAAACCTTGTGGAGTTGGAGAAAAGCTGTTTGGAATAATTGCGCCAGTTCTTTTTTATGACATGCTGAGCAGCAAGTAAAGTCAAATATCATTAAAATAAACAAAATGTGTACAAATTTTGCACAAATTACGAATTAAGTTTCTCAAATGACTATTTTTGTCACTCTTTTTATGCAATTTTTGTATAATATTGTATAATATTTTGTACCTTTTATCAACCGTTTACCATCGATATTTCAACTATGATGATTATTGTCAATGTTGTGGAGAGACAGGTTGATTAATTATTATTAACGGCAAGAGTAGTAATAATAATGAAAATTAATTATAAGCCTTTAGCCAAAAATATTGCAAGTCTTTAAACCTAGACTCGCTTTGCGCTGCTGTTGTAGACCTACTCATAATTATCAAGTATTTTTTGTCATGGTAAACAACATGAAAAAGCAAAAAAAAACAAATAAGAAATAGTACTACGGCTGAACAAAGCCAGAGAAATTGAGAACAACTCTGATACATTGGGTTCCTTTTGATTACTTTTCTTTTTATTGTGGCGTTTATCATCATTTTGTATGCATTACCAGTATTGCTCATTCATTGTTGTTATTATTGTTATGGTACACCATGGTTTTTGTTCATAAGTTTCAATTCTTATGATATTCATTTGTATCAAAGTTGTTTGTGTTTAAATTGAGGAATATAATGATACGGAAGAGATGAGAGTATATAGCAGTACTAATGATAATGAGCAGTATTCAACCACAGTGTTATTAACTAAAACTGATTTTTAAACAAAAAGAAAAACAACTACTTTTATGCAACAATGATAAAAATAATATTAATAAAAATAGTAATAACAGTAATAATAATAACATTAATAATAATCAATGACTAATAACTAATATTTTTGTCACTTTTAATTTTACTAAATAAATAAGAAATATTTTTATTATTATCATTACTTTTATTATTACTCTATATAGTCATAATAATAACTAATAAAAGAAATGAAAAAAACAAAAAAATAACCATTCATAAAACAATAAAAATAATATTAAAAATATTAATAATGAAAATAATAATAGAAATAATAAAAAAAATTATACTGATAACAATAAAAAAAACTAATAACAGTTACTCAAGCATAAAAATAACAATGCAGGAGGAGATGGTATTTATTAATTATTATTTTGATTATTATTAAAACTAACAATTATTTATTTATTGTTGTTATATATTATTCTTGTTATCATTATATTAATCATTTTAATAATATAGCCACGGGCCCCAAGAAAATTGTTAAACAACAATATCAGCCAGGCATAAGCAATGAAATTATGTTGTTGGAATGTGAAAGGCAAGTACAATTGATAGGTGAGTCGGTGGAGAAGCAATTATAAGACCGAAAAAGCTAGCAAAACTATTCTGTTTGGCGAACAGATATCAATACTTGATTCGCTGTAGCACTGCTGACCAATCAAAAGGCTGCAGCATGTCGGAATATAATCAAAATAAACCGAACATGTTATGAAAGGCAGAAAAATATGGCCGGATATAACTTGGCATAACTGATGAGAATGAGGTTTCTATAGGAAAGATTGCTGCGATCCTCTAGCAAAATAGAAATTCAAGAGTGTTATAACCTAGAGAATGTAATGACGACTCTGAATATGTATTTTTTATTAAGATTGATTCATTAGTGCCGGAGTTTTAAGCTAACATCGCAAAAACCGACTTACATTTATATATTAGATATATATATATATATATACATATATATATATATATATATATATATATATATATATATATATATATATATATATATATATATATATATATATATATATATATATATATATATATATATATACTATGAAGTGCATCAGTCAACTAAAGTACTTGATGAACATATTCAGAGCTAAAATATTTAATTACTTAATTTTGTAAGCGAACTTTATTGAGAATCAAATAATTTGTCACGACTAATTAGTTTCATGCAATAAACGGTTGTTTGCGCTCTTCAGGTGAACTTTAAAATGAAATTAAATGCATCATGACATGATATAGAGATATGCACAATGGCGGTAAGAACACTAGAAGAGATAACAAGGGCCTAATATCTGCTGATAAAACAACTAACTATTATAGAATGGAAACAAAAGATTACCAACAACTACTTTACAGAAACATCACAAAAACTTACAAAAAATAGACGAGTTGACTACCTCGGACATCATCAACGAAGACAAAGCTATAGCAGTAGCATTCGACTTAGACGACCAAATAACAACAACAGCAAAACGTGAGTCTTTCATCACAATCAAAGACCATAAGCCCAACTTTCAGAATAACACCACATGCAGGCTAGTCAACTCGACAAAATCCGAAATAGGAACTATCAGCAAAAATTTAACAGAGCAAATAACCTCAGAAGTCAGGACCACACTAAACCTTAACATATGGAAAAACACAGCGGCCATCATAACATGGTTCAATGACATCAGGAACAAAAAACAACGTTCATTCGTTGCTTTCGACGTAATCGATTTTTAATTTTCAATAACCAGAGAGTTGCTAGATTCAGCCTGAGATTTTGCTGCCAGATTTACAAACATCACCATACAAGATAGGCACAAAAAACATCATGCAAAGAAACCAATATTATACCACTTGCAACAACCGTGGGGTAAGAGAGATGCTAGAAATCAGTTCGTTGTCACCATGGGATCATATGACAGAGCCGAGACATGTGAGCGAGTAGGATTGTTTTTATTACACGCAATTTCAGCTAAATCTTGATATAGTTTTGGTTTATGCAGAGACACAGCCCGGAACATGGACATTATAAAAAAAGATTTATGCGCAATATTTCTAAAACATGGACTACGAATAACAATTGATGCAAATAAAAAAATTGTCAACTTCCTTCATATCAAACTCAATCTTAACTACTGCGAATACAACCTTTTGTTAAGCCAAACAACAGAACACTATATATCAACACAAGGTCCAACAACCATAAAAACACCATAAAAAACATTCCTGAAGCTGTCAGCAAAAGACTAACAAACACTTCATCTAATGCCAACGCGTTTGAACAAGCAGCACCAATGTACCAGAAAGCACTAAAAGATAGTGGACACAACTTCAAACTTACTTACAACGAAAACAATAGGAACCGGACTGGACAATTCATTGCATAAGGAAATGAAAACGCAACATAATTTGGTACGTCCCATCTTATAGCACAAACATTTTGAAAAATATTGGCACACAGTTTTTTAAGCACATCAACTCAAAATTTCCAAGCAGCACAAATTACAAAAAATATTCAACCAAAATTTGGTGAAACTTAGCTACAGCTGCTGCCCAAACATAAAATCCATCATCAGTGGACACAACAAGAAACAACTAAGACCACCGAAAACATCGCAATGATCTTGCAACTGTAGAGAAGCTGAACAATGCCCACTGAATGGTGACTGCCTAAATGAGTCAATTATACACCAGGCAAAAGTAACAACTAATGACAACTCCAAACCACCAGCCACTTATATTGGCCTCACAGAGGGAGCATTTAAAACTCGTTTTAATTAATAACCATAAAAGCTCATTCAAAAACATCGATAAAAGACATTCAACAGAGCTGAGCAATTACATCTGGATCTTGAAAGAAAGCAATACGACATATAGCACCACATGGAACATCGTAGACCAAGCTACCGCATTTAACACAGCAACAGAGCGGTGCAACTTATGCCTCACAGAAAAGTTTTACATCATCCGCCATCCAAAAATGAGTACATTAAATAGTCATATTGAACTAGTGTCAGCTTGCAGGCACAAAAGAAAACATTTGTTAGGAAATATTACATAAACAATAACTTTACTTTCTACACATATCAGTATCCATTGCCCATACACTTATAGACCTGCTATTTACATCATACCACCATTGTGCATATCTCTATGTAATGTCATTATGCATTTAATTTCATTTTCAAGTTCACCTGAAGAGTGCAAATGGGGTTTGGGGTTTGCACGAAACTAATTGGTAGTGAAAAATTACTTGTTTCTCAATAAAGTTCGCTTTCACAATTAAAAATTTAAATATATATACATATAAGTAAAATGTTGAACAAAGTATAAATAACATTTTATTACTCCAAGTTTCATGTATAAATATGTTAAAAATGGTATAACCTTCAGATAAAATAGCTTACAGACTAACAGTTCACATAGTATATAAAAATATATAGATTATGTGGCATACCCTTTGTAAACATCAATAAATGGTAAAAGTGAGACAAATCGCGGTCCTTCTCCCCACCCTACTTTCCCCTGGTTGTCTCTTCTGACTTTTGCCTACTCCTTTCTTCAACTCTTCTCTCGATTCCCTCCTCCAGTGGTTGCTTCCTCATGTTTTCATTTCCTCCTGATGTTGTCTCCTGTTGTTGTTGCCCTCTCCTGCTTTTCTCTGCAACTTGATAAGGGTTTTGTCAGTGATCATTTCTACCATACCATGGGAGTTACCAATACGAGTGCTGGGTGGGCACCCTGAAGCTTGAAGCACAGATTTGACCAAGCTAGGTGGGCGCCCACTCCATAAGGCCAGTGGATCTTGGTACAAATTTTTTTCAAAAACCTATTTTGAAGATGAAATTTCATAATGCTTATTTGTGTCAGCAGCACTTCTTCTTCTGTTGCTACTTCTGGGCAATGGGTCTTCATATGGCTCATGTGCGGGCATGGTGGGTAGCTCTGCTTCAGTGTAGTTAGAGAATGCATAATTATCCAAGTTTGCATCCAGCAGTTGGTTCTCCTCATGATCATCTAACTGCAAAAAAGGATTTGTAGCCATGGCTAGTAAAAGTGTTGCTCTGTTGCTGTCATTAGCAGGTATGAGTGGGTGTTCTTTGCTTTAAAGTTGCCTACTACTTTGACTCATGCTGCCCGTCTGTACAGGAAGTTTAGACTGTGTAGGTAAACTAAAAGTCTTTGGCGACTTTTTCAGTTTGCTACTGGAGGTAGGTAATGTCAATGTGTCAATTGGAGTTTGTGGGGGCTATTGGGGATCCTTATGAAATTAAACATGGCATGGCTGGTATTGCTTATGAGGGTTTTTAGACTGTACTTATCTCTTTTTCAGTCTTTCTAACCAATCCCATTAGGGCACAGCTAGATGCAGCATTTGAAAATGCCATTGCACTGTGCTTCTTGGCTCTTTCTCCATAAAGCTTTGTAGGTGTGGAATGGCTGAAGGCTTTCTGCCTCTCTCCATCAGTGGGGTCTCTTTTTCTGTGATGCAAGAGTATAGCCAGTTGAGAAAACATTAATGTTTTGCTTTTAATGGCCACAGTTTTCTTCAGACAAAGCTAAAATTTGTTACGGGCCTGTGGATGAACGTTTTTCACAGCCCCGTGGGTATCCCATACAGTTGTTTCTACCGTAGTTGTTTATATAGAGACTTTCTCTACTTCACTATGGTGTACCTTATTCTCTGGGGCAATAGGAATTTTTTACCGGCTCTGCATATCTCAATCCTATGTTATCTCGCAGCGGTCACCCATGTTTGTCTGTGCCTGGTTGCTCATGCCTATCTATTATGACTTTCGAGTCATGAGAACACAAGACAAACTCGTGTATGGTAAGGAACAGCAGGCATATTATGCCTCTTTATTGATATCCGTACTCACAAAGTTCATGCTTGCCCTAAACCTATGTTGCTGCAAGTTTACTTGCAAATTGCCATTGAAGGTTATTCAAAATCTATCGGCCATTAGACCAAGAGACTCATTATGCTGTGGTCTATTTTTAACAAACTTTTGTAGCTGCCTGTAGATCTGTCTAGACAGCAGATTGGTGCTATAAATTTTATTGATCTCGTATGCTGCTGATACACCTGCCAGTGAACCAGCCACAAAATAACTGGCCTGGTGAGGCCACTTTAGCTGTGGTTCTGTTGTATGCACTCTCTTGGGGAATTGTTTACTCGAAATCGAGGTTGATGAACTAGAGTAGAATCGAACAGGGTCTCCAGCTTGCCTGACTGCAGTCAGCTGCCGACGCTGCTATTGCAGTCATCTGCAGTTTCCCAATTGCTTAGGGGTGTCAGAGAACCTGACTGTCTATTGGATTTTGAGGCAGGTGCTCATCATGGAGCCAAATCGACCACAGCCCAAACATCATTTCGTGAGTGCTGTCTCCATTAGCAGGGGGGGGGGGGGGCGTGGACTATCCAGCTTGTCTTAATCAAGGCATCTCCCTTGTTACAGTCTTAAAAGTATCAATGATAGTTGTCAGGTGATCAATTGTGGCAGGTGCTGCTGCACTGTCCACTTGCTGTACTGCAGGTTAGGAGGAATGCACGGAACAGGTCTGTCAGTTGTACTGCCAACGAATACCTCTACGGGTATTTATTCCAAATCACTGTGTTCAACGAGTCCAACATCATTTTACCCTATAGGCGTGTACCTGGAGCTACGCTTTGTACTGTCAGAGGAGACTGGCAAGCAGGGATGTAGCACTCTAGTGACCAAAACATACTCTCAGGGTGGCAAAGATGCTTTGCAGATGTGGAAGCTTACCACATTCCATTGCTTTACTATGAGTAGTACAATAGGGGAAAAATCTTCTTCATGGTTTTAAGGCAAAAAATTTTCACCTGGTTTCCAAATACATTTATTGAGCACCAGGTCCATGGAAACTGTTTGGGTACCTTTTTTTGTCCACCAGGGGTCAATCATGTCAGTTGTTAGTGTTTGTAATATTGTATGATTACTTATCATCTAGGCATTTATTGTGCAGGTGTTGTTTATGATGGGGTTTGTGTCACAGTTTTGATTGCTGGTTTGACTAGTGTATAAAAAATAAAGTGTTGTATTACTACAATGCTGTTGTTTGGCAAGACGCTGGGAAAAGAAGATTTGGAGATGAGATCGATGAGGGAAAATGATACAGTTGATGGTGGCGAGAGTGAAATTGTAGATAATGTATAATCGAGTCTGAAACGAAAAGTGATAATAGTTATGGTGGTATTGGCATTTATAATAAGGTTTTCTACTTTTGAACGTGTAAGCAAATTTGTATTTACAAAAGCGCTATCAGAGAAGTAGAAAAAACAAAGAAGTCTGCGATTCAAATCATAAATGAAAATATAGGCAGATGGATGACAAACATCTAATTCATCATGGACCGAAGTGCGGGAGGATTTGATGCCAGGATTTGTTCGCCTTTTACGGCGATGATTTCGGGTCCAACTAGTAATGAATTATTGAATCTAGTCAGACTATAGCTTATTCTCCACTGGTAGAAATACATTACGGTTACTGCGCCTATGAAAAAGCCTCTGATGACAAATTCGGAGTGATATTTCACAAGGGAATGATCAATATGACAACGAGTTGCCCTCGTGATGGACAAAACAGATGATTAATAATTGATGAATTGATGATTGAGGGTACTGGTAAATCCGATACCAATGCTATGTATACAAAACATAGTCCTCACTTGAACACAAGGGTCTTTTTATTGTCCAGAGTCTGTTTTTGAAAGGAAATTGTACAATTTACTTGAATAGTCACGACTTTTGTCTTTTTAAGAACTCTCAATACACTTCTTCGGCTAACTACTTGGCTCGCGAATGCTTTCCTGGGAGAACAAAATATGTACAAAAAGTCTTTGAACAAGCGACAAAGAAACCTTACTTTTTTCTACGAGTAGACACCACATAGCAAGCAAACTGATGATCATCACAGACTATTGGGAAGTTTTGCATCGGACGATCTTATGATGTTATATGGATCAAAGTGATAGGACATAATAACAATTGTTATTCAATTAATCTCACACATATTTTTTCAATCAGATGCATAACACGTTAATACAAAGCAAAAAGCTCTTGCAACAAAAGTTGACAAGAAATGCGGAGCTGTTGTTATAGCTAAACAATGCGACTACCTCAATTCAAAAGTCTGATAGCTAAAGCGAAGAAAGACCTCATTATGACTCTGATGGAATGCACTGAAGCTATAGTAAATGGATCAATACCATTGTCCACTGCTCAAAATAATCAGTTGCAGCGAAGCACAAATGATATTTCTAGCTTGGTCAGGAAATCGACAATAGACGAAGAAAATATTGTGCTACAAAAAAGGAGGATTTTTAACTTTCTACTCGGACCCGTCATCAGCGCAGTATTTTCTGGCATACTGAAAGCTGTATTAGGAGAAAGACAAAGATCAGCATCTCCAAAAGAATGACGAGAAATAGGATGGCTATTTCAGCTCCGGATGACTTGAGTAAGCGAAGAAAAATAGTTATCGTTGAAAAGGCCAACTCGAATATGTTTCAATCGTTGATAAAAACTGTCCAAAACTTTAAATTAGGCGATTTTTCCTCTGAATCAGAACAGTTTATTGAGTGCACCCCTTTCGCCCAATGATGCTACTCTCTCTAGCCATGTGATAGGTGTTAAAGGGAGGACACACATAAAAAAGAGATTTTTGACAGTGAAAGCTGGGATGTGGATGATAGTGAGAGGATGTTGATGGTGATAGTGGAGAAGGTGATAGGCAATCGGAAGAAAAAGATAAAGAGGTTAAATGAATTTGAAAAAAAGTACCTGCTATGACAAGCGACAGATGTGATCAAGCGATTGGTGTCGGGTTGTTGCACAAGTTGAGAGAAATCGAGAAATACAATCCGGGTACTGACAAGCTAAAAATTAGAAAGAGCTGGCTGAACCCTAGACTTTCAAATATTTTTTTGCGAGACGTTCTAAACAACACGAGCTCAATGAAATTGGGGAAAACAGCCCACACAAACTTGAAAGTCTACTTTCTTATCAAGGAATTGCAGCTGCCAGGAATTCGCCACGACAAACGTGTATGGAAAAATTTATGGCTGTTGTGGGAATGGAAAATTTGACGTCTGTGCATTAAAAGAGCTATATTACACTCCTGTGTGGCACACATCTCTGCGAGGGGCTAGAGCTTTACTACAACCCTGTAGAAAATGATAGGGATAAAAAAGAGGTTGAGAATGGCTGAGCAGAGAGGACACCTATGTGCTGCACAAAAAGTTGATGACAAAATTCAAATGCTGCCCTACCAGTCACTGGAATTGGAGAGAAGCTTCATGTCGATTTGATGGATGCGCGGTCTCGATAATAAGAAAATGATGGCACAGCATTTTTGCTAATGGCTGTCAATTCGCTATCTAGAAAAGGATGGGCAGTGCCAATCACCTCCAAAGCAGGAAACGTTGTGCCAGAGGTTTGAAAAGGATACTGGATGAAAAAAACTACAAGGCTTTACAATCGAATAAAGGTAAAGAGTTTGACAATCAGCACGTCAACAGTCTGTTGATTGAGAAAAAGATCAAGCGTTTTACGATCAAGAATGAGACGATAAAGGCCTCGAAGGTGGAATGTTTCAACAGAACTTTGAAAGAGAAGATTTACCAATATCTGACGTATAATTATGATGACAAAAACATCAAAAATTTGCTGTTGATAGTCAGCTTATACTATGGCATTATTCACACGGCTATAGGTATGAGACCAATCGACTTAAATTTTCAAAACCAAGAAAGCGTGTGGAGTCAAGTGTACAAAGGAAGCGAACACAGCACTGCTAAAGAACCAAAGTTGAAAGTTGGAGATTATATAAGAATTAGCAGAGGGGAGCTTTTGGGAGAGATTACGCTCCAAATTACATCATTAAGGTCACTGTAATCCTGGATATGCTGACCTATGTCGAACTTATCATGTATAAGGTGAAAGATCTAGCTGACAAAATGATCGAAGGAACCTTTTGCAAAAAAAATTGCAAAAAGTAAAAAAACCAACAATTTACAGAATCGAAAATATCTTGGGAAGAAGAATGTAAACTGGCAAGAGACACATACTGGTCAAGTGATTGGGTTATGGAGAAAAGTTTAATGAGTGGGTGGATGAATAATTTATTAGCAGTGATCGCCAGCTTTTACAATCATACGATGACGAAAAGTCGATGCTGGGGACCTTACCCTCGAACTTTAGCGCCGTAGTCTTTCCGGTCAATACCAACTCTAACTTTATGGTGAGACTGTATAACTATATGGATATTATAGCCGCTAAATGAGAGGTGGCTCTACTGTACATATTGTATTCCAACAGTTGTAAAAATGTTGCTGAGAGCGAAATTTATCTGGAAACAAAGGGCATCTCCGGCAAAAGCAAGCAATCATTCATCCTAATCGGCAACGGCAGATACGATAGGGTAGTAGAATTGGAGCAGATTATACGAAAAAAAAATTCATGAAATTAGTTTGGATAACAAGTTTGCCATCTCCTACGGCAAAGTGACCAACACAAGTTGACTGACAAACAGCAATCCCGATATGGCGCTGAGCTTTTAAAAAAAAATAACCTACATCTTTGGATTCAAACCAAATAGAAAAGCTATATATCCTCGAGGTAGATATGTCAATGGGACACCACCTGACAAGAGAATGGTAAGTGGTACGAACGTGCCTTTGCTGAGAGTGGTGCCGGTTCAAGGGCAAAAAATATTGTCGTGTACAAAGAGTTTCAAACTTCGCACTGCATCGACGCCCCGTCATTGACTAGTGATCTGCTACGAGTGCTTATAAAAAGCAACGACGTTGAACAAATACGATTTGACTGTGGAAAGTTTGTCCTGTTGGTACTCTGTAGAGAACGAAAGACACGATGAGTATGGTTCGACTCACCACCAAAGACTCGAAAGACTTTTTTGAAGACTATTACGGATAGCAAGCTGGGAATGGAATCGAAGTGTATAGCGGGCGATAAGTTTTTCCCACTGTGAGCGGCAGCGGGTGAGGTAGTAATTTCTCAACCATCCTCAAATTGGCAACGCCCCTGCTGAAAAGAGGAGCAATCAGTCTCGGTAAACTAGCGCTGTCTGTAAGTAGCAACATGGTGCGAGCCGTCATTGACAGACACATTTTGGCATCGTAGGCAGAAAAGAGAGGACTGGAGGAGCTCAGTAATCTCTAAGGGGAAGTGCTCAGCGGATGCACTGATGGGGCCAAGAGGAGGAAAAAATTGGCTGCTATAAGGAGAGGGGCGAAAGGTGTAGACATTCGATATTTTAGAGAGTGGAGCGGCTATAAAGACAGCCAGGTGAAATTTGCCTTCATTCCAGGTCATCACTTCGGACAATAATCACTCAAAAAAGATGGCAAGTCTCATATGTGCGAAAGGTGGCAAGTTGGAAGGATCTACTTACAATACATTCCTACCATTGGAATTGTTTGTAACAGAGCCTGGAACATTTTGGCAGAGAAATCCAAATATGTCATCATCAGACGCGAGAGGTTGGATTCTTAATGCTGGGTCGAGTTGATCGTGACAGGCAGCAACAAGTATTATACTGATCTTTATAATTCACTTTCTGCGAATTGAAGCTGCCGTTGTCCAAGATGACGGGAGTGTTATTAGTGGCACCGATAATAATGCAGTTATGTGGAGCGGAGACCCCCTTCATTCGCTGTTCAAGGACGTGTAAATATCTATAGAAGGTAAACCTATCGAGTATGCCAACAATTGCGGATTGCGAGCGTATGTTTCTGAACTTGTTGAAACTAGCGCTAACACAAGAAAATACGAAGGGAAACTGGAGTGTTGGATGTACGGCAATTTGACAAGCAAG
Source organism: Cryptosula pallasiana (assembly GCA_945261195.1). Taxonomy (NCBI): domain Eukaryota; kingdom Metazoa; phylum Bryozoa; class Gymnolaemata; order Cheilostomatida; family Cryptosulidae; genus Cryptosula; species Cryptosula pallasiana. Next base: position 26,516,319 of record OX183134.1, on the reverse strand, counting down.
AATGCCGATAAACACAGCACCGCTGACAAAAATGAGAGGAGAGCATTCATCAGGAACAGAAAAGCCACGGAGTTTTTTGGCAAACCCCACCTCACGCTTTTCCAACAGAGGAAAGTTATAGTTCCCGGTCTGACTATTCAACTGGAGATTAAAAGTGCTTCCAGCAAACTGCCTTTGTTCGCCGCCGACAAATCCCCGGCCGAAGGAGAAAAAACCAGAATTGACAAGTTCGAATTGTAACTTTTCAAGGTCAAGATGAATCCTTCAATACAAAACTCTCTACTCAGCTATGTGTTGGAAGGTCACAATTACATTTATCCGATTAAGCAAACGAGATTATTTTTGTGGGGGATACACAGCGTATTAAGCTTGATATAACATCGAAAGAAAACAAACAAAAATTCAAACAAGTCTGTCTAGGAGTGATTGATTACAACCCTCCGGTTGGACAATTCACCAAGAACCCATTTAGGATGCCAATGTGAAAAGCATCGAATTTAAACTCGATGATTGCCCGGTTGGAAAGAGATACAAGCCAAACTATACCAAGGAAAAACTTGGGCGGGAACATCATCAATTCCAACACACTACCGGTTCTTTGTTCAACGGTGAATGCATTGGCATTATGAGAGAGCAACAACTAAACGGGACAACAATTTACAGATTCGACTTTACTGGTGATTTTTCCAAAGAAGGATTTCACTCAATGAAAAATGTCACGGCTAGAGTGGAGATTCAGTTTAGCAGCAACACAGAGGAATGTTTGTCCCTAATCGCCTACTTTGTAAAAAAAAAGGTCTATTGGAGATGGGCAGCATTCACCAATTATTGCTCGCTGGTGATGTAATGCTCGAGACGATAAGAAAAATTGAAAACCTCGCAGATTCGATTGATATTATCTTTGGATGTTATCCGCCGCAGTGATGGGATCCACATTGGAGCTAGGGATAAGTCTTTGACGCAAATTTACAGTTTCTCAACCAGCAGCTTTGGGTTCAACACCCAATATTCCCATCTACCCAGAGAGCTTTATTTGACAGTGTACACGAATGATTATGGTCTGGAATTTTTTACTCATTTGACGACACATAACTTTTCATCCCGACCTATGCAAATTGTTGAATAGACAGAAAGAAGAAGATTCAATATGGAGTAACAAGAAACAGCTGAAAATTTTTTGTCAACTGTATGCGGCGATTACTGTGTATACTTTTGTTTACTGAGGAGCAGAGGATGGAGCATGGATGAAATTGTGAAAAGCCTGCAAGCTATAGGAAATGATGAGCAGAGAGATCAATTGATATGAAGATTTATCCTACAGACTTATCATAACTGCGAGTTTACACAAGACAATACTTTAGAAGGAATAGATAGAGTACACGTACAAGGAACCACTCTGCTAAGTCAATTGCTAAAGTAAAATGTTATATGGTGAATTTATTCAATGTAACAAATGAAGTTGCTATAAAATACAAAGTAACGCAAAATCTGTCAACTCCTAGAAATAAGTCTGATACAAAAACCAGTGTCCTATAAGGTCCAATATCTATGTAGCTAAACTGTTATGTTCATCAATAATGTTGAGCTCATCTCTTACAGGACGTAAAAGATTATAACTCTCGGGAATCATTCTTTAGTTTGATCTAAAAGACACAAGAACTATTGAGACTATCGCATAAGCTAGCTTATAAATTACTTTTGATTTCCAATAATACGAATAAAACTTACCATCAGCTGTACTTTGTTGCATCCCCCGTCTTGCTGACCAGAATCTTCAGCTTTTGTTCCGTGCATTGTTCTATTTTGGCATCATCAAAGTAGGAGAGGAATGCTTGATGAGACCCTTCATATAGCAGATTGGAGGCTTGAGGAAAGGCTTGAAGAGGCATGAGCAGGACAAAAAAATTGGAAATTGTAAGGTCTGTCGCTGGATTCAATCCGTGTAATAAAATAGTTCCATATTTTTACGGGATAGCAGCGGTAGTTACTGGAGAGGAAATGTAGAGGTGTCTGATCAGTAGCTCCCCATTCATCATGCACCTGTACTGAGCAACCAGATTCTCAACGGTCACGCTCCATAAGGATCAGATTTATTTGATAAATCCTGCGCTTTGTAACTTATAACTTCAATTTGTTAACGCGGTCGTGGGCATCAGTAGTGCGAAAAAGCGCTTTTCCAGTTTTCGTCTCTCCCATGTCAATCAAAAACATTAGAGCCATCTGCTTAGCTTTTTAAACTACCGATCTAACATTGATTGGAATATCACTCTTTACTCAAATTGAGTTATTTGATTTTGTTAGTTGTAGATAATAGTGCATATCTTCTCATCGCGAAACTTGTTGGTGAAAACCTCTATAACTGTTGGCACAAGAAGATTGCGAATTTGCATTAGTTTTCCAATGGTTTGTCATCAGTGCTCACTTACCGTGTTTAGGAGAGAGACGCTCTTGTGAGTGAGTGCAGTCAAGTCATTGATGCTGACATTGTGAAAAGGTATCTTGGGGAGGCAGAGAGGCCCGTCTTCTTCAACATCCATCATGGCTGTTTTTTTGCAAGATAAGTCTGCACCATCGACCATAATAACGCCAAAATGTTCCGTCTTTGCTCCTTTTAATCTTCAGGATGACGTTTTGGCATAAAAAATTGTAAATGTTTAATGGAAGTTTAGATTTTGTTGGCATAGTCGCATTCTTCAATTTCATGGATTGGGGGCATTAGTGGTGTTGGGAGAGAAGTAAATTCCTAGCTCTCTGGAGCGTCAATCTTCAATTGACTTTCAATCATTTTGCTAGTCATTCCAAGAAATAAAAGAAAATGATTAATTTTAAATAATTAAAATATAGTTTTTAAGGATAACTTGAGTAAAACCTGACTGTTATCCATATGAAAAAAAAGCAAGTTTGTCAATACCAAAGACTCCACAGTCTAGAGAGAAAATCAGCTAGGCTCTAGAAGTACACCTTCACAGCACGAGCTACATCAGTATAATTAATAATAAATTAATAATAAATTAATTACAACACCGTTGTTAGCTCTCTGACAAAAAGAAAATTTTGTCAACGCCAAAGACTTCAATTAATTATAATTAATTAGAATCCAGTTTTTAGCTCCTTGACAGAAAAAAACTTGGTTAACACCAAAGACTCTGCAGTCTTGAGAGCAAACAAGCTAGGCTCTAGGAATACACCTTCTTCACATCGCAACTAGTTGAGTTCTTCAACTGGTGCAAAATAAATTTTTATTAATTCTTACCTTATTGCTGTTAGTCCTAGTAGTTGCGGCAGATGTTGTTCCTTCAGTCACCGATACTGGAGTGGATGCTCTCCATGTGAAAACAATGACTCTTAAATCATGAAAGTTGCACCGGCTGACCTAACCCTACAACCAATGACAATGCTCGCACGTAAAAATTTTTTTTTTTATTTCTGCAAAATCTTTTATATATTATGAAGCGTTTTTCACACAAAAAAAAAAACTTGGTGGTAAAGGTGGTAAAACTACTGAGCGACTACAAATTGTTTCATATGTCTTGAAAAAAGATGGAACAAAGAAAAAATATTCCAGACACCTGGTGCAAACAAAAAAACACTCATACCAGGAGAACCTTCTGGTCCCTAGACACCATGACAGAGATTTGCTCCTACATTACTATTAGCATTGTTTGCGCAAAAAATATTGTTAGTTGCTCAACATTTTTTGTATATTATAAAGCGTTTTTTGCGCAAGGAAATTTTTTTAGCAGCGCGAAACTTCTTATATATTATAAAAAATTTCTCGAGCAAAAAAAATTCTTTTATTTGCACGAAATTTATTTTATATTATATAGGGATTTTCACGTGAGCATTCTCATTGGCTGGAGAGATACATATTTATCTATTTAAGAAGTTTATATATTCACAAAAAGCATCCACTCCAGCAATAGTGACTGAAAGAACAACATCTACTGCTAAACTACTAAAAGTCTCAGAAACGAAGTAAGAATTAACAAGTATTTATTTAACACTAGTTGAAAAACTTAAGCAGTTGTGTTGTGGAAAAGGTGTATTCCTAAAGCCTAGCTAGTTTGCTCTCAAAACTGCAGAGTCTTTGGCGTTGACCAAATCGCCTTTATTGTCAGAGAGCTAGCAACTGATCATTAATTACCTGCTTTTAGTTGTACTTCGGTGGCTCATGCAGTGGAGAAGGTGTAATCTTTGAATCCATGTAGTTGACTCTCGAGACTGTGTGGTGTTTGTCATTAGTAAATCCAAATTTATCTGAGAGTGTAATAGGTTCTCTTTATTATTTCCTACTGTTCATAGTTAGATTAGCTAAAGCCTATTAATTATTATCACCACTTTGCTTAGATAGTTATTATCATTTACTGACAGTTGTTTACTTTCATTTTAGATCAATATGAGCTCAAGGACATCAAAAAGCACTACATCTGATGGACTTTCTTTAGCATGCATATCACAAACTTGTCAAAGACAACATGATAATACTGTAGTAGATTTGGTGGTGCGGCTGTTACATTCCAATTATTATAGTAAACAGATCTAGCTGAGCACCAGCGTGTTGTTCACTGACAGTGCATTCTGGGACGCGCTAGCTAAGACAAGTATGGGCTTGCCTGGTTGATAGCACTAAGTAGCAGCAGAAGCAGCTGATGAGTCCAGCCTGTATGCCTACAGATGAGCCAAGGTCGCCTGTACTCTTGAAGACTGGTATTGGAGTTGGTAATTTTCCATTGTAAAGCTTTTGTGGTGTGTATATGTTGTCTTTACCTGCACCTGCTAGAGAGAGGTATACCACACGGTTGAAGCTGACCACTCATGTAAGTTTATCTTTGTCAACTGCACTAAGAGAGACGCACGGTAGCAACTGTATCAGTAGTACCGGGTCGGATTCACTACCGATACGGGTACGAATGACTTGCAGATTCTACTCACACATGTATAGGAATACATCACTGTTTAACTAAGCGACGAAGAGCAACCAGTAAGCCGGCAACCTGCTGAACTTATTATGAACAGTTGAAATTTTAACGTGTATTGAGATCAATATACAAAAGCTTGCACAGGGAGTAGCTCCTTGGCCAAGCGCACAACTGATTTCTAATACAGGAATGCAAAAGGTCTAAAGCAGGTCTGCCCAGTGGGCACAACAATCTTTCAATTTATACTAAGTAGGCGTGGTTACAACAAACAATAAGAAGTGCCTACTCTGATTGGCTAAATAAAAATTGGCACAACAGCAACAATCATGACGTATAAAAAATACAGGCTAGCACAGAGGAACTAATTGCTACTATAATGCAAGGCACATGATGTCACGGAAAATTACCAATCGTCCAGACGAGTACTGGTGGCTTGGCTCATCTATGGGGCGTAGGGCTTGAATCATCTTGTGAGGCTTGGCTCTTCTGTTAGGCGTAAGGCTAGGGCTATCAACTGACAGGCTCATGTTTGTCTTGTGGGTACATCCCGAGATGCATTGTAGGTGAATGGCATGCCAGTGCTCAGCTAGTCTATATATACTTTAAGATAAATGAGTGAATGAACGTATACGCGCAGAAATCTATTACAATATGTCATTATTTTTTCAACTTTAGCGGTTGGCTAGTTTCTTTTGTGCCAGCCTGTGCTTGTAATTGCGTCATGCTTTATTCCGTTGTGCCAGCTTTGTATTAGCCAATCATATATATATAATTTCAATTGCTTTCTCAACTGTGCACATTCCTATAAATAGAGTGACTTTTTGTCCAAGCAGGCAGACCTGTTTGTGTGCTTGGCAGAGAGTTGGCTCCTGCAAGATTTTGTGATATTTATATAATAAAGTTTTTAAAAGCTTTGCTTCTGCATATTAAGTCTGGCAGATTGCGGACTTGCTAGTTGTTCCTCCGTATCGGTGGATCAAGGGCGCGTAGTTTATGCACCAGCCAGTCAGTTAGGGAGCCATAACTATCACGTTGATAGCGCTCCCGACCCTGTACTATGGTTATAGCTAAGCAGCGCATATCAGTGTGTGAGTGATAAAACAAGTTACCAAGCTGTTAGGACGCTACACACTGTCAACTCTCTCTAGTAGTGTTAGGTGAAGGCATAATAACCGTTAAGACACGGCAAAAACCTTTATAATATCAAGCAAGTCAATCGAACTGGTTAACTTTAAAACCATTATCTTCTACGCTAAACAACGCATGCTGAATATGGCTGAATTATACAATGAAATATCGTAATAAAATTTAGGAGGAGTTACCCTACCTTGGAATGGATGTTAGCTGGATGCTTAGCAACGGGAGATAGCCTCAGTACCCACGATGATGGAGACGACCTACCCAGATGACTCGAGAGGACCTCGTACTAGGAATTGTTCCGGTGACATCACTAACTATGGCTAGTACAGGGCTCGTTAGTACAGGGCGGTTATCTTTATTAGTCCTATATGTCTATGACCTCACGCTTCAGAGTGTACAAGTGTTTGCGCTTGTTTCTTGTCAGTTATTACGTTTGAATCAGCCAATAGTATTGTTGTATTTTACTCTATCATATGCTTTTATTTCAACTGTACTTATTTGCATTTATTTTCTGTAAATACTGGGGCAAATCACCCACTTCTTCAGAGCTCTGGAGTACTCGTGTAAGAGTTGAACTGTGTAACGTGGTGTAACGTTGTGTTCCTCACAATCATTAACTGGAGTGTATTATAAGTCGTTTGTCAAACGTGCCAGGATTGTTATTAGCGCTTCGAAACATCTCTCACCATTATTGTAAGTTTTGTCTCTTTCCCGAGAATATATTATTATTATAATCTGAAACTATCTCCTTTGCTGAACAACTCGTGAAGTAGAATAAAGCTTGTGAATTCCAATATCCTTGATAGTAACTGAATGCTTAGATATTGTCCAAGTCTACTACATTTGAGTGCCGAAGAAGTTAACCAAGTTAAGCCTAAGTAAGAAAGTCTGTCAATTGTTGCTGTAATTACGCACGTGGCTGTTAAGCTAAGCTGATAGACAAAGGGATCACCTTATAACGTATAATTGATCTCCATATTGTGAGTGTAATTATCCCGTGCTTTGAGGGATCGACTAAGTAATTAATTAAATACCAGTTGTCTGCAGAGCTATACTGCGTTCAGTAGACGCCGCAACACGGGTCAGATTAGTGCCTGAGGCTACCGGTACGCTACCAATTTACCAAAAGCCCTCAGTAGGTTACCCCAGCTATAGTAGACAGTGGTCCGGTGAAGGTCGTTCACACTAGCGCACGTAAAACCTTTACAATATCTTCTCTTCAATCCACCCGGAGTTTGTGTCAACGAGATGATGCAATGTGTTTATTATTAAACACATTTGCCAACAATTTTCATACTATCCTACATACGTCAAACATTTTAGATGTCAGTAGATCTTTAAAAATAATTAAAAAGTCAGTCTGGGATGAAACATATTTTACAAATCGAACTCACTGCAAATGAAAAGCAAATCACTCAATATTTACAGATAAATAGTCAAACAGAACGTCTGTACGTTCACTAGAACGGTTGGTTGAAGTAATCAATGAATCTCTAGCATAATTTTATGCATTTATTTTATACATTATATATTCGTAATAAAACATATACAATCTCTTTATACAAACACTAGATTAGTCCAACGATCAAAACTGTGATACAAAGCCCAATATAAACAAACTGCACAATAAATACCTAAATAATAAATAATTATACAATATTACAAACTCCAACAACTGACATAATCAACACATGGTGCACACAAAAAAGTGCCCAAATGGTTCGAATTGACTTGGTGCTCGAAAAAGGCACTTTGAAACCAGGTGAACCCTTTTTTTCCCAAAAACCATGACGCAGATCTGCTACTATTATACTGCTACTTTGTAGTACACCACGTATGTAAAATAAGGCAGTATTCTCTGGCCGTTCATTTATCTCAGCAACCTTTATGAACTGGGTGAGAAAATGTTTGACATCACTATCTCCTGCAAACTTGGGTGCCTAGAAAATGTCCGGTGCATTGCCTGAATTTGGTCCCATGATAGCTTGCAATGTTCTGTCAATCTATTCAGCATTGCTGTTCTGGGTTACCAGCAGGTGTTATAACAACACTGCCTGTTCTCTGGCTGGCCTTTCCTTACTTGATATGAAACAAACTCAACTCTAATCTAGGTAGCAGACAGTGCAACTGGACCCTAGCACGAACAGTTTTTTTAATAGCTTCAGTATTTCTGGAAGCTGGTCTGGGGGATACTGTAACAGCATCTGACAGCCTGAAGTGGTAACCACCGCTACTGGGTTTTAGTGCACTGCTTCAGGGTGGAGCAAGCTCTACCAGCTTGCAACCAGTGATGGAGGAGTACTATGTAAAAGTGTATTGCTGGGATTAATGTTACCAAATGAGCAAAACTCAAAGCTGAAGCAACTTCTAGCAACTGAGCCTGCATAGTGAATACTTGACTCTCAATCAGTTCTGCTTTAGGTGGAGCAAGCTCTTCAACTGTACAGCCAGTTTTGCTGGCGCTGTAGAGAACCGACATGTAGCTTATCTCAGTAGCTTGCAATCTACTTGCCATGCCAGGTCAATAACACTAATAATGCTTGTTTACAACATTGCTTTCACAATCAACTTCTCTCCGAAAACATAGCAACAATATAGCAAATTTTATACACCTGTAGGGAACACTGTAGCGGATTTTTATGTCCTACTACTTTCCGCTAGGGCTTTTCACCGCACAAACTGCTTGTCTGCCGGCAGAACTAAACAGTCAGCCTTCCTAGGCCTGACAAAGAACAGTTAGCCTCTCCCCAGAGGTGTCCCCGTGTCGGGATGACACAAACACAACTTCTAGGGAAGAGAGTAAACTCATTTACCAACTGTGGTGAGCCATCGGCTCAAACATATATACTCGGTGCATTCGAGTGATACATAACCTTTATTCATGGGAGAATACAAAGGTGGCAACCCAAGACAAGGCTGTCAGGTAATGCAAAAAAGTATGAGAAAGCTCTGCTTTTTATAGGCAGAGTCACAGGAAGTGACAGGAAGTGTTTGACCTAACTTGCCGAACACTTTCATCACGCACAGAAATCATGATAGTCGGCCAATACAAAAAGAATATAATATTATTGTCCACTAAGATGTGAATAAATATGTTGAAAGGAACTGGTGCCCAGAAGTGAGGGGGCGAAGTCTATAGATTTTTGACCAGTAACAGGTTGGTATTCTTTCTGGTAATAATCCTTGGTCTTTGAGAGCCTTTGGTCAAAATTATCCAACTTCTGAGGATTGAAAGCTCCTGGATATGATTCGTAGAAGTTCTCGGGCTTCCAGAGGCAATGGCAGCCATCTCGTGCTGGCCCGGGATAGCTACCCAGGGCCGGGGAAACAAGTACCCTGTGCCGGTATGATAAATTATGACATTATTGCTTAACCAAAGCAATATGGTAACTGCAATAGAATCCGGTCTTGTTCTATTATGTATAAGGGAGGCATGCCTGTTAGTAACAACCACCAGGGGGACCTCTGTAAGGTAGTAGTCACTGTTGGTGTCCATTAAAATCCACTACAATACGGTAGCTATCTGTACTAGACTGCTGCAAGCGAAGCATGCTCTACGGTTGATACAGGCAGTCTTCTGTTGGCGTAAACTGTGTCGCGATAGCTGCTGCAAGGTGGAAGGCCTCAACAAGCCTGCAGAAAATTCCAGTGGAGTACAGTGTAAGTGGAAGAAAATCTGTGCAGACCTCCATCCTTTAGATCTATTTTCAATGACAGATGGCCTGCAACGCATTCATGGGGCCAGATGGTAGCATGGAAAAACACCTTTTATCCCATTGCTGCCACCAATGTAATGGATTTCAGTTCGGTTTCCGCAAAACACCACTTACACTTAGTATCCCGCTTTTCTCCAAATGGAACGCTGGGGCTATGACAGTGACAATGATTTGATCTTTCAACGCCGGATCAGTTGGGAGACAAAACGCCAGCAGCTCTAACAAACTGCCCCATGTGTTTAGCTTGTTAGATGGCTGTATTCATAACACCAAGCTCTAGGGTGGCAATCCACCCAGTGATGGCAAGACCGGCAGGCAGACAGAAAGTCATTTGCATAAAACATATACCAATATGTTGAAGGTAAACTGTCTAATGCAGTTATATATACATATAGTTATGAAAGTATTGCAAGGGGAGGTTAAAGGTATATGCTGGTAAGTGGATAAAGCTAGAGCAATTTCCCCATTGTCAAAGCGGTGGCTCCTGCTAGTCCTAAAGTTACAGCTAGTCCAGGGACAATGACATTGTTAATTCGAGAAAGAGTACTTTTGGCGCAAGACTGGTTCAAGTTCTCTGACTCTTTCCATTTTATGCCGGGCTGGTATGGAACATACAGGCCCAGTATAAATCAATACCAACACAATAAGCATCGATACCAGCCCTGAAAGCTGTGCTACTGGCAGAGCAGGTTGTATCACAAGAATAACACCCTGCTTTAGGTCTCAGATAACCCTTTGGTTCTTCTATAGCATACATAGTCGATAGTGCTGCAGTATGAGTTTTGACTAAAATCATGGAGCAAAATCTGCCACAATACCGTGATGAAATAAACCTACTAGTATAGGAAGTTATATCAGTGCAGTTTCAAACCTTTGCTTGTGTGATCATAATTGGTAATTCGCTTCCACGAGAGAGTTACAAACTCCCTTTGACAAATAGCTCTTGACAAAAAACTTAATTTTTTCCTGAAAAAGTATGTGTATTACGAGAACTTTTGGGATTTAATAGCCAACTCAGTGGTGATAAGTTAATGAAGCTGATGTTTGATTATAAGAGAGCCCAATAATCTTCATCCAATACAGAATTTACAAATGGTTATTTTATTATAAATAATAGGAATAGCACTGTTCAGGTGTTTTCAGACTACATCACCATGAAATGATTGGTGCAGTAGTGGGGTGATTGATATGTTCCTTATTCACATGCCTTGGTTTAAACCACTATAACGGAAACATTCAGTTTCTCAAAAAAGTCTTGAAATTTTTAGAAAGTGTAATCATTTCTGTCTAGCTCCTATATTCTACTGTACTGAAAAATTGTTTTTTTCTTTTCATATGCAAAATGCGGTATAGTTTCTGATTTGTGTTGCCATTTAAGACTTCAAAAAAGTTAATGTGCTACATTGTTTAGAAAGTTCCAAAGCAGTAAAATATATTCCAAAATGTAAAGGCTAAAATTTTGTGTTTTTGTGTTAACGTAATTGCTGTTTTGTACTTTTCCCCAAAACAAAATTTATTTACTGCGCGCCCTTACTTTTTAACAAAAAACTGGCAGACCATCTGGAATGAGAAAGAACAAAACATTAGGATGACACAAACTTACCATTAAAATTATGAAAAAAGTTGTCACCACAAAACATTAATTAGATAAAACTAAATCCATTGGTGGGAGATTGAACGCTTACAACACAAAACAATCAGTACAGTATGAGTCCCAATGCCGAAACTGTTTAACTTACTACTGATCTCCATATACACAAAGAAGTGTAGCCCTTTGAAATAGGATAAACGCTCAGAAATTGAGCATGTTTAAAATTGCCATATCTTATATGACCAATGTTAGTCTGTTATGATAAACTCAATTGCATGAAGTTTTTTTTAAAACTTTGAAAATTATTTAATTTGGAAAACAGATAAAATGTGCATTTCATCAGCAGAGAACATATATAATGGGATGCAAACACTTTGCTTATGGGGTTGAAGAACTTATTACAGTGTTAATAATAAACAAACAAATTTTGAAACTCTCCACTTAGCTTCATTGCATGTACCTATGTCTTCATGCTTGAGCCTGACCGCTTGTGCAACTTTTGGCGTCACTGAAGCCAAATGATTTTGACTGTAAGGTTTGTGGGGAAAGTCTTCCTGATAGTTTCTGGTCAAATGAAGCTCATTGGCAAATTCTGAAAACAAGATATCATATCAGGATCACACATTATGTAAGCGGAAGGTCTTCATGAAAACTTTGTTTCAAAAAGTAAATCATTCCTGAATTAGAATAGCTGATCAATTTTCAATCGGTTAGTTAATTTAAAACTCCTGATGTTTCATCCAGACTGGGTAAAGACCAGTTTTTTCAACTAACCAAAATACAAATGCACTGTACAAAATGATATTATGAAAGCTTTTATTTTTTGTACCCAGCTTGTTTGTGATGGACACTGGCACCTGTTGTAATTCATTCTGTCAAAATCAAGTGGAATATTTCCATGATCAATGAGTATGTTTTAAGTTCTATTGTTTTCACTACTTTCAAAGTTTAATCAATCAAGAGTCTGCATCAATATTTATATGACTGGAGTTGTCCTTTAAAACCGGTACCGATAGAAGACAACTTATACCAAACCGAACATGTGCAATTCCGGTAACGTTCGATAATTAGGATAAAATACCGACCGCACTGTCGTTTTCAGACCAGACTATTTGGCTCACAGATGTATATTGTTAGTTGGACTATCTCACCCCAAGGCGCCATGTTTAATCCAGATTTTGCTACAGCACTTATGGCTTAAAATAGGAATTATTTCCATACTGGCCAATCATGTAAGGGGATCTTTGATGTTGTCATACAACATTAACAACTGCTTACACACAAGCAGTTAGTGGTTGAGAGAAAGATTACTGGATCAGGAGCTAGGCACTCCTTCAAACCACTGAAATCAACCTGGTTTTATTTTTTGAAATTTATATGTAACTAAAACAAAGTACAACAGAACAGCAAAATACAAAAACAAGCTAGGGGAATAAATAGTTGGATTTCGCAGTTTAATAGCTAAACCACTGTTATATCCCACAGTTTGCAAGAAATAGGAATAAATATCTCATAGAAATTGTTTCTGTAATACCATCAAACCAAGTGAGCAGAAACTTGCGCAACTACAGTATTTCCTAAACATAACACTATTCAAAATATGAATACATTAAAACAAATTAAATTTTTTTCTACCAGATAGTGCATTGCCATGCTTGTGCTGCCTGGCGTCACATTTTAACTTGGAGACAGACTGGGGCAAAAAATTTTGACACAGCAGCTGCAGTCACACATCTTTGACTACAATTTAGTTTTAATAAAGTGATAGCAGGGAACTGTAGGCTTGAGGAAAGCTGAGCTTTCATGACATCCATCAATCGAAATCGTACTAGGGTCACCATCATTTCTATGCACAGGCTCCAACTCTTGAAGCATCAACTCAGCAGCATGACGAGTGTTGAACACATGCTACGTATAACCTGAGATACTAGCTCAGTATTTTTTTCAGACTTGTAAGACAGGAGACAGCATCAGTGTAATGTTGGAATTGATCACCTGTCTCGGAAAAAAAACACATAGCTCTACTGCTTGAGTTTATTAATAAGAAAGTAAGCAAATCTAAAGCACGTCTTAACAAACAGCAATGGCAAAAAAATACAAGTCTAGCTACTCACTGTGAAGCTGCTGTTCAGGAAAAATTATGTTGTTGCAGCTTGCTGATCAAATTTTTAAGCATTGCTAGAGAATTGACATGCTCCAAAACTTTCAACCATGACACTTTCTGATTCAGCCTCCGCAGATGCAAACATGTTATGTACATGTATATCAACTGCACACATAGACGTCACGCCAAAAATGAAATGTAAGTCAGGTTTTTTTCTGCGTTACATTCAAAACCATGAAGTCTAGAATAATAATCACTTGTATTATGAGAGTGATATTTATCAGCGGCAAGAGCAGATTTGGCATAGCAATAATCAGTAACGGGAATGTTCCCAGAAGCTTTAGCAACTGTTGACGCAAGGAATTGCGTCAGAGCTCCAGTTTTCCATCTCAAATACATTATGCTCAAATACACCATCTTCAAAATGATTCTAGCAACAGCATCATATGGTAAAAAAATATTGACTCGTGCAGAAAATTAGTTAAAATAACAGTTGAAAAATTACAATGCAGCTTTTTGAATATGCATTTATGTTTTAAATATTGATTAACACATGGGTGTCATGGCAACAAACAAAGTGATTCATTTTTTCTCCAGTTACATCATCGACATACATGCTCCACAACATTATACTTCACATAAATAATATAAGGGAAATATTGTACTATACAAAGTGGGTGTATTTCATTGTTAGATGGCATTATTTTTATCATAAAAAGTAACAACTTATTAGGATGATGAAAACACTAGATTTACATTTGAAGTTTATCGATGGGAAGATGGAAACTCTCCTGTATTATTGTTTGATATATGAAATAGTAATCATAATTTCATTAAAAAACTTTATGTGTTCAATTGTTTCATGTAATTTCATTAATTATCATAATACGGAACTGTTAAATAACTGTTATTCTTTTATGTTCAAATAATTATAAAAGAAAAATCATTTTATGGTGAATAATAATACACAACGCTGATGATAACAACAGTCATTAATCATATATATTGATACTGAGTAATAATAATAGTAAGAGAGAATATATTATTCTTATTATTATTGTCGTTGTCGCTGTAGTTGTCGTTGTCGTTGTCGTGGTCATTGTCTTTATTATTATTATTAATATTGTTATTGTTATTGTTACTGTTGCTGTTGCTGCTACTGCTACTGTTACTGTTATTACCGTTATCGTCGTCGTCGTCGTCGTCGTCGTCGTCGTCGTCGTCGTCGTCGTCGTCGTCGTCGTCGTCGTCGTCGTCCTCCTCCTCCTCCTCCTCCTCCTCCTCCTCCTCCTCCTCCTCATCATCATCATCATCATCATCATCATCATCATCATCATCATCATCATCTTCATCATCATCATCATCATCATCATCATCATCATCATTATTATTGCGATGACGATGACGAAGACGATGACGATGATGTTTCTTATTATTATTATAAGTTATAATTGTAATATTATTGTTATTGCAATCACTTTCTGTCACGTGATCGCTCTTTGACGTCGATTGAAAAAAAGGCAGCCGCCCTCGTGTGAGCCGACCCGGGAATAGTTGGTCTAGTAGCTGAAACTTATTCTTATACCTAGTTAGATGAACACATTAGTTAGGCTGGCCAGCCATAAGGTTTTACAAAGATCTATACCAGGTAAACATATTACATGGTGGCAGGGTACATGTAATGAACCCTGGAGCTGATTGGAGTTTTCTGGTAGTGGATTGTTGTTGTCCTTGATTTTGTTGTGCTGCTTGATTTGTTGCTCAGGTGGCTGGATATTGCTGATTTGCCAACTTGTTGTTGTGTCATGGGTTCACTCGGTCTTGCTCCTCCTTCCCAGTTGTGTTTTGATGGTAACCAGGCTGAAAACTGGAGGAAGTGGAAGAGATGCTTTGAAAACTACCTACTAGCAATCAACTCTGTAGTGCAGCCCTATGATGAGGCTAATGATCGTTGGCCTGCTGGAAATGGTGCCATCTGGCTCAGACAAATTGTTATTTTGCGCCATTGCATCGGTGAGGATGCTGCGGGGATTTTGGAACAATTTGGGTTCAGTGTTGATGATGGAGAAGATGCTAACAGGCTACCTGATGTCCTGGCAAAGTTTGATAGATACTTCAATCCAAGGAGATATGTCCTCTTTGAATGGTATGTGTTTCAGTCACTTGTTCAGGCAGAAAATGAGCCCATTGACATGTTCGTGAAGAGGTTAAGAACCCAAGCTGCTATTGTGTGAACTTGGTGAGCAAAAAGATATGAATCTGCTTGTTCGCTGTATGTTTGGTCTAAAGAAAGTCAAACTAAAGGAAACACTTCTCTCAAACCCTAATATTACCCTCCCTGCTGCTATTGAGCTCATAAGAGCCTCAGATATGACAAGGACACAAATGGAAAGCATGGGAGCCAGTCAAGCTGTTGCTGCAGTGGATAAGGAAATGCCACCCACACCTGCACCCCACAAAATCAAATGTAAGTTTTGTGGTTATGAGCACAAAAAAGGCAAATGTCCTGCTCACAACAAAACCTGCCGCAAGTGTGGTGGCCGTAATCACTTTTCTACCGTCTGTAACAACAGTCGCAGGGAAGTCAACACAGTTGCAGATGGTGGTAAGGAGCTAAACATAAGTGATTTCTTCATTGGGATGGTAGGTGACCAGGATAGTTCATGGGTTAAGGATTTCTGTCTTGGATTTGGAGCAGCCAAACGTGATGTTCGACTCAAACTGGATACTAGTGCACAGGCTAATATTCTCCCAATAAACATTGCTAGAGCTCTTGGGGCTAACATTCAGAACAGCATGGCTAGGTTGATCAAATATAGCTGTGATGTAATCAAAAATCATGGCTATTGTGTTTTATCTGTTGACTGTGGAGGTGGTAAAGGCAAATCAAGTTTGAACTGGCTGATGAGGACAGATGCCCGCTGCTGGGGTTGTCTTCATGTGTTGAGCTGGATTTGGTGCGCCGAGTCAATAGTGTCACAACCGAAGGCATCGTTGCTGAGTTTGATGAGTGTTTTAGTGGTATAGGCTGCCTAGCTAGAGAGCATGAAATAAAGATAGACCCTTCCGTCAGACCCGTTGTTAACAGAGCAAGAAGAATCCCTCTATCAATGACTGACAAATTCAAGGCTGAGCTGCAGAAGATGGAAGACTGTGGGATCATTGCTAAGGTAGATGAACCGACTGAGTGGGTTAGCAGCATGGTGGTTGCAGAGAAGAAAGATGGTGGTATCAGAATCTGCCTTGACCCCAGGGAGCTGAATAAGGCAATCCTTCAAGAACATCACCATATTCCCACCCTGGATGATATTGCTCACAAGTTTGCTGGCATGAGAATATTCACTACCCAGGACATGAAACATGCCTACTGGCATGTGATGCTAGATAGGAAGAGTCAACTGCTGACTACATTCAACACCCCTTTTGGGAGGCGTTGCTTCCTGCTTCTACCCTTTGGGATAAGCTCTGCTGCTGAGGTATTCGAAAAAAAGTAGAAGAGATGTTTGGAGACCTCCAAGTAGCCATATATTTCGATGATCTCATAGTATATGGTAAAGACCAGGAAGAACATGACCGTAGCCTGAGGAAGCTTCTAGAAAAGGCCAAGAAATACAATGTTAAGTTCAATAATGAGAAAATGCAGCTCAACAAGACAGAGGTCAAATATTTAGGCCACATTGTATCAGCTGATGGATTACGGCCTGATCCAGACAAGGTTCAAGCCATCAATGATATGCCCAACCTCACAGACAGCAAGGGTATACAGAGACTGATGGGGTCACTCAACTACCTTTGTGGGTTTATTCCCAACATAACTGACATGACTGCTCCCCTGAGGTCTCTTCTCAATACAGATGAGTCCAGCTGGGTTTGGGGCCCAGAACAAGACAGAGCTATGGAACAGGTTAGGAAAGCACTGACAAATCAGCCCCTCTTACAACATTTTGATATTGGAAAAAAAAACGACCTTGCAGGTCGACTCATCAAAATCAGAACTTGGAGCAGTGTTAATGCAGGACAAGCACCCAATAGTCTATGCTTCCCGAGCATTATCTGAGGCAGAACAGAGTTGGCCTCAGATTGACAAGGAACTGCTAGCCATCATATATGGAATTGAGAAATTCCATAGCTATGTTTATGGCAGGCCTGTAGATGTTCAGACAGACCACAATCCATTAGTCAGCATAGTAAAGAAGCAGCTCCACAAGGCCGCCCCTCGCTTACAGAAACTTCTACTCAGACTCATGAAATATCATGCGAATGGTATATTTTACGTACCTCACAAGTATCTGTATCTGGCCGACACCCTATCACGAGCATACATAAGAGATTCAAATGGTGAAATTGAGGAAGAAATAATCATGGTTCACACTGTTCAAGTGTGTCAGGCGAAGGAAGCAGCCCTTTGTGAGGCCTACCTGTCAGATGAAACCGTGCAGCTGCTCAAGAACACTATAATGGAGGGTTGGGTCTGGCAAACCAAAGCTCGCGCACCCGCCAAACTCCACCCTTACTGGAACGTAAGGGATGAGTTATACATCTAGGATGGTTTCATCTATAGAGGAGAACAGCTCTTGATACCAAGATGACTACGGTCTGAGTACCTCCGTGTAGTCCATAGAAGCCACTTAGGGATTACCAAATGCACTGAGAGAGCTCGTCAGTACATGTTCTGGCCTGGGATGGATACGGACATAAGAGAAGTAGTGTCAAACTGCAACACCTGTCAGAAGTATGCCAACCAACAGCAGAAGGAACCCTTAATACCTCATGAGATACCTGACCTCCCATGGTGCGAAGTTGGCATGGACATAATGGACTTTCAAGAGAAGTCATACTTGGTAGTCGTAGACTTCTATTCCCACTACCCCGAGATAAGAGTCATGAGGCAGAAGAGAGGTGAAGATGTAGTTATGGCGCTCAAGTCTATATTTGCTGCCCATGGTGTACCTCAGGAAATAGTTGCCGATAACATGCCCTTCAACAGCTATGTGATGAGTCAGTTTGCATCACTGTGGGGTTTCAAGATCATAACGTCAAGTCCTAATTACCCAAAGTCTAATGGCCTGGCTGAGAGATACGTTCAGACTATCAAACAGTTTCTGAGGAAAACTGCAGACTCCGGAGAAGATCTATTTGAGTCACTGCTAGCTTACCGACAGACGCTTGTAACAGGTCTCCCTTTTAGTCCTGCTGAGATGCTCGTCGGCCGGAACATAAGAGGCCCTTTACCCTGCACACACGCACACCTTCAGCGTGCTGCAGTGAGTGCTCATGACAAGCTTACCCAGAGGCAGGAGACACACAAGGAAAATTATGATAAAACTGCTAGATCTCTAGGCCAGCTGACTGAAGGTGAATATGTGCTGATGAGAACCGGCAATGAAGATCGATGGCAACCTGGATGTGTTGTGGAGACACACTCATCACCCAGATCATATGTGGTGAACAATGGAAGTAACTTAGTGAGAAGAAACAGAGTGCATCTCAAACAGGCATTGACCACCAAAATCACCAATGTAGCTGAGCTCCCTTCCCCCGACTCACCTAGTCCACCATCCTCTGAAGAGAACTCTACTGATGGCAACTTGATACCCTCTTCCCCTGCCCTGGCCACCCCCTTACCTGTCCCCAGAAGTGGTGCCAGGATGAACCGTGGCACTCTGCCCGCTAGATTTGAGGTCTTCCAGATCGGTTAACTCTGTTAACACCACTACCCCTTGTACATAGGTCACACACACACACACACACACACACATATATATATCATTATGTTCTTGTTCATATCCTTGGTTAGTGATCTTATTTCATCATTTGTTTCTGGTTTTCCGCTGCGACTGTTTAGTTATTTCTTACTGGTGGTCTTCCGCGGTGTCGGTTTGTATTCACCCCTTTTGTTGGTGGTCCCACATTTCCCTAAAAAGGGGGGGGGGATGTAATATTATTGTTATTGCGATCACTTTCTGTCACGTGATCGCTCTTTGACGTCGGTTGAAAAAAAGGCCCTCGTGAGAGCCGACCCGGGAATAGTTGGTCTAGTAGCTGAAACTTATTCTTATACCTAGTTAGATGAACACATTAGTTAGGCTGGCCAGCCATTAGGTTTTACAAAGATCTATACCAGGTAAACATATTACAATAATAATAATGATAATGATAGTGATGGCGACGGCGACGGCGACAACGACGGCGACAGCGACAACGACAACGACAACGACAACGATAACAACAACAACAACAACAACAATAACAATAACAATAACAATAATAATGATAATTATATGATAATTATATGATAATTATAATGATTTAAGTAATAGCAACCAATGTTCCAATTAATTTTTAATTGATGTTAATAATTACTTGCCAACCATGTCCATGATTATTACTACTACTTCTATGCTTCTGGCTGCTGTTTATTATTGTTATTTGACTTCACAGAAAAATAGTTAAGTACCATAATAGTATGGTGGCTCAGAACGTTTTGTGTTTTTCGTTTTAAAACGTCTGAACACTTTCCAAACCGTTTGAATATATTTGAAATAGTCTGAACTTTTGAAAAACTTCTGAACGCTTTGTGAAATCGTTCATAGGCTTTGAAAATCCGAGCCGATTTGCTGGTTCGCTCTATTGATCATAGATCTACAGTCTATTTAAAATTGATGTTTTTCCTAAACACCGAACAGTTGAATTTTGTTTAAATAAATAATTTTTTTTTTATTTATTAAATACTATTTGTTTTAGATAATAAATGCAACCTAGTTATGAGTGTAAAAATTAATTTTACAGATGATATTCAACAAGAGTTTTATACAGTTAATTAGTTTACTCCATGTCTTTTGATCTACGTCTATGTTGATAAAGTTGTATAAAGGCTATCAATAAAATGATGACGATCGCTTTTGGTTCGAAAAGCCATGTGCTTTGCAAACTTTTCCAACTATTTCAAAATAGTTTAGACCATTTTAAAACAGTTCAGACTATTTAAAAATCGTTCATACGGTTTGTAAATAGTTCATACTTTTTCTAAAGCGTCCATAAGGATTGTAATTTTCTAAATCATCTGAATTAGTTCTAAGCCATCTGAATTATTTGCTAAACAACTATACGGTTTGCAA